>CM035842.1:94177552-94612552 GCA_020510985.1 Pholidichthys leucotaenia | reverse complement strand
ACATCTAAAGCTAGCAAATGAGCTGTTGCCCAGGCAACAACAGTCCGTACCTGTCACCATGGGTTGAGATGCCGTCTCGGCACTCAGCCCATGTTTTCCCTCATCCCTGCTTCCCATTGAGCAGCGTCTCAGCTGGCCCCCAGCTGGCAGCATTATGGACGGCTGGGGCCAATTAGTCTTCATCAGCTGGGGCGCTGCCAATGAGGATAAATAGGAGCAGCCCCGATGACTCGGGGCTGCGACATAAACACATTGCTAAGCTGAAGCTCCTTCGTCTGGTGTCAGCTTATACTCCTCTTGCAGCATTCCTGTGTTTGTATCCCGCTGTGAGTATGTACGTCTTGCTACCCCCACGTCCGGTACGAGCTGCTTACCTCTGCGCTGTGCAACCTGTGAGTGAACGTCTGCATGAGTATCTGTGCTCTCATCCCTTCCCCTTTACCCTGAATAAAATATCACGACTCACTGGCTTGCCCCTGGCTCTGATTGCCCGGCTCCCTAGAGCCGGATATGACAGTATGTCGCAGCCAGAAGAGTTACCGGCGGCCGTGAGTCGCCGTGGAAATGTACCTTTCTGTCCGGGTGTCAGCGCTGCTAGCATGCCGTTTCCCAGGAGTCACTTCCGGCGCCAGGGCGACGAGCTGAGGTCCATCTCGGAGGCTGTCGACGGGACGTTCTTCACCCTGCACGACGCCTCCAACGCGAGACGCTGGCATCCGGGCCGTGCTGAGGAACTCCTGGACTGTCACCCTCACTCTCTTGTACCATCTGGAGGACAGTGCCAGGATAGACGCTGCAGGTACACAGCGAGAGAAGCTCCACGGGGTGGATGGAAATCCTGGCAGGGAGTCGAAGTGGGCGACGTCTTTCCCCGCTTCGGAGTCCCGTTCCTGCCGCTATACCAGTCTGGGAGTTCGTGTCAACCAGAGGACTTCCCCCGACCTGCGCCACGTCACTCGGGATTCCCTTCAAGGAGCCGCAGCTGACAGCAGTTATGTCCGGGGTCGAGTGGCTGTCGCGAGCTCTACTGTGTTTCCTGTCACCACCTTCAGGCATGTGGCGGCGGCAGTGAGATTGATGGTGAGGACTTCAGGGCTACGAAGCTTTCCCGTGCTCGACGCCTTCCTCGTCTCGATCTTCGATCTGGAGCGGCGAATCCTGGGTTTCCCCCTCGCTTCGTCCCCTGGGAGTAGTCGTCATCACATCGCCGAGTCACCTCTGCACGAACCTCGTCCGGATCCAGTTCTGGGTCATCGTCAGGACCGTTCCTCCCACGCAGCTGTCATCCCTTCGCCTCATCAGTGTGGAGATTCTACAGCCTCGTCCCCTGAGCCTCGTTCCCCTGCTGTCATTCCTGGACATTCGGGCTGGCTCACCCCGGCTGTTTCCCCCTCCTCCTCGACGCGCTTCCTGACCGCTGTGTGTGCCTGGAATCCCGGCCTGGTGAGCTCTCTGCTGGAGACAACGCGAGCGACCCTCAGACGAATTCCCGGGGGGTCCTCCGTTATCGCCGGGCGGGGAGAGGAAGAAGCAGATTCCACTACAGCAGGCGATACTCAACCTCCAGGGGGCAGGCAAGTCATTGTTTTTTCACATCTGCTTAATGATTTGCTCTGTCACATCCCTGGAGGAGAAGTTCAGGGTTCGCAGCTCCCTGAACTCTCCCCACCTGCTGTAACTTGTATTCCTAATCCCGCATCCTCTGTGTCTCTCTCCGCCGAGCGGTCCCCGGCTCCGGGTCAACGTGGTGGGATATGGAGAGGGCCTGTGGTTCCGCAGCTACATTGCGGACGGAGGAGGGGGACTGACTGCTGCGTGGAGTCTACGCCGACGACTGAGCGTCCCCGGGTCTCCACGGAGGAGCGGTTCGGTCCGGCGGGACGAGATTCTTCTGGCTTCACGCCGAGTGGATCGTCGGCGGGGTTACCTGAGCTGGAGGGATCTCAAGCTGCGCTGACCATCGTGCTGGCTGCGGGGCCCGACGCGGCTAGATGGGAGCCTGACAACGACCTCCTGACGACGGATCCTGGATCTTCGCAGTCCTGGACGGCGTCAGAACCCGAGATCAGGCGAGTGCTCTCCTTTCTTTTCTCTCTTTTTATCCCCGAGCACTTCAGCCTATCTCCAGGGGAGACGAGCCGGGTGCAGCCGTCCGCTGCGTCTGAGCTCGTCTCGCCGGGTTCTGGCGCTGCCGGTGATCCTGATCCCGGTTCTGTTTTCTCTTCTGAGCCTTCTTCCAGGGTCACCGGCAAGGACTTGCTGTTCCTCGTGGTGCTGGAGGGTCCGGGTTCAACGTTGGAGGTCGGTTCTGGTGCAGTATTCAACGTGGGTTCGCCCGAGACCCAGTCGGGGTCCAACGTGGGTTCGCCTGAGGCCCGATCGGGGTCCGACGTGGGTGCTGCCCCAGTATTGTCCAGGTCCGGTGAGGAGGCGGCCGTTTTCCTGCGGCCTGACGCCCGCCGCCCTCGTCATCGGCTCTCCCCTGAGCCTCTTCCACCGGGATCCGCTCTGATCCTTCGCCCGTCTCAACGGTCCTGGTGGTTGAGTGATGCGGGTCGACGACCCGACCCACAGAACTTTCGGTTCGGTGATCTGGTTCCCCCCACTGGTCTGTTTCCCTCTGGGCAGCCTGGTTCGGCTGCCGGTGGACTGGATTCCTGGGATCTGGGTCCAGAGTTCGCCGTCCGAACACTTCTCTTCCCCTGATTCGCCAGCTGGACAATGGGCGGGGAGATCTCCGGAGCCATCTCGGCCATTTTTGGACTCTGCCTGCCATTCACCTCAGGTGTCACTTTCTTTTGTTATTAAGGTCACTCGGGTGTAATGTTTTGTCCTGTTGGTGGATTCGTTTTTATAGTGCTGTTTTCCATCGCTCATGCTCAGCATTTTACTTTTTGTGCCATGTTTTTAGCCTCGTTTTTTGTATTGTAGAGTTATGTTTTGTTTTCCGTAACACCATGCTCTGCAGTTATCCATTTATTCCAGTCACTTTCATTTCTTTAGGTGACTGGGTATTTATATATTTGTGTGTGTGGGTTTTTCTTTGCCTGCACTCAGTATTTCTTTTTTGTCCTGTTGGTTCATTATAGAGTCATGTGCCTTGTTTTCTGTAACACCATGCTCTATAATTGTCATTTGTTCCAGTCACCCTCACTTTTCTTGGTGACTGTGTGTATGTACTTAAATTAGCGCTGTGTATAGGTTCCCCTTTATTTAACCGTACTCAGCATTTTTTTGCCCTGTACCTTTTTGGTGGTTCTTTTTTCCTTGCTCTGGGTCACGCATGGTTGGTACTCTCTGGGTAGTATGTAACCGGCGTGCTGACCCAGTTCTTCTCCCCATCTGTACCTGGGTTAATTATTCTGTTTTGTCAGTATTGTATTTGGGTTTTTCTTTCCCGCTACCCTACATTGCCCCATTGGTGTTGTCCTTCCCTTGGCTTCTTCCCCTCCGGTCCGCTTTCCTTCCTCCCACCCTAGGTGGGGGGGGGGGGGGGGCTGGGATGTTCCTGGTCGTTCAGGAGCCCGACCTTGAGGGAGGGGCTCTGTCACCATGGGTTGAGATGCCGTCTCGGCACTCAGCCCATGTTTTCCCTCATCCCTGCTTCCCATTGAGCAGCGTCTCAGCTGGCCCCCAGCTGGCAGCATTATGGACGGCTGGGGCCAATTAGTCTTCATCAGCTGGGGCGCTGCCAATGAGGATAAATAGGAGCAGCCTCGATGACTCGGGGCTGCGACATAAACACATTGCTAAGCTGAAGCCCCTTCGTCTGGTGTCAGCTTATACTCCTCTTGCAGCATTCCTGTGTTTGTATCCCGCTGTGAGTATGTACGTCTTGCTACCCCCACGTCCGGTACGAGCTGCTTACCTCTGCGCTGTGCAACCTGTGAGTGAACGTCTGCATGAGTATCTGTGCTCTCATCCCTTCCCCTTTACCCTGAATAAAATATCACGACTCACTGGCTTGCCCCTGGCTCTGATTGCCCGGCTCCCTAGAGCCGGATATGACAGTACCTGTGAACATCCTTGACATTTAGGCACTTTCATGTGTGTTATTGATTAGAAAGGAATCAGATGGAAGGGAAGCAAGGCTAGGAGCTGCAGGGAGATTTAAACTGTTCTACCATGGTGCAGATAGGAAGAGAAATGGAGTAGGAGTAATCTTGAAGGAAGAGTATGTGAAGAGTGTTCAGGAGATAAAGAGGGAGTCAGACAGAATCACAAGTTTGAAGCTAGAAGTCAAATGTGTGATGGTGAATGTTGTCAGTGCATATGCCTCACAAGTTGGATGTCAGGTAGAAGAGAGAGGATTTCTGGAGTAAGTTGGATGAATTGGCAGAGAGTGTTCCCAGGGACGAGAGAGTGGTGATTAGAGTGGACTTTAATGGACATGTAGGTGAAGCAAACAGAGGTGATGGGGAGGTCCTGGGTAGGTATGGTCTTAAGGAGAGAAATGTGGAAGGACAGATGGTTGTGGATTTTGCTAAAAGGATGGAAATGGCTGTGGTGAACACATACTTCATGAAGAGAGAGGAACATAGGGTGATTTACAAGAGTGGAAGAAGATGCACACAGGTGGACTACATCTTTTGCAGAAGGAGAAATCTGAAAGAGATAGGAGACTGCAAGGTGGTGGCAGGGGAGAATGTAGCTAGTCAGCATCGGATGGTAATCTGTAGGATGACTTTGGAAAGCTAGAAGAGGAAGCAAGAGAAGGCAGAGCCAAAGATTAAGTGGAGGAAGTTACAGAAGGAAGAAGACTGCACAGAGATCAGGAAGGAGTTGATACAGGCTCTGGATGGTAGGGAAAAATTACCAGATGACTGGGAAAGTACAACAAAAGTATTGAGGGAAATGGGTAGAAAGGGATGTGGCCTATCCAGTGAACAGAGGAAGGAAGACAAGGAGACTTGGTGGTGGAATGGGGAGGTACAGGAAAGTATTCAAAGGAAGAGGTTAGCAAAGAAAAATTGGGATAGTCAGGAAGATGAAGAACGTAGAGAGGACTATTTGGAATCTAGGCACATGGCAAAGAGAGGTGGCAAAGGAAAAGGCATATAGTGATTTGTGTGAAAGGCTGGACACTAAGGAGAAAAAAGACTTGTATTGATTGGCTAGACAGTGAGATTGCACTGGAAAGGATATGTAGCAGGTTAGGTTGATTAAGGATAGAAATGGTAATGTACTAATAAATAAGTGGAGACAGTTGAGATTTCTTGAAGGAAAATCTAGAAGAAGTGGATATAATTCAACTACGAGGAATAGAGGTGGGAAGTGGGGAGGAGGAGGTTTGGAGCTCGGTGGTGTCTAAAAGATGCATATATAGACGTAAAGAAAATCATTCAAGTGCTGATGAATAATCTCGGAATAAACAGAAGGAGTGAAAAGTAATCATTAAACTTACTCAGGAAGGAGCATCATTTTGTGAGTGGAACCCAATTAAGCTCATAAATGCAATTAATAAGTTACTTGGAGAAGTTTTAAATGCAAGGGTTCTTCATAGTGGTTCGTTACTAGTTACATGTAAAGACAGAGTTCAACAAGGAAAAGCAATCAGAGCCAATAAGATGGAGGGGAAAAATGTGCAGTGTTCAGCATTGGAAGGAAATAAGGCAATGAGAGGAGTGATATCGGGCATTTCAACGGCTGTCTCAACTGATGAAATAATGAAAAACTTAACTGGAGCAAAAGTGACAGAGGTACAAAGATTGAAAACTAACAGAAATGGCCAAAAATGTGATAGTCTGTCAGTAGTGCTAAAATCTGATGAAACAAGACTGCCAAGTAAGGTATATATTGGCTACATGAGCTATGAAGTCAGACTTTACGTTCCTCCTCCACTCAGATGTTTCAAATGTCAAAAGTTTGGTCATGTAGCAGCGATATGCGAAGGTAGACAACGATGTGCCAGAAGCTCTGGTGAACATGTGGCAAGTGTAAAAGAGGAGCCAAATTAAAGTGCTGTAACTGTGGTGGTGAACATAGCTCTGCATATTGATGTTGTGAAGCCAGCAAAAGAGCAGCAGAAATTCAGCAGGTAAAAGTCTTCCAGGGATTAACATATGCAGAAGCTGCGAAAAAGGTGCCAGCTAAAAAAGTGGGAGTGGACTCTAATAACAGGGAAAGTGTGCAGACTTGCAGTGCATGCAGTAGAATTAAGGAAGATACTCTGGTTTTGAAGGAAAATAATTTTGTTTTATTTGTGGTAGATGTGATAAACTGCACTACACAGACTTCCAAGAAAACAGAAAAAATCAAAATCATTGTGAAAGCAGCAGAAAAATATCTTGGCATTAAGGGGCTACAGTGGGAAACAGTTGAGAACTTGTTAAGTGGGGGATCTTTAAGTTCACAGATATCATGGGCCGGTGGATCAACCGCCAATCAAGTCTAAAAGAAGAAGAAGAAGAAGAAGAAGAAGACGATTGTTCAGAACTCCTTATAAGAACTCCTTATACAAAGATATAGAGTAATGATAGTCAAGTCAGTGGCGATAATGTGCCTGTGGGCTGGTTGCCAGCCACCAATCAAATCTAAAAAAAGAAGAAAGAAAGAACTTCTTATACAAAGATATAGAGTGATGATAATCAAGTCAGTGGCGGTAATGCACCTGTGGGCTGGTTGCCAACCACCAATCAAATCTAAAAGAAGAAGAAGAAGCTGATGAATCAAGAAAATGAGAGAATGAGAAGGATGAATGAAGGAAAGATGGTGAACAAAGAAGTCCTGAGGATTAGCAAGGCGGAAGTGAGGGCAGCTTTGAAGAGGATGAAGAATAGAAAGGCGACTGGTAAAGATGACATGCCTGTGGAGGTATGGAGATGTTTAGGTGAGATAGCAGTGGACTTTTTAACTAAATTGTTTTGCACAATCTTGGAGAGTGAGAGGATGTCTGAGCAGTGGAGAAGTGTTTTGGTACCAATTATCATGAACAAGGGTGATGCTCAGAGCTGTAGCAACTACAGAGGCATACTAAAGTTGATCAGTCACACCATGAAGATATGGGAAAGAGTTGTTGAAGCCAGGTTAAGAAGAGAGATGACAATCAGCAAGCAGCGGTATGGTTTCATGCCAAGAAAGAGTACTACAGATGCAATGTTTACTTTAAGAGTGTTGATGGAGAAGTATAGAGAAGGCCAAAAGGAGTTGCACTGTGTCTTTGTGGATCTAGAGAAAGCACATGATAGGGTGCCAAGAGAGGAAGTGTGGTACTGTGTGAGGAAGTCAGGAGTGGCAGAGAAGTATGTGAGGGTGGTGCAGGACATGTATGAGGACAGAGAGACGGTGGTGACGTGTGCTGTAGGAGTGATAGATGGATTCAAGGTGGGGGTGGGATTACATCAGGGATCGGCTCTGAGCCCCTTCTTGTTTGCCATGGTGATGGACAGGCTGACAGATGATGTCAGGCAGGAGTCTCCATGGACCATGATGTTTGCAGACAACACTGTGATCTGTAGTGAGAGTAGGGAGTGGGTGGAAGAGAACCTGGAGAGGTGGAGGTATGCTCTGGAGAGAAGAGGAATGAAAGTCAGTAGAAGCAAGACAGAATACATGAATGAGAGGGAGGCAGGTGCAACGGTGAAGATGGAAGGAGTAGCAGTAGTGAAAGTAGATGAGTTTAAATACCTGGGGTCAACCATCCAAAGCAATGGAAAATGCACAAGAGATGTGAAGAAGAGAGTGCAGGCAGGGTGGAGTGGGTGGAGATGAGTGTTGGGGTGATTTGTGATAGAAAGGTAGCAGCAAGAGTAAAAGGGAAGATTTACAAGACGGTAGTGAAACCTGCGATGATGTATGGTTTAGAGATGGTGGAGCTGACAAAAAGGCAGGAGGTGGAGCTGGAGGTGGCAGAGTTGAAGATGCTGAGATTTTCATTGAGAGTGAGAAGATTGCTATTCACTGAGAAGATCATCGGTGCCTCTCTCTCCTCCCTTGAGGCTATCTACAGCACCTGCCTCACCCGCAAAACCCTCTGCACTGCAGGTGATCCCACCCACCCATCACACAGCTTCTTCAGTCTCCTGGCATCATTGGTTTTCTTTGCACTGATGTTTGATGCTTAAAGTTTCAGGTTCAGGTACAGGTTACTTTATTTGTACCCGTAGGTAGATTTGTTTTGCAGTTAGGTGACATCCTTTAGACACATATTTACAAACCACAATTACATTCAGCATGAACACAAACACAGGCACACATGAAGCTGACTATAAACACGTTAAAAGTACTCAAGGCTCCACCAATCAGGACATAAGACAAAGAAATAAGAGAAAAAACAAAGAGATAAGAGAGAAGGGTCATATTAAAAAAGTTAAAAACTAAGTCAAAGAGATTAAAAACTCAATAAAAGTCTAAAACCTAAAAAACCTACAAAATAAATAAATGTAAAATAAAAATTAATAAATAGATAACTAAATTATGTGCAATATATTGCTACATCTTGTTCAACTCTTTGACAGCAGCAGGAACAAAGCTGTTTTTGTAGCACTGGGTTTTACATTTTGGGACAACAAACCTCCGTCTGGAGGGAAGAAGCTGAAAGCTGCAGTGCAAAGGGTGGGAGTCATCATTTAAAATGGAGGTAGCAATCCTCTGTACCTGTCTGGTGTACAAGGATGTCAGGCTCAGCTGTGACTCACCAAGCAAACGACTGGACCATCTAACTACCTGGTCTAAGGATTTCCTCTGTTTCAGTTTTATCTGACCAAACCATGACACTAAAGAAAAGGATAAAACAGATTCAATAAAAGCCCGATAAAACATTATCATTATGGTTCGGTCAGTTTGGAAGTGTGCAAGTTTCCTTAAACAATGCAGATGCTGCTGACCCTTTTTGCACACCCTTTCACAGTTCTCTTCAAAGTTTAAATTACTATCAAACTAGAAAAGCACTCAGAGCACATACCTCCGCCAAGGCTCCTTCCGTTTCTCATGGATCACCTCCAAAATATAACGGGTTTGTGTGTAGGCCTATAGCCATTTGTGGTGAAAGTTGCATCAAAGTCTGTCCATCAGTTTTGGAGTATTGTTGCTAACACACTGTGAGAAGATAAGAGCCTTGGCCGAGGTATGCATTCTCAGATCATCAGCAAAATATAATGGGTTCCTCTCTAGCCCAAGAACCACCTCTGGTGAAAATTTCATCCAAATCCATCCAGTAGTTTTTGTGTAATCCTGCTGCACAAACACAAAAAAGCCCTTGGTGGAGGTATGCACTCTCAGATCATCACCAAAATCTAATCATCTGTTCCCCGTGCCATTACACACCTTTCCTGAAAATTTCGTCAAAATCCGTTCATAACTTTTTGAGTTATGTTGGAAACAGACAGACAGACAAACAGACAGACAAACAGACAAACCCCGGTAAAAACATTACCTCCTTGGCGGAGGTAATAATCGTCCCAAAATATTTGTAGGATTGCACACATTCAATGGTCTGGCCTTTTAGTACAGTGACTTCGCGCCTGGGAGTTTTCCTCCTAAAGTCAATAATCATATCTTTAGTTTTTGTTGTGTTCAGCTGCAGGTAGGAATCCTCACACCAGTGAACAAAATCATCAACTACTGGGTTTGGTGTTAGATGTTATACTTTATATTCCTCTCAGGTCTCTGAGTAATGTAATTTCAATTTTCTGTATGTGGTGTACATATGGAAGAATTAACAATAAAGTTGACTTTGACTTGACTTGATTTTGACTAGGATGGATATGATTAGAAATGAGTATATCAGAAGGACAGCTCAGGTTGAGCGGTTTGGAGACAAAGTAAGAGAGGCAAGGATGAGATGGTTTGGACATGTGCAGAGGAGGGATAGGGGATATACTGGACAAAGGATGTTGAAGATGGAGCTGCCAGGCAGGAGGACAAGAGGAAGACCACAGAGAAGATTCATGGATGTAGTGAAGGAGGACATGGAGAGGGTTGGTGTTACAGAGGAAGATGCAAGGGATGGGGTGAGATGGAGGCAGATGATCTGCGGTGGCGACCCCTAAAGGGAGCAGCTGAAAGAAGGGGAATAAGAATGTGTGTTATTGATTAGCATCTACTGCATGTACTTGTAAGTCAAAATGCAGTGGTGCATCAGAATAAATTAGTTGAGACTAAATTTACATACTGTCATACCAATCATAATTGACATTCAACAAAACAAGACTACATTTGTGTCAAAAAAGTCTAAGTAAAGCTGAAGATTATTGGGAAAGAGGCCGAGCTGATCTTTTTCTCAGTAAAGAAATACTTCCACCTAGTGGTCAGCCATTTCATTCATCAGAAGAATTTAAAGGGAAGAAGCCATTTTTATATCTATTGAGGTCATTCGTTGTCAGAATGAGTCAGTGTCCATGCATTGTAACACTGCGTATTACACCACCACTGAGACGGTGTTTGTATGTGAGGACATGCTGAGCTTTGCATCAGTGTCTCTGCTCCAGGAAATGCTGCCTCCCATTATACATGCTTCTATGCAACAACCTGCAGTGTGGGGGGACTTTAAGTGACACAGCTATATTTTGTCAAAGTAAAGCAGAGCAGCTCACAGGGGTGTGACATCTTTAAAAAGGGGGAGTAGCCTTTTTATAGACTGGATTAACTGAGACTCAGAATCTCTCTAAAATGGAGAAAATAGCTGGAAACTATTAGCCTGTCTTTCAAAAATCTATCTTCCTTTAAACAGGGATATAACAAAATCCTTTTCTTTTGTGTGTTTGCTTTTAAGGCACAGATGGACAAGCAGCTGATGCAGGAGGCAGCACTCCCAACCAAGGACCCGGAGGCATCTTGAAATAGACATCCGAAAGAGGAGGAGGAGAGAAAGGAGGGGGGGGGGGGGGGGCTTTAGAGCCGGTGCATTGGCTTCCCAGGCTCAAAACCCTAGCATGGCTGTGCAGAAGAAGCAGAGTGTCGTCCCTCCATCGCAGGGACCGCTCTCAACACGTACCACCCAGAGCCAGAGGAGGGGAAACAGGAATGAAAGGAGAGAAGGTTAGTAGCTGGTTCTGTGGTTTTCTTCGGGGATTTGAGGACAATCGGATCAAAAGTGACCTTTCTTTGAAGCAAAGAAAGAATAATTGTAAATTTGCTTCCTCTTGCCATTCCGATAATGTGCAGTGTGGCTTGAATATAATGGATTAATATTCATCTTGGGAAGGCTTTTGTAATTTCACATGGCTGCCATAAACATAAAAGAATCATGGGGCATCTGTGAACACAGATTACATAATTCACATAGACTAACCACTGTCAGTACACTGTTAAACCCTATACTGAAACACGCATGATTATTTTTTGCATGGACTTACATATCCTCTGTCAGACTTGTGTCATGACTCTGTATCCAAACCTTTAACACTGTTAGTTCTGGTGATTTTCATCAGGACTGGTCAGGCGCTATTCTTTTTATACACAGGCAGCTGATGAGGACTCTTTCATGTGGAGAAGACCCTAAGGCCACCTAGTTCGTAAAAGCCTCTACTTGAGCTTTGTCTAACTGATTTGTGTCGGGTTCATACATACAGTAACAGCCTGTTTTTTAAGTGTCCAGAGATGAGCAGAACAACCAGATATGGTACTCAAGTACAAACCTCAATTCCAATGAAGTTGGGACATTGTGTAAAACGTAAATCAAAACAGAATGCAATGATTTGCAAATCCTATTCAACCTATATTCAATTACATACACTACAGAGACAAGATATGTAATGCTCAAACTGATAAACTTTTTTTTTTCTCAAATATTCACTCATTTTGAATTTGATGCCTGCAACACATTCCAAAAAAGCTGGGACAGGAGCAAGAAAAGATGGGAAAAGTTGGGGAATGCTCAAAAAACACCTTTTTGGAACATTCCACAGGTGAACAGGTTAATTGAAAACAGGCGAGAGTCATGATTGGGTATAAAAGGAGCATCCCTGAAAAGCTCGGTCATTCACAAGCACAGAAGGTCATTCACAAGCGCAGTTGTTCACCACTTTGTGAACAACTGCGTGGGCAAACAGTCCAGCAGGTTAAGAACATTTCCCAGCATACAGTTGCAAGGAATTTAGGGATTCGTCATCAGCAAGACAATGCCAAGCCATATTCTGCGTGTGTTACAACAGCGTGGCTTTGTCAGAATCAGAATCAGAATCAGAATCAGAATCAGCTTTATTGGCCAAGTATGCACAACACATACAAGGAATTTGACTTTGGCTAAAAACTTGCTCTCGTTGTTCAGGTGAAGGATTTAAATAAGGATTCAATGACAACCAGAGTATGTACAGTAAATTACAGTCTGTCCACGTTTCTATAAAAGGATGCAAATATATACAGGAATATATGCAGTTATTTACTCGGACTAACCACACTTTGCAGAAATATATGAAAAAATATACAATCACACAGTATTTCAATGTGGACTCAGATTCAGTGATATAATGTGAATGAAGTAAAAAGCAGTGTGAGAGTTATGTGCAATGTAATAATGGATGAAAAGTCATGAGTACAGCAACAGGTAGGACTAGGTGAATGTTAGGAGTTCATCAGAGTGATGGCTTGAGGAAAGAAACTGTTCCTGTGACGGGTGGTTTTGACCTTCAGTGATCTGTAACGACGACCAGAAGATAGAAGTTCAAACAGTTTGTGGCCGGGGTGTGATGGGTCAGCACAGATGTTTCCCGCCCGTTTCCTGGTTATGGACCGATATAAGTTCTCAATGGAGGGTAGGTCGGTACCAATGATCCTCTCCGCAGACTTAATGATCCGCTGCAGTCTGGTCTTGTCCTGTTTAGTGGCAGATCCAAACCAGACAGTGATGGAAAAGCAGAGGACAGATTGGATGATGGCGGTGTAGAAGACAACCAGCAGCTCCTGAGGCAAATCAAACTTCTTGAGCTGACGCAGAAAAAACAACCTCTGCTGGGCCTTTTTCCGGACAGTGTCAATATGGGAGGACCACTTCAGGTTCCGGGAGATTGTGGTACCCAGAAACTTGAAGGAGTCCACAGTGGACACTGTGCTGTTGAGGATGGTGAGTGGGGGGAATGAAGGGGGGTGTCGCCTGAAATCCACAGTCATCTCCACCGTTTTGGCTGGGTTAAGTTCAAGATGGTTCTGGCTGCACCAGAGGATCAGCTGCTCCACCTCCCGCCTGTATGCAGACTCATCATCATCCCGGATCAAACCGATGACTGTGGTGTCGTCCGCAAACTTCAGGAGCTTCACCGAAGGGTCCTCTGAGGTGCAGTCGTTGGAGTAGAGGGAGAAGAGCAGTGGGGAAAGGACACATCCTTGGGGGGCGCCAGTACTAATTTTTCGGGAGCTGGATGTAAATCTCCCTAGCTTCACCTGTTGCCACCTGTCAGTCAGAAAGCTGGAGATCCACTGGCAGGTGGAGGGGGGCACCTTGAGCTGGAGGAGTTTCTGATGAAGAATGCCTGGGATGATGGTGTTGAACGCTGAGCTGAAGTCGACAAACAGGATCCTGGCGTACGTCCCTGGGGAGTCGAGGTGTTGCAGGATGTAATGTAGTCCCATATTCACTGCATCATCCACTGACCTGTTTGACCAGTAGGCAAACTGCAGTGGGTCCATCAGGGGGCCTGTGATGACCTTCAGGTGGTTCAGCACCAATCTCTCCAAGGATTTCATGACCACAGAGGTCAGGGCAACAGGTCTGTAGTCGTTTAATCCTGTAATAGAGGGTTTCTTGGGAACTGGAATGATGATGGAGCGTTTGAAGCAGGAAGGCACTTCACGCAGCTCCAGTGATCTGTTAAAGATCCGGGTGAAGATGGGGGCCAACTCGTTGGAGCAGACTCTCAGGCAGGACGGAGACACACCATCAGGTCCTGCAGCCTTCTTGATCTTTTGTCTCTGAAAGACCCGGCGCACCTCCTCTTCACAGATCATTAGTGCTGGTGGGAGGTCAGAGTGGAGGAGGGATGGAGTTCCTGGGGCTGCAGATAATCCTTTTGTGTGGGTGGGAGGTGAGAACTGTAGGTTCTTTTCAAACCTGCAGTAAAAGCTGTTTAGGTCATTAGCCAGCTGGAGGTTTTCCGCAGGGTGGGGGGATGGTCTCCTGTAGTTGGTGATATTCCGTAGGCCTCTCCAGACAGAAGCAGAGTTGTTAGCTGAGAAGTTTTTTTGTAACTTCACACTGTAGCTCCTCTTAGCAAGCCTGGTCTCCTTCGTCAGCATGTTTCTGGCCCGCTTGTACAGAGTCCAGTCACCAGTCCTGTAGGCCTCCTCCTTGGTCTGACGTAGCTGCTTCAGTTTAGGAATGAACCAGGGTTTATTGTTGTTGTATATGCAGAAGGTCTTGGTCTGCACACACATGTCCTCGCAGAAACAGGTGTATGATGTCACAGTGTCAGTGAGTTCATTTAAGTTAATGGCTGCAGCTTCAAAAACACTCCAATCTGTACAGTCAAAGCAGGCTTGTAACTTCAGCTTTGATTCCTCAGTCCATTTGTTCACAGTCCTTACAACAGGCTTGGAAGTTTTTAGTTTCTGTCTGTATGTTGGAATAAGATGGAGCAGGCAGTGGTCAGAAAAACCCAGAGCTGCACGGGGGACGGCATGATAGGTGTTTCTTAAAACTGTGTAACAGTGGTCAAGTGTATTTGTGTCCCTGGTGGGACATTTAATATGCTGTCTGTATTTAGGAAGCTCATTTGTGAGATTAGCTCTATTGAAATCACCCAGAATGATAAGCAGAGAGTCTGGATGTTTTTCCTCCACGTCTGCTATCTGGTCAGCGAGGAGCTGCAGTGCCTGTAGTAAAAGTAGTAGTAGTAGTTGTAGTTAAAGAGTGTAGGTACTAGACTGGCCTGCCCGCAGTCCAGACCTGTCTCCCATTGAAAATGGGTGGCATATTATCAAGTGCAAACTACAACAATGGAGACCCTGGACTGATGAGCAACTGAAGTTGTACATCAAGCAAGAATGGGAAAGAATTCCACCTACAAAGCTTCAACAATTAGTGTCCTCAGTTCCAGTTCCAGTAACAGTGGTAAACATGCTCCTGTCCCAGCTTTTTTGGACCGTGTTGCAGGCATCAAATTCAAAATGAGGGAATATTTGCGAACAAAAACAAAAATCAATAAGGTTTATCATAAATAAATACATATATCATAAATAAATATCGGTGCGGTGGCGCAGTGGTTAGCACTGCACCAGCACAGCAACTCACCCTTGGCCGTGGGATCCCTGGTTCGATCCCAGCCCCTGACCAACAGTGATCTGTGTGGAGTTTGTATGTTCTCCCCGTATCTGCGTGGGTTTACTCCAGGATTTCTCCGGTTTCCTCCCACAGGCCAAAAACATGCAGGTTAGGTTAATTGGAGACTCTAAAGTGGCCCTAGGTGTGAATGTGTGTGTGAATGGTGAAGGGATAGCGCCGTACCGTGGCTGCTTCATCCATCCAGGTGGATGCCCTCAATTTCCCCTCTGGGGATTAATAAAGTATACAAAATCAAAAAAAAAAAAAATCAAATAATGAACATTAAGTATCTTGTCTTTGTATTCATTTGAATATAGGTTGAAAAAGATTTGCAAATCACTGTACTCCCTTTTTATTTATGTTTTACACAACCTCCCAACTTCATTGCAATTGGGATTTATAAAAGGATTATTACCTTATGATGTCATTTAAGATTAAGAATCTACTGAAAAAGTTACTTGAGTAGTGAGTAAAGAGGTTATATTTTTTAAATTTTTATTTAACCTTTATGTTGTCAGGATGCTCCCACTGAGACTGCAAATCTCTTTTTCAAGGGTGTCCTTTGTTTTTGTTCTTTTTTCTGTTAAATTCACAATTCTTCTCAGGTTCATTTCCTGGTAAATTTATAATATCTTAATAATTTCTATTTTGCACACAAATTTATTCACAAAACAGTGAAAATAGAAATATAGCTATATTAACAGAAGGCAAATGTGAAATGGTACATCCCAATAAATGTATGAAAGCTTTTTAAACAGGTTATAAGAGTGAGAGGATAAACTTTGTAAACTTTTTTAAAACTTTTTCTTTTAAGTTTATGACTTTGTTCTGATAAATTAGCATGTTTTTCATATAAATGAGGCTTTTTGTAATAGTTATTTTTTTATAAAGTTGCAGCTTTTCCCTTATTAATTCATAACATTTTAATGATAATCAGTGTCTTTTTTCACACAAAATTCCAAATCTTTACTTATACATTTGTCAGTTTTTAGCTTGTTCTGGCAAAGCCAAAACGAGCTGATGTGGCATCTGCCGTCCATTTGTCCATCCGTCCACATTTCACAGGAATCACTCCTCCTCCTAGGTATTTGCCCCGAAAGTCAGGAGATTTGGACACTTATGTGATTTCAGAATAATCACTACTACTCCTAGGCGATTGTGCTCAAGGTCAAAGGTCAGGAGTTCTGGCAATTTAGCTCATTTCATGAACATTGCTACTCCACCTAGGTAATTGCCCTAGTGGTCACCAAACTGGATCCTCAGGTGAGTCTGCATGCAGGTTGTGATCAAGGTCAAGGTCACAGTGAAAGATCAGGAGACCTAGGCACTTATGTGATTTCAGAATAATCACTACCTAGGCAATTTCCTTGATGCTCACCAAACTCATTCACAATGATCCTCAGGTGAGTCTGCATGCAGGTTATGCTCAAGGTCAATGTCAAGGTCAAAAGTCAGGAGATGTGGGCATTTAGGTGATTTCATGAAAGTTGCTAGTCCTCCTTGCCTTGATGCTCACCAAATTCCCCCACAAGGATCCTCAGGTAGGTCTGCATCCAAGTTGTGTTCAAGGTCAAGGTCATTGTAAAAGGTCATTAGAGCTGGGCATTTAGGATTTCACGAAAACTTTTATTCCTCCTTGCCATTTGCCCTAACTGCACAATGCTCATGCGCAATGATCCTCAAGTGGGCCTGCATCTAGGGTGTGCTTGACAGTTTGGTTTCTTGTAAATTAGTGACTTTTTCCCCACAAATTTGCATCCTTTTCCTTTACATTTGCAACTAATAGAAACTGATGAGAGAATTAAATTAAGTCAGAGTGTGACCATATATCCTGGAGAAAAACTGCAGTATTTTCTTAAAAAAACACTGAAGTGAGTAAAAATTGTAGTGCAATAAAAATACACACAAGAATAAAACTGAAAAACTTAGAGTACATGTACAGTACCTGAGATGATGAAACTAGATAATACTCACTTCTTTAAGCATGGGTGAGAAGATTATTAGGATGAAATTTCCACACGGACTGACTTTAATATTTTCTTCCCACTTACAGAGCATGGCATTTACATCAAACCAATTTCACACGCAAAGAAAACAGCGTGTTCCATTAACAAGCCCTCCCAAAGCTGCAACACAGTGACTCCACGGGCCGCTGCAGGTTTGTTAGAGTTCTCTCTACCCGGTTCCACATATGGATCAAACATAACTCCTTCCAGAGTACCTTTATTTGGAATTTAATGTAATAACCATCACTTTGTATCATTAATGGAGCTAAATCTTATGCTGACATTTTAGCCACAAACGGACAAAATGTTGATGAAAGGCTGAAAGCAGCACGAGAAAGAAGAGCGGAGCACCAGAAGTTAATTGGTATGAGAGCCCCTATACTGTATGATGCACACAACACTGCTGGTTCACTGTCCTTGATTTCTGATCGTATTAGCATAGTTATTAAATCTTTATACCGGATAATTCATCCCCAGCCTCTCGGGAACTGAGCAGGTTGGAACGGGAACAGCGGGCCCAGCGTTACTATGAGGAGCAGCTGCAGGAGCGCAAGAAGAAACTCCTGGAGCAGAGGCTCAAAGAGGAGAGGAGGCGCACCGCCGTGGAAGAGAAGCGGATGCAGAGGCTGAAGGAGGAGAAAGTGAGTTTTTTTAAATGGTGGAAGTCAAAATTTTCTGTGTAAATTAGTTTTGATGCCGGTGAAAATGATGATTTTTCTGTTCAGGCCAACTGTACTGATAACACTGAATATTTTTTTTTTTAATTATTAAGGAGCGATACGAGTCTGCAGTGCGTAAAACGCTGGAGAAAAGCCAAAAGGCCCAGCAGAACAAGAATTCAAGGGGAAGAAAGCTCAATAAATACGGTACAAGGATTAAAGTGGTTTCTGTTCCGCTTTTCTTTTAACATAACCTTTCTAAACTCATCTTAACACAGTGAGTCTTGGCATGCCTTTATCTTTTTTTTGCTGCATTCAAAACTTTATACTGATCAACACATTAGCTCCACGTTGCTTGCCACTGACAACATGGGAGAAGAATCTGGTCAGTCGCCTCCTTACACCTACATGCTCTTATCTGGCCAGGAGCAAGAGTGCTGGCTGTCAGTCAGGAGAAGAAGGTACTCTCTAGTACTAACTCACGGAAATACGACGGCACTGATATAGTTACAGTTAACTTTTCCAGGCTTTGGTTGGTAACACTGCTCCCTTTCTTCCTTCCTCCACTGTCACTCTTCCCACCATTTGTGCTCATTTCTCCAATTTACCATGAACATTATTGCACCTAACACTGTTCAGTTGTCCATATTTGTCGCCGTGCAGTTTCATTTCACTCCATGAACATTACCACCAACACCACCCCTCGCAAACCTAAGCAGCCCCCTGGCTCGGTTCACAGCAGACCAGCTGCACCGCTGAGCTCCAACAGCAGCCAACACAGAAGTATCAGTTTGGTACAGGTAAGTCGAGATCCTTCTGCACATCTGTCTGTGTGTCCTCATTTAATTCGAGAATCAGTGAAGCTGGGCTCACCAAACTTTGTACAGGGCCACTGGTGTTTAGGATATACATCAGTGTCATGAATCGCCCCTGGGGCAGATAGAAAGACCCACACGCTGGACTGTGAGTTTGTGGTAATTTATTACGAGTATAAAGTGCATAACATAGCACAAAAGCCAGAGAGAGATAAACCCGATGACAAGGAGAAAATGCAGAGCGTAAAACTTACTTTAGAGAGTTCTGACATCCATCAAGACCACCACGAGGAATACAAAAAGCAGCGGTCTTAAATAAGGCATAATACAATAGGCCACAGGTGTGGATACTAGAGTGGGCAGGAGAAAATGATTAATAATCTGGATCAGCTGGGAGTAATGCGAGAGGAGTGACTGGACTTGACAGCTGACAGGGCGACGCCCACACTGAGCACAAAACCGGAAACCCCACTTGACAGCTGTTAACTCCGAGAAAGAACACCACAGTAAGGATATAAAGAATAAAACATCAAATGGCGACTGATAAATAATTACAAATAAATACAAAATATGAGCGTAACAAAACTAAAACATAAACAGGAAAATAGAAAACAGTATGAGAATACCAAAACCCAAAAGGCACAAAATACAACAAATATATAAATGTAGAGATAAAGCCATGAGACTGAGCGTGGCGGAAACCTCAGCGCTCAGCTCATGACAATCAGTGGTTTTCCATCTGTGTGTGATGGTGTTTAAAGCTTGATGTGTGCTGATGACAGTGTTATATGCACATGGTAAAGATCCTGAAAAAGTTGCTGCTAAATTAGCATCCACTATGCAAACAGGTGGTTAAACAATTCTTGTCGTACTTTGAAGACAGAGAAAACAGTGACCATGTTCTTTCGGAACAAACATGAAGTATTTTGCCAAATAGTTAATGGAAAATAGTTAAAAAATGTTGATGAGTTTAAATATATAGGGGGTATCTTAGATCCAACTCTTACATTTAAAAAGGTTATTAAAAAGATGTTATATACTGAGTCAAGACTTGGAATCAGTTTAGTAGATCCTTCTCCCTCAGGGACCTGTCCCTGGCTGCTCCAGTTGCAAAAAAAAAAAAAAAAAAAAATCATGTTTGCCCCACCAGTGATGGATAAGACCTTCAACATGTGGGCTACCACAGGATTGTTCTCATTTGCAGATCTCTTTATTGATGGTAGTTTTGCATCTTTTGAACAGTTAGTACAGAAATACAATATTCCCAAATCTCACTCTTATCTGTATTTGCAGCTTCGTAGCTGTATCACTTCAAATTTAGATTCTTTCCCATCGTGCCCTCCCTCTTCTTTACTAGATTCTATCTTAAATTGTAAACCAGCAAAAAAAGGTCAGTCAGCACAATTTATAATTTACTTTACACTCACAACTTGGCATCATTAGTCTCTTGACAAATGGGAGACAGATCTAGATGGACAAATCTCAGAGGAAATTTTTTATAAGGTGCTCAGGGAATTTCCTCTGTTTGTCTCAGATATATTGTCATTCAATTTAAAATTGTACACCGATTACACTGGTTTAAAGCCAGACTTTATTTTTTTTTTTACTTTTATTTATGCAGGGAAGGTCAATTGAGAGTCAACCTCTCATTTTCAGACACCCTGTTCACATTCACAAACAGCACAACCACAGACTGACCTGTGGCCACTGAGCAGCTCCACTGGAGCAGTTGGGGGTAAGTGCCTTGCTCAGGGGCACTACACTGGGGTTTAGGACCTCAATATATTTTGGGTCTATAGTCACTTTATTACACTGGTCAACACCAAATTAATTGTCTAATTTTTTTTTTTAGCTGATTTAGGACAATTTTGATGTGCTGAATCCAAAAATCACATTAGTTTTGCTCAATCAGGTCAACTTTTTGAACTATGGCCACGTTTTTTACGATTTTGTTTACATGTACGGGTATTTTCACTTTATATGATGCAAAATTCTTTTTTATTTCTTGAAATTCTCTGAATTTTGAACAATGATGACATGACATTCAATTTACATGTACTTACCTTTATCAGTGTCTACTATTCAATTTACAGTACAACTGTACAGCTGCCGTACAACTGCTTACAACTTAGCATAAAAACCTGACCTGATCGAGAGAAACGGATGTCATTTTCGGATTCAGCGGTGCAAAATTGTCTTAAATCAGTTGAAAAAACACAGACAACTTACAAAAAAATTATTTTTGTTATGTTGTGTTTTAAGTGCTATGGTCACCAGACTTGGTACACAAGTTGGCCTTGTTACCCATAGCTGTTTCTGTGGTCAAAAGGTCAAAGGTCAAGGTCACAAGTTCATGAGCCTGCAAAGCCAACATGGGCGTACAGTATGTAACCGATGAGTTGTGCACATCTGCTCAGATTTTATGAAAGACGAGAAAAAGATAGGAAGCTGCTAGAGGATGTGGAGGATCTGTATAGTTTACTGTAGCTTTATGACCATTTTCTCTACTATAGATCAAAGCAGCAAAAAAGCAAGACGCTGTAAAGAGAAACTCAGACAGTGGTCTAAACACCATAAAACCAGCCTGCCCTTCACCAGAGCGGTAGGTATAAGGCTTCAAATTTAAATCCTCCACATACTGACACAGTGTGAACATAATGGAACAACCACTTCTATTGCACATCTTTAAAGGACTTCTAGAAGAGCAATCAGACATTCAACCCCAATGCAGCTTGAGCTCCCGTCAGTCCCGGAGGAAGATGTTGCTGTTTCTGGCATCGCCTCGTCTCTGGGTAACTCCAGACCTGTCAGGACATCAGATGAAGCTCAGCCTGAGAAATTGAGGGAAAAGCATCCACTAGAGTCTCCATGTTTGAACGTGCCTGACACAGAGACGGAGGCTGCAACCAGAAGAGTGGGAGACTGTAAGTTTGAGGAAATGTTTAGAGCAAAAAAGATGATTGAAGCACATATTATGGTTGATATTTTTTCAGGTCCTGCCAAAGTGCCTCCGAGTTCATCCCCTCAGACTTCTGAAGTCACACTCCGGCCATTAGCAGGGACTACAGACCCACAGGAGGCCTCGCGTCTCCTGGCTGAAAAGAGGAGAGAGGCCCGAGTTCAGCGGGAGAAAGAGGAGCAGAAGCGCCTGCAGAGAGAGGAGGCTGAAAGGTTAAAAAAAAAATCACATCTGCTTTTGAGACAGAAATGCAAATGCAGAAATCCCATAACTTTTCAGTTGCAACAATTGTCCAGGCAAAGCCGTGAAGAAATGGAGCGCAGGAGGGCAGAGGAGCGAGCCCGACAGCAGGCTGAGGCTCAGCGTCTCATAGAGGAGAAGAGAAGAAAGGAGGAAGAGGAGCAGAGGCAAGCTGAGGAAGAGCGAGCTCAGGCTATGAGGGAGGCAGCTCTTCTGCAGAAACAGGTAGGCAATCCAGACGCATTCTTCTGTTTATCCTGTTTTTCTGTTTGTGTTTGCATTCCCCAAAAAATCTTTATCTAAATATGCTTTATCCAGCGAGAGGAAGCGCTTGCCAGAGAGAGAGCACAAGCTGAGCAGATAAAACAGGAGCGAGAGATACAAGCACAGAAAGAGGAAGCAGCACGCCAAGCCAGAAGAAAGGTGATGAGCTTGAGTTATTACCATCAGTAAGATTGCCGTTTCTATTCATGCACCACCTGTGATCAAAAAAGGCATCAAATATTCCCCCTTTTTAAGTCAGTGCCTTTGGTAAAGGCATTTTAATAAAAGGTGTTTTCTGTTCCAGCGACTTGAGGAGATCATGCGGAGAACCAGAAGAACAGATTCTCCAGATACGGTGAGATTAAGTACTCAGCTTTCTTAAAAGTACATTGCCCTGGGTGTCTTATGACACACATCAGACAACATTTAAAAAAAAAATTCTAAAAGCCAAACAGTTGGTCTTTGACTAAAGCATTATTATTATTATTATTATTATTATTATTATTATTTTTAATCACAGAAATCTGTACCAGTGAGAATCCTTCCAAGTGGAGGCCAGCCAAAAGAAAACACAGAGCCTGTGCACAATGGAAGCATAGAGGATGTCGCCAAGCTGTCGGTGGAAGTTAAAACCACACAGCTGAGGCTCAACAACCAGGAGGACATGGTACCTGTTGTGGCCTTCAAAGAACGCAGGTCCCTCAGAACGCTCACTGGTCTGGAGGAAATCCAGGCCCAGCAACGAGCAGGTGAGAAAGGACCAGCATGCTATGTCCATGCACTTGTCCTCAGGCATCGAAATCGAAAGAAAAAATTAGACAACTTCTGTTATGGTTTTGAAGTCGTTTGTAAAAATCAGGCACTTCATGAGCTTGACATGACACTGAGGTGGAGTAAGTGTACAGTGCATCAGGAAAGTATTCACAGCACTTCACTTTTTCCATATTTTGTTACAGCTTATTCTAAAATGGATTAAATTCATTTTTTTCCTCAAAATTCTACACACAATACCCCATAATGACAACATGAAAAGTTTTTTTTGGAGATTTTTGCAAATTTATTAAAAACAAAAAATTAAGAAATCACATGTACATAAGTATTCACAGCCTTTGCGCAATACTTTGTTGCTGCATCTTTGGCAGCAACTACAGCCTCAAGTCTTTTTGAATATGGTGCCACAAGCTTGGCACACCTATCTTTGGGCAGTTTCAACCATTCCTCTTTGCAGCACCTCTCAAGCTCCATTAGGCTGGATGGGAAGCGTCGGTGCACAGCCATTTTCAGATTTCTCCAGAGATGTTTAATTAGATTCAAGTCTGGGCTCTGGCTGGGACACTCGAGGACATTCACAGAGATGTTCTGAAGCCACTCCTTTGATATCTTGGCTGTGTGTTCAGGGTTGTTGTCCTGCTGAATGATGAATCATTGCCCCAGTCTGAGGTCAAGAGCACTTTGGAGCAGGTTTTCGTCCAGGATGTCTTTGTACATTGCTGCACTCATCTTTCCCTCTATCCTGACTAGTCCCCCAGTTCCTGCCACTGAAAAACTTCCCCACAGCAGGATGCTGCCACCACTATGCTTCACTGTAGGGATGGTATTGGCCTGGTGATGAGCAGTGCCTGGTTTCCTCCAAACATGACGCCTGGCATTCACGCCAATGAGTTCGATCTTTGTCTCATCAGACCAGAGAATTTTGTTTCTGTGTTTCAGAATTTTGTTTCTGGTCTGAGAATCCTTCAGGTGCCTTTTGGCAAAGTCCAGGCGGGCTGCCATGTGCCTTTTACTAAGGAGTGGCTTCCGTCTGGCCACTCTACCGTACAGGCCTGATTGGTGGATTGCTGCAGAGATGATTGTCCTTCTGGAAGGTTCTCTTCTGTCCGCAGAGGAACGTTGGAGCTCTGACAGAGTGACCATCGGGTTCTTGGTCACCTCCCTGCCTAAGGCCCTTCTCCCCTGATCACTCAGTTTAGAGGGCCGGCCAGCTCTAGGAAGAGTCCTGGTGGTTCAGAACTTCTTCCCTTTATGATGATGGAGGCCACTGTGCTCACTGGGACCTTCAAAGCAGCAGAAATTTTTCTGTACCTTTCCCCAGATTTGTGCCTTGACACAATCCTGTCTCGGAGGTCTACAGACAATTCCTTTGTCTTCATGCTTGGTTTGTGGTCTGACATGCACTGTCAACTGTGGGAGCTTACAGTATATAGACAGATGTGTGCCTTTCCAAATCATGCCCAGTCAGCTGAATTTACCACAGGTGGACTCCGCTTAAGCTGTAGAAACATCTCAAGGATGATCAGCGGAAAGAGGATGCACCTGAGCTCAATTTTGAGCTTCATGGTAAAGGCTGTAAATACTTATGTACATGTGATTTCTTAGTTTTTTATTACCTTCGCCAAGGGAAGAGGTAATGTTTTCGGTGGTGTTGGTTGGTTTGTTGGTTGGTTTTTCCGTTACCAACATAATTCAAAAAGTTAAGAACGGATTTTGATGAAATTTTCAGGAAAGGTGTATTATGGCATGGGGAATGGATGATTAGATTTTGGTGATGATCTAAGAGTGCATACCTCCACCAAGGGCCTTGTTTGTATTTGTGCAGCAGGATTATACAAAAAACTACTGGATGGATTTGGATGAAATTTTCACCAGAGGTGGTTCTTGGGCTACAGAGGAACCCATAATATTTTGGTGAGGATCCAATAATGCATACCTCCACCAAGGCTTTTATCTTCTCACAGAGTGTCAACAACAATACTCAAAATTACTGGATGGCTTTGGATGAAATTTTCACCAGAGGTAGTTCTTGGGCTACAGACCAACCCATTACATTTTGGTGATGATCTGAGAATACATACCTCAGCCAAGGTGCTTATCTTTTCATAGTGTGTTAGCAACAATACTCCAAAACTAATGGACAGACTTTGACGCAATTTTCACCAGTAGCGGCTCTAGGCCTACACACAAACCCATTACATTTTGGAGGTGATCCATGACAGATGGAAGGAGCCTTGGAGGAAGTATGTGCTCTCTGAGTGCTTTTCTAGTTTTTAATAAATTTGCAAAAATCAAAAAAAACTTTTTCCACGTTGTCATTATGGGGTATTGTGTGTAGAATTTTGAGGAAAAAATGAATTTAATCCATTTTGGAAAAAGGCTGTAACATAAAATATGGAAAAAGTGAAGTGCTATGAATACTTTCCGGATACACTGTATGTGTAAAAGAAATGGTAGAGAAACACAAAGGTTCCTAACAATCCATGGCATTAACATTTGTGTTTCATTGCTTCTATGCCTTGTAGTTTTACAACTTTTTCACTAGAAATGACATTTTCTTTCATTAAAACTGATTGTTTCTTGTAACTGATGCATCAACATTTACTGAACAAAGAGTGCTCACAAGTGTTCATGGGAATTGTAGTTTTTATGGAAATGTGTCTGCAGCCTGTGGATTTGGAGCAAAGTGCAGTACTTCAGCCACAAAAAAGACTGAAAAAGAATGAACTTACAAACAAATAAGATTCAATTATAAGACAAAAGTCTAAAATTAATGTGGAAAAAAGTCTTAAATTATAGAGAAGTCATGAGTTTTAGAGAGAAACTGTCATGGCTGCCAATCATGGCACCTGTGTGTGCACCTGCCTGTTATCTCCTGCGGCCCTATTTATTCCCATCAGGACGAGTGCTGGGCGTGGAGTCATCTGATTCCTTCTGTGAATCACGCCACAACCTGCCTCTGTGCTTCCCTGCACTGAATTCTCCTGCCTTCGGCTTCCAAGCCCAGCAGAACGACGTCCGGGTCGGTTTCGCCCGGACCAACCACCAAGTAAGCATCATCGCTTCCAACCTGTCCTTTCCCCTGTGCACAGGCAGAGCCCGAAACGGCGGACCTCCTTCTCCCTCCAGGCGGCAGACTTTTATTCCACCTCCAGCTAATCTGCCCACAGACACTGTCTCCCTGGCTGCAGCTTCGGCACTACCTGAAGACACTTCAACATCTGTTGACAGCAAGCACTTTAACATCTGACGTGCTGCATAGGTGTACTGTAAGCTAACGGCCCTTGTCTCTTTTCAGGGTTGCCAGTCTGTACGGTGCTCTGCCGGCCTAGCTGGAATACACGGATTGCACTACACAACATTACACCATATACCGCACTCATGCATCCATTCACTCACGTTAACAAAATAAAGTACGTTAATTGTGTTAATCCTGAGTCGTGTCTGTTCTGTGGGTCACCTGAACCATGCCAGTACGACTCCGCCAAAGTGACCCGACAGACAGCGCACTCGTGCGCCGTATTAACCATCTCGAGGCTCGGGTAGACCAATTAGCGTACCAACAACAGGTGGTGTTAACTCAGCTAACTCGCATCACCGATAGGTTAGATCGCTTAGTTAGCCCACAGGGGTTCCCCACAGCACCAGCTAGCTCCTCAGCTCCCGCTGGTTCTACCGCTAGTTCCACCAGTAGCTCTTTGCCTAGCCCTCACTCTACAGGTTCCGCTAGTCGGCTCACTCCCGTCCCTACTCCCGCCCGCTTTAAAGGGGTATTGGGAGAGGCCAGGGGTTTCTCATGCAGTGCGAAATCGTGTTCCAACGGGTTCCCGAGGATTTTCCCACTGACCAGAGCCTCATTGGCTATATGATCAATCTGTTAGAGGTGTGGGCTTTAGCATGGGCTTATGCGGTTATGGCTAGGGCCAATTATACTGCTATGACATATGTTCAATTCACTCAGGAATTCTTGGAAGTGTTTAGTCACTCGAACCAGGAAGATGCACTCACCTCTCACCTGTTAAACCTTCGGCAGGGGTCGAGGGCAGTCGCCAATTACGCTGTTGACTTCCGGGTCGTAGCTACGGAGGTCGGGTGGGAAGATGCCTCCATGAGTAGTATATTCCTGAGGAGTTTGAACCCTAGCCTGCGGGATGAGCTGGCCTGCCTGGAGAAACCCTCCACGCTGCATGAGTGTATCTCCCTGGCCATTAGCCTTGACAACCGTCTGAGGGAATGAGCTGTGGAGCGCAAGACTTACGGCAGCGCGGAGAATAGGCCACGTCGTGCTCTCTAGCCCCCCCTACTGGCCCTCCCGTCTACTGACCTCTCTGAGGACCAGGAACCAATGATAGTGGGGGGGTCGAAACTTCCTGCAGAGGCAAGACTGTGCAGCCGTGAGTTGGGGTTGTGTGTCTATTGCGGGAGCGAGGAGCATGACCTGAATTCCTGTCCTAGGCGGCCAAAAAGGGGAAGTCCGTGCGCCAAAGTAGGGGGCCTCACGGACGTAGAAGATAACAATCCCCTTACCCGTTTTCTCATCCCTATTCGGTTTTGCTTTGGTCACAAAGAACACAAAACACATGCACTCAATGACTCAGGGGCTGAGCAGAGCTTCATTTCTAGGAGTCTGGCAACCCGTCTGGGTCTACCTATGCAGCCGTTAAACGCTCCCCTGAAGATTATTGCCCTGTCAAAGGCGGCGCTGGCTACTGTCACTCATCGGGTCACCTCGGTGCCAGTCATCATTTCGGGCAACCATCGGGAGGAGCTAAATTTATTTGTCCTACCGGTATTATCGTCCCCGGTCATTCTGGGCTGCCCTTGGCTGCATCTACACAACCCTACCATTGACTGGCGTTCGGGAAGTATTGTGTCGTGGAGCCCTTCCTGCCTAAGTGCCTGTCTGCAGTCTGCTGCATGCTCGCCTGCCACGCCTTTGGAGGTCCCTGCCTCTCCTTCCCTGGATCTGTCAAAAGTGCCTCTGGAGTACCATGACCTTGGGGCCGTCTTTAGTAAATCCCAAGCCCTTTCCCTCCCCCCTCGCCGACCGTATGATTGCGCTATTAATCTGTGGGCCGGCGCTCCTCTGCCATCTGGCTGACTTTACAGCCTGTCTGCTCCGGAGTGCGCGGCCATGGACTCATATATTAAGGAGTCCCTCAGTTCAGGTATCATTAGACCTTCATCTTCTGTGGTGGGGGCGGGGTTTTTCTTTGTGGGGAAGAAGGATGGCTCCCTCAGGCCCTGCATCGACTTCAGAGAACTTAACAACATCACTATCAAGGATAAGTATACTCTCCCCCTACTTAACTCTGCATTTGATTCCCTCCGGGGGGCTTGCTGCTTCATTAAATTAGACCTACGCAATGCCTATCACCTGGTGCGGATACGCGAGGGGGATGAGTGGAAGACGGCCTTTAGGACCCCTAGCGGGCATTTTGAATATCTGGTCATGCCGTTCGGGCTGACCAATGCTAAGGCCGTCTTCCAACGTCTTATTAATGATGTTTTGAGAGATTTTCTGTTCACCTTTGTGTTTGTCTACCTTGACGACATTTTAATCTTTTCCCAGTCCATGGAGGAGCATCGCGTACACATCAGGCGAGTCTTGCAGCGGCTGTTGGAGAATAAGCTCTTCGTCAAGGCAGAAAAATGTGAATTCCACGTCTCCAGGACCTCTTTCCTCGGCTTCATTATTGCCCCGAAGGAGATCATCCTGGACCCAGTGAAGGTGAAGGTGGTGGTGGACTGGCCCACCCCCGCATCAAAGAAACAGTTGCTGCAGTTCTTGGGCTTCGCAAACTTCTATCGCCAGTTTATTAAGGACTACAGCCGCATCGCCCTCCCCCTCACCAACTTGACCTCCACCAAGGTTCCCTTTCTCTGGACGGAAGAGGCAGACGTCGCGTTCTTGGAGTTGAAGGTCAGATTTTCATCTTTGCCTATTCTGACGCAGGTGGATCCCACCCTTCAGTGCTTGGTGGAGGTGGACGCCTCTGATTCCCGGGTGGGGGCTGTGCTGTCCCAGCGTTCTCCGGCAGACGGTAAAATCCGCCCCTGCGCCTACTTCTCTCGTCGCCTGTCCCCAGCAGAACGAAATTACAACATCGGAGATAGAGAGCTCTTGGCAGTGAAACTGGCCCTGGAGGAGTGGCGGCACTGGTTGGAAGGAGCGTCACAGCCATTCATTGTCTGGACCGATCATAAGAACCTGGAGTACCTTCGGACCGCCAAGAGGCTGAACGCCCGACAGGCCTGCTGGTCGCTGTTTTTTGGACGGTTCGACTTTACCATCACCTACCGCCTTGGGTCGAAGAACACCAAGCCCGACGCCCTGTCTCGTCAGTTTGCCCTGGAGACAGCAGAAAAGGCCGAGCACCCCATCCTCCCTCCAGCATGTGTCGTGGGCGCCCTCGCTTGGGGCATTCGGGATAAGGTTATAGGGGCCCAGGCTGACAAAGCTGACCCGGCGGGGGGGGGGGGGGGGGTCCAGCGGGTAAATTGTATGTTTCCACAGCTGTCCGAGGGGAGGTCATCCAGTTGGGGCATACCTCAAAATTTGCCTGCCATTCAGGAAGGGCACGCACGGTGGCGCTCCTACGAAGATCGTTTTGGTGGCCATCCCTCCAGAAGGACGTGGGGGAGTATATCCACGCATGTCCCGAGTGTGCTACAGGGAAGACATCCTCATCGCCGCCGGCCGGGCTGCTCCACCCCCTCCCCGTCCCTGGTAGACCATGGTCCCACGTGGCGCTGGATTTTGTCACGGGTGTCCCCACGTCTAATAACTTCACCACCATTCTCACGCTGGTGGACAGATTTTCCAAGGCGGCTCACTTCATCCCTCTGCGGGGGTTACCGTCTGCCAAGGAGACAGCGGATCTGCTGGTTCAGCATGTTATTCAGCTGCATGGCATTCCTCAGGACATTGTTTCGGACCGAGGGCCCCAGTTTATCTCCAAGGTCTGGAAGGCCTTTTGCACCGCCCTAGGGGCTACGGCGAGCCTGTCCTCCAGTTATCACCCGCAATCCAACGGGCAATGTGAATGAGCCAACCAGGAGGTGGAAGCAGCGCTGCGGTGTGTCACTGCCGCCAATCCTTCATCATGGAGCACACACCTCCTTTGGATTGAATACGCCCATAATACAGCGGTGTCCTCGGCCATTGGCATATCCACCTTCGAGGCGTCGTTGGGTTACAACCCCCTGCTGTTCCCGGAAGAGGAGGGGGACATCGCTGTTCCATTGGTTCAGGCCCACTTAAGACGCTGTCGGCGGATTTGGAAGGCAGCCAAAAGGGCACTGCAATGAACGGCGGAATGCAACACTGCGGTGGCAAATCGGCACAGGGTTCCGGGTCCGGCTTATCAGGTGGGTCAGCAGGTATGGCTCTCCACAAAGAACATCAACCTGAAGGCTGAACGTAAGAAGACCGCCCAGCGGTTCATTGGTCCATACCCTATTTGTCGAATTATTAACCCAGTGTCTCTGCGTCTAACTCTCTCCCCCTCCCTCCGCATCTGTCCAACTTTCCATGTCTCTCAGATTAAGCCTGTCTCCTCCAGCCCGTTGTGTCCCCCTCCCAGGTCTCTACCTCCACCGAGGGTGATCGATGGCAACCCGGCATGGCCCGTCACTTCCATCCTGGACGTCCGCCGCCGGGGGCGTGGCCTGCAGCATCTGGTTGACTGGGAGGGCTACGGGCCGGAGTGGAGGTCCTGGGTGCGTCCCGCCCTTGTGCTCGACAAGCAGCTCATCAGGGACTTCCATCGGATGCACCCGAGTAGGTTGGAACGCACACCAAGAGGCGTGCCATGGTGGGGGAGTATTGTCATGGCCGCCATTCATGGCACCTTTGTGCACACCTGCCTGTTATCTCCTGCGGCCCTATTTATTCCCATCAGGACCAGTGCTGGGCGCGGAGTTGTCTGATTCCTTCTGTGAATCACACCACAACCTGCCTCTGTGCTTCCCTGCACTGAATTCTCCTGCCTTCGGCTTCCAAGCCCAGCAGAACGACGTCCGGGTCGGTTTCGCCCGGACCAACCACCAAGTAAGCATCATCACTTCCAACCTGTCCTTTCCCCTGTGCACAGGCAGAGCCCGAAACGGCGGACCTCCTTCTCCCTCCAGGCGGCGGACTTTTATTTCACCTCCAGCTAATCTGCCCGCAGACACTGTCTCCCTGGCTGCAGCTTCGGCGCTACCTGAAGACACTTCAACATCTGTTGACAGTAAGCACTTTAACATCTGACGTGCTGCATAGGTGTACTGTAAGCTAACGGCCCTTGTCTCTTTTCAGGGTTGCCAGTCTGTACGGTGCTCTGCCGGCCTAGCTGGAATACACGGATTGCACTACACAACATTACACCATATACCGCACTCACGCATCCATTCACTCATGTTAACAAAATAAAGTACGTTAATTGTGTTAATCCTGAGTCGTGTCTGTTCTGTGGGTCACCTGAACCATATCAGAAACTTTGTAAAATTATCAGAAATGTTTGCAGATTTACAAGAAATACTGTTGTCCCCCCAGTATTTGAGGGAAAAAAGTGTCAGATTTACAAGAAGGTAGTTGTGAGTTTACAAATACCAGAGTAGTGGCCTAGGAGGGTGTGGGTTCACACCCCAGCTGGGTCATACCAAAGACCAAATAAAAATGATAATTTCTGCCTTCTAGGTTGGTGCTCATCATAAGAGAATGGTTAAAGGAAAGTTGGGGGACGGTTGCATCAGGAAGGGCATCCAGTGTATAATCTCACCCTCATCAAGTTATGTGGATAATCACATACTGTGAGCTGGAGGGAGCTGAAAGAAGATGATGATGTTGTGAGTTTGCAAGAAATTTGTTGCCAATTTATAATATTTAAATGCCATCCATCCATCCATCCATCCATCCATCCATCCATCTTCTATCGCTTTTGCGGAGATCCGGGTCCGGAGGGAGCAGTTCAAGCAGAGAAGCCCAGACTTCCCTCATAAACATTGTCTCTCCAGTGAGTCCTGGGTCTGCCTCGGGGTCTCCTCCCAGTGGGACGTGCCCGAAACACCTCAAGTGGGAGGCATCCAGGAGGGATCCTGATCAGATGCCCAAACCACCTCAACTGGCTCCTTTCAATGTGGAGGATCAGCGGTTCTACTCTGAGCCTCTCCTGGATGACTGAGCTCCTCACCCTATCTGTAAGGGTGAGTCCAGCAATCCTACGAAGAAAGCTCATTTCAGCCACATGTATCCGCGATCTCATTCTTTCGGTCATTACCCAAAGCTCATGACCATAGGTGAGGGTAGGAATGTAGATTGACTGGTAAATCGACAGCTTTGCTTTAGAGCTTAGCTTCCTCTTCACCACAACAGACCGGTACAACATCCGCATCACTGCAGATGCTGCTCCGATCTGTCTGTCAATCTCTCGCTCTATTCTCCCCTCACTTGTGAATAAAACCCGAATATACTTAAACTCCTCCACTTGGGGCAGGAGCCTGTCCCCAACCCAGAGAGGACAATCCACCTTTTTCCGGCTGAGGACCATGGACTTGGACTTGGAGGTACTAATTCTCATCCCAGCCACTTCACACTCGGCGGCAAACCTCCCCAGTAAGACCTGTAGGTCATTGCTGAATGAAGCCAGCAGGACAACATCATCTGCAAACAACAGAGGTGAGATCCTTTGGTCACCAAGCATGACACCCTCCATTCCCTGGCTGTGCTTAAAAATCCTGTCCATAAAAATTATGAACAGGATCGGTGACAAAGTGCAGCCATGGCGGAGTCCAACTTTCACTTTGAATGAGTCTGACCGAATGTTGGCAACACAAACCAAACTGTCAGAACGGTCATATAGAAACCAAATAGCTCGTAACAACAAGCCCGATACCCCGTACTCCCGAAGCACCCCCCCACAAAAAACCACGAGGGACACGGTCGAATGCCTTCTCCAAGTCCACAAAACACATGTAAACTGGTTGGATCGGCACCTTATCGTGGTGGGGGGTTTACGTGCCCTAGTGATCCCAGGAACTATGTTGTCTGGGGCAATTTGCCTCTGGTAGGGTCACCCAAGACAAAATGGCCCTAGGTGAAGGGCCAGACTAAGAAGGATCCATTGTCAGTCTCCTCCAGGATGGTGAGAGTGGCCACGGCCCAGTAGTTGATGACTTTGTTCACTGGTGTGAGGATTCCTACCTGCAGCTGAATACAACAAAAACGAAAGATATGATTATTGACTTTAGGAGGAAAACTCCCAGGCACAAAGTCACCATACTAAAAGGCCAGACCACCGAATGTGTACAATCGTACAAATATCTTGGGACGATTATTGATAGTGGATTGAACTTTGAGGTGAACTGTGAAAGGGTGTGCAAAAAGGGTCAGCAAAATTTGCATTGTTTGAGGAAACTTGCACGCTTCCAAATTGACCGAACCATAATGACTATGTTCTATCGGGCTTTTATTGAATCTGTTTTATCCTTTTCTTTAATGTCATGGTTTGGTCAGATAAAACTGAAACAGAGGAAATCGTTGGATCAGGTAGTCAGATGGTCCAGTCGTTTGCTTGGTGAGTCACAGCTGAGCCTGACATCCCTGTACACCAGACAAGTACAGAGGATGGCCGACTCGATTTTAAATGATGACTCCCACCCTTTGCACTGCAACTTTCAGCTTCTTCCCTCCAGACGGAGGTTTGCTGTCCCAAAAAGTAGAACCCAGCGCTACAAAAACAGCTTTGTCCCTGCTGCTGTCAAAGAGTTGAACAAGCTATAAAAATTATATTGTACATATTTTATATTTACCTATTTTGTAAGATGTGTGCCTGTGTTTGTGTCTATGTTGAATGTAATTGTGGCTTGTAAATATGGATGTCACCAACTGCAAAACAAATCTACCTACGGGTACAAATAAAGTAACCTGAACCTGAACCTGAACCTGAACAGACTGTCATGATGAATGCTAGAACAAGGATTCAGTGTACCCCACTCGGTATGGGGTTACCGGGGCCCCACCCTGGAGCCAGGCCTGGGGGAGGGGCTCAATGGTTAATATCTGGTGGCCGGGTTTCCGCCCATGGGACCCGGCCGGGCTCAGCCCGAAGGAATTACATGGGTCCGGCCTCCAGTGGGTTCATCACCTGCAGGAGGGACCATGGGGGTCTGGTGCTATGTGGGTCAGGTGGCGGTCGAAGGCGGAGACCTTGGCAGTCTGATCCCAAACTTCCTAAGCTGGCTTTTGGGAAAATATTTAAATGCACAAAATAAAATGCTACAAACTCAGTCACTCTTCTTAGCCAAAGTAAAGGCCATTGCTGAATTCCACTGGCATTTGGCTGATGAGTTTCTGCTAATTTTGAGCCCTGGTTACCAGTTACAGTGGTGCTTGAAAGTCTGTGAACCCCTGAGAATTTTCTACATGAATACATTAATATAATAAATATGACCTAAAATATCATCAGATTTTCACACAAGTCCTAAAAGTAGATAAAGAGAACCCATTTAAATAAATGAGACAAAAATTACTTTTCATTTATTTATTGAGTAAAATGATCCAATATTAGATATCTGAATAGCAAAAGTTTGTGAACCTCTATGAGCAGGTAATTTGAAAGTAAAATTAGAGTCAGGTGTTTTCAGTCAATGGGATGACAATCAGATGTGAGTGGGCACCTTGTTTTATTTAAAGATCTATCAAAGTGTCAGCACTTGTTTGTGGAAGTGTATCATGGCACGAACAAAGGAGATTTCTGAAGACCTCAGGAAAAGGGTTGTTGATGCTCATCAGGCTGGAAAAGGTTACAAACTCATCTCGGAAGAGTTTGGACTTCACCAATCCACAGTAAGACAGATTGTGCACAAATGGAGGAAATTTAAGACCATTGTTGCCATCCTCAGGAGTTGTAAACCAATTATGATCACTCTAAGAGCAAGGTGTGTAACAGTCAACAAGGTCACAAATGACCCCAGGGTAACTTCTAAGCAACTGAAGGCCTCTCTCTTATTGGCCAATGTTAATGCTCATCAACAACAATGGGTGTGTATGGCAGGGTTGCAAGGAGAAAGAGACGTTGCTACTCATCTGCAGTTTAGTTAAGACCATATGGGCAAGCCTGAGGGCTACTGGAAAAATGTATTGTGGACAGATGAGGAAGGAAGACATCGAATTCCAGCATAAGACCCTTATTCCATCTGTGAAACATGGTGATGGTAGTATCATGGTTTGAACCTGTTTTGCTGCATCTGGCCAGAATGGCTTGCCATCACTGGTGGAACAATGACTTCTGAATTATACCTGTCCATGAACTGAATCTCAAGAACAAGTTGGTCATGTGAGGGATGAAGAAATTTGTGTGGGTGTCGTGGGATTTGGGAGACGCAGGACTGCCTCCACGTTCGAGTGCAGGGGCCTCAGACCCTTGGCCACCAGCTGGAATCCCACAAACTTGATGGAGTCCGCTGCGAAAATGCACTTCTCCCCGTTCAATGTAACTCCGTGGTCCTGTAGCACCTCCATCCCCTGTTCCAAACGACCATTGTGCTCTTCCTGCGACGTGTCATGGACCACAATGTCGTCCAGGTACACCACTACACCTTGAGGCCGGCCAGAATTGTGGACATGATCTCCTGAAAGCAGCTAGGTGCTGAGCTCAGACCAAAAGGCATGCCGGTGTACTTGAAAATGCCCATGTGGGTCACGAATGCTGTCAGGTTCCTGCTGGCTGGGTGAAGAGGCACCTCAGAATCAGAATCAGAATCAGAATCAGAAAAAATTTATTGCCAAGTACATTAACAGATCACTGATAACATACGAGAGAATTTGACTTGACACAGAAAATGAACCTGCATTTCCAGTGACACGGCTGCATCGGGGATGCGCCTGCCCACAGGATAGAGGGTACAGGTAGCATAAGAATAAGAATAATACGAGGAACAATAGGAAGGAGCAAAAAAATCATTGATTCATAATACTCGTTGCATAATCAATCAATATTATGATTACAAGGAAAAAAAAAAGCTCTCGATGCACATACGCAAAACAGGGATTCACAAGACAAAGACACAAGAGAGCAGTGTGTGTATCTTTATTCAGTTCATGGATCAATGTGTGTGCGCTGTTGAGGCAATGTTGATGATAATAAGAGAACACAAGGGCACTTGGCAGGAGATGTTTTGTCTGGCTGCCGCCGAGTCCTTATCTTGGCAGGCTGTCCAGATGGCTGTCCAAGGCCTTATGCTCGATGATTTTGAAAACACAGACTGCAGACAGCCAGGAGGAATTTTCATGGGGAAATTGAGCCAAATCGGACTGATCACAGAGAAGGCTTTTTATTTCTTCTGTAGATTCAGTACTTAATCCTTCATTGCGTGGCTTTAAATCCATCGTGGAAAGACCTAAGCGAGACCATGATGTAATCCACCTTCCGAGACAGTTCTCCATTTGTCGCTATCAGGGTCTTCTCCAATTTTTCAATTTGACAGATGCACCTCGCCTGGCCAGCATTTTGATAGGTTGTATCCATCTTCAGCAATTTGCGGTACACCAGGACAATCCCAGTTCCAATCAGAAAGATCCCGATCACCATTATCACGAAGACATACAAATCTTCAATATCTTCGATAGAGAGATTAGTGAGACACAAGATTTTCCAATTACTTGTGTCACGTAAATAGCCCGCTGGAGCCGTTCCTGCGGGGCAGACAGCTTCCCCCGGAGCACTTTTCCTTGTTGAAAAAATAGTGTCAATTGTGTTCAAAGCCCAGCTTATTAACTTCATAATTTCTTTCTTTCGACGGTCGCAGTTAGACGCAGACAGACAACAGCAAGCTGGGATCCAGTAGTTGAGGGGGAAGGAAAAAAAGTCAGAGCAGGAGAGGAGAAAAAAGCGTCTACTCTCTTGGGAGGGCGGAAGTGAAGCACCTGTAGGTAACCCTGGCAGAGATCCAGCCTTGTGAACACCTTTGAGCAGCTGAAAGTTGAGGTAAGTCCTTTCATCGTGGGGAGCAGATATTTGTCCCGAACAATCGCTTTATTCACCATCCTAAGGTCATTACACGGCCAGATGCCACCTGTCTTCTTCCTGGCCACCACGATGTTCAATATCCAGGGTGAAGCATCCACTCTCTTGATAATGTCAGTTTCGAGCAATCTGTTCAGTTCCACCATGACATCAGCGAGGGGAAGCCGCCGTAATGATTGGATTTTTGGTGTCACGCTTGGGTTGATGAGTGGGCGGTGGTAGAACGCCTTTATGCATCCAAGGCCCATGAACAATGCCGGCCAGCGGACATACCATTCGGGGGACACCATCAGCACTGTTGAGCCCTCTGGGTCCATGATGGAGAATCCCAGTTCACCCAGCAGATCGATTCCCAGCAAGTCAGCCCCCTGGCGCAAAACCTGGAAGGTGAACGTGGGAACAATCTTTAACCCACATTTCACCGAGAAGCTGACCATGCCTGCCATTTCAATTTCAGTGTGACCGTACCCAAACATTTTCACTGCCCCTGCATTGATGGTTTTGCTCGGGAAAAGTCTTTTCAATGTAGCCATACTTAGTATGGACTTACCAGCTCCTGAGTCCACCATAAGTGGCACATCAACTACGTCTAGCTGCAGGACGTACCACTTTAGTGGTCCCTTCTTGGCGCTCGCCACACACACCTGCATCGTGCTTTCAGGCTCCGCCGCCGATGGTTTAATAGTGGTGGTGCAGACCCTGGCCAGTGATTAGAACGGCCGCAGTTATAGTACTTCTTCCCTCTGGCGGGGTTGGTGGACGAGCCCGCCCGGTGACGAGGGGAGCCGCAGCCTCCACACAGACCCTTAGCCCCCGTTTCTGCCCATGCCACGGTCCGCCGCCTTTTGGGGGTCCGCCTTGAAGTGCTAGCTGTGTTGCTAGCGGCCAGACTTGGAAGCAAAATTTGGGTGGCTAGGTTCCCATTAGCTAGCACTGGTAGACCTAGCTGGGCAGTGGACTCTATCTGCCTAGTCAGTTCAACCACCTTCTCCAGCGCGAGGACCTCCGTAGCCAGTGTTAGCTTGTCTTTTAACCACTTGTTGCTCGTACCGTGTGCTAGCTTGTCCCGGACTAGTTCTTCCTCAATTGGCCCGAAGGTGCACTTTCTTGCTAGGCTACGGAGTTCCATAATGAAATGATGGGTGGACTCACCAGCTTGTTGTCGGTGGTCGAAGAATTAATACCTTCGCACCGTGATGTTGGAATGGTCCTTAAAGAAATAGTCCATTAAGTCCAAGCATTCCTTCAGTGAGCCCTTGCCACCCAGTGCGAAAAATATCAGTTGGCCCTCTTCATTGAGGTAGTGAACTAGTAGGCTCCTCCGTCTCTCTTTGTTGGCGCCGCTTAGGCCGGCCGCGGCAACGTACACCTCGAACGTCTCCCACCAGCGGCACCACGGTGTAGTTGGCGTACCCGGAGACTGTAAAAATTGAGGTGGTGGTTTAATGCATGCTCCCATGGTTTATTCTCGTCGCCAAAATGCTATGTCTGAATAACATGAGACTGGAGCTATGTTGAACTGAACATTGAACTAACTTTATTAAGAAACAAAGTACAATATATCCACTGGCTGTAGCCCGCCTGACATCATCACCCTAACCCCCTGGCACAGGCTACGGCAAGCCCCAAATGCCAAATCTCCACACAAGTTGAAGCTGTTCTGTATGTTAGAATGGGCTAAAATTCCTCCAAGCTGATGTGCAGGACTTATCAATAGTTACCGGAAACATTCAGTTGCAGTTATTGCTACAAACAAGAGTCACACCAGATACTGAAAATCAAAGGTTCACAAACTTTTGCTACTCACAGATATATAATATTACATCATTTCTCTCAATAAATAAATGAAAAGGTAACATTTTGTATCATTTATTAAGCTGACTTCTCTTTATCTACTTTTAGAACTTCTGTGAAAATCTGATGTTTTAGGTCAGTTATGCAGAAATGTAAAAAATTCTAAAGGGTCCCCAAACTTTCAAGCACCTCTACATATACTAAGATGTTTTAAAAATGCAACATAAAAAAGAAAACAAGTGCATTTTTATAATCATCATGTGCTTTAAAACTGTTCATGTTTTTGTATATACAATAAAATAATACCTGTTATCTCAATGCATAAAACTCCCTATCAGAACATCTACTGGATGTTCTGCATCAGTGGGTACACAGTCTGGATCCTGTACCAACAAATCATTCTGAGTTTGAGGCGGCGCTGCTTGTTGAAAGGGACTGCACTCCTCAGCATCAAACTGACAACTTGGTGGCATCAATCCCATGCAGAATTGAGGCTTTGCTGGCAGGAAATATGGTCACACACATGACAATAATGACTTACACCACTGTCTGAAATTGATACAATGTTGCATTTTTAATGCCGCTCAGTATTAAGAAGATTGGGTGTACTAATATGGCAGCATCCTGGGTGCAGTAGGAGGTGATGCTCCATCTTTCAGGTGGTGGTGTCACGGGGAGTATAAAGGGCTACAGCAGAAAAGGCTCTGTCTCTTCCTGCTGTAGACCCATTGCACATGTACGGAGTGACTCCTGTTGGTCTTGTATATAGTTAATAAAGTGAGTTCAACTGTCACCCTTGCCTCCTCCTTTGAACACGGGTTCCAGATGTAACATTTGGCGACAAGGAGAAAAGGTATGGCGCGAGCTGCCACCGCTTTTCGGCCATTTTTAGAAGTTTCCGGGGAGCCACCTGTGCTGTGGACCAGGTGGTATACGGCCTTTGAGAACTATCTGGTGGCCCTCAACTTTGGTGAGCTCGAAAAGCTGCGTGCAAAGGCAATTCTGGTCCATAATCTCGGAATGGAGGGCCAGAGGATCCTTAGTACGTTGGGAGGTGGTGATAGTTTTCAAGAAGTGGTGCAGCTAATGGTGTGCTATTTTTGCGCCCCGGAAAACATCACTGCGCGACAAATTCAGTTTCGGCAGTGCCGCCAGCGGCAGGGAGAGTCAGTGCAACATTTTGTGGCTGATCTGCGCCAGCTGGCGGAAGAGTGCCAATTTGGAGCTTTGGAGGAAGAGATGGTCCATGACCAACTAGCGGAGCATATCCTTAGCTCCTCCACAAGAGCACAGCTCCTGACATTCGCCGGAGAACTATCGCTGACCACGGCTGTGGAGTTGGCACAACAATACAAGGCAGCAGACAGCCTGGCCAGAAATCTCGGTGAAAAGGAAGTGCCACAGAAGAATGAACAACAGTGGAAGGTGCTGGCCGCGTACCCAAACGGTGAAGCCGGCATGAGTGACGAGGAATATGGTGCCACCGTAAAAGTTAGGTCTGCCCCAGGAACGCCCGGGTGTTATGGCTGTGGGTCCGGTAGGCACCGATACAAGGCAAGAGAGTGTCCAGCCAAAGGGAAGCACTGTGGAAAGTGCGGTCTGTTTCATCACTTCGCATGGGCCTGCAAGAATTTTGAATGGGTAGACCGGAGGCCAGAGGGGGGCTCCTCTTCAAAAGAACCTACAGTAGTTCACACGGTCTCGCTGGATACAGATGGTCGGCTCTACTGTAGTGCTGAATTGGACGGAGTCGAGGTATCGTTACTAGTGGACATGGGATCGGCGATCGCCATATTAAATTTGGCCAAGGTGAAGAGGTTGTTTCCACACTGCAGACTGGGCAAGTTAGAGGCAACCTGCTACGGCTATGGTGGTAACCCGTTTAACATTGTGGGCTCACTACGGCTGTCGGCGAGATACAGGTCGGCAGGAATGTGTGACATCCATTTCGTGGTGTCTGCCGAAGGGTTAAATCTAATGGGATGTGACATGTTCTATGGGCTTGGTTTCACAATAGCCAGCGGTTTTGGTGAGGAGTGGTCTGGCTGTGGGCTGTGGGGCGGGGCCTTTCCAGCAGTGGAGGACGAGGAAGTGTGGGACATTGATTGGTCAAGGATAAGAAAAGATGGGCCGGACCAGCACTATGGGGCGTCATTGCGGGGTGATCCTGGCGCCAGAGTTTGAGTTACCCTGGACAAGGGAACTGAACGGCGGGGAGGGACACCCGCGGTGGCAGACAGAGCCAGCATGCAGACACCTCCTGGTTCCAGAGTCCAGTTGAGTACTGCTGAAGAACTGGATGCTGCCATGGCTGATTCAACGCACGAAATGAAAGAGAGCTGGGCGAGACCGAGAGGTGTGAGTTCCAGACGCACATATGAGCAGGATCCGGGGTGTATCTCGGACTGGGTCGTCGGGACTCTGGCTGATGGATCCAGGAGGAACCCTAATGAGCTGTGGCTTGTAGGAGAGTATAAACGCCAGTGCAGCTTGTCTCCAGCGAAGAAGAGGCAAAGACGCTCAGGGAGGGAGCCGCCAGACGGGTGGATCTCCATTGGGGACCATAATTTGTCTTTAAAGTGGGGTTAGCAGCATGTTATGTTGTTTTGAATAGAGTGCTAGTTTAATTTTTTGAAGCTGCTTAGCCTATAAATAGGACTGTTGTGGTGATGTGAGAAATGACGAGGCAGAGTTCTCTCTCAAGTCAGCTTTATTCACATCTCCAACATCTCGAAGCAGAAAAAAAAGAGATCCACACAGGGAACTCTTGTCCTTAAATACCAGGACTCTTACAGTTCACAAGTCACATCTATCACAGACCACATCGCATTATAATGACAGTAACAATGCATCCTCTCTCCATGATATCACCCCCACTGTCTACAATGCATCCCCTCTTTAATCCCTTAATTATACCCCACAGTCTCAAGCCTTGCATGTCAAAGCTAACACTCTTGCAGCTTTCTGTAATCACCAAGGAAGCTCTGCCTTTGTTCTGATCTAAAATATGAGTCCAAAAGCAGGTCACGAATGTGTGTCCACCACACAAAGCCCCCCCCAACATTTTAGAACAAACAAGAGAATAACAACATGCATGCCGTGATAGTATCAATACACATCAGTCCACATGCTGTCTGGGCCTCAGTCTCCTGCCGTATCTGCTGTAGCTGGGAATCAACGTCTCTGCGGCGCTGTCACGCTGGGGGTTTGCCGTCTGGGGGTGGAAACCTTTTGTCAGCACCTGTGTGTGTTCTGGGGAAACATTACTCTGTGAAGCCCCCCGCGGGGGTCTACCTCGCCACGGAGCCCTCGCCAACAGCACTTGCTCATCTGCCACCACAAAAGCGGGTTTGAGTCTGTTTATGCCAACTTTCTCTTTCCTACCCCCCAAATCTAGCAAAAACTGCTTGTCCCCTGTTTCTAACACTCTGAAGGGTCCGTCATAAGGCGGTCGCAGCGGGGTTCGATGCGCATCGTGTCTGACAAAAACAAACTCTGCGTTCTTCAAAATTTTGGGCACAAAAATGCGCTGAAAACTGTGGTGCGCGGGGCCGGGCAGCGTGCTTGATTCTATGTTACTCCGCAACAGCTGAGACAGGGAGGCGTCTGGTGCGGGGTTATCTGGGAGAAACTCCCCAGGCAACCGAAGTGGTTGCGCAAACACGAACTCCGCTGGGGAGGCTTCTAAGTCCTCTTTAGGCACAGAACGCAACCCCAATAACACCCACGGTAACTTGTCCACCCAATTTGCATCCGTAAGTGACTCTCTGAGAGCTGCTTTCAATGACCTATGAAAACGTTCACATAACCCGTTAGCCTGCAGTTTGTACGCGGTTGTGCGGTGAATTGTGACACCCAGGCTGCGGGCCATTGTCGACCACAGCTCGGACACAAATTGAGGGCCTCTGTCGGACGTAATGTCCGACGGAACGCCGAAGCACGCCACCCATGCTGTTAAAAACGCGCGCGCCACCTCCTTGGCCGTGGTTGATGCCAGCGGGACCACTTCAGGCCAGCGCGTGGTGCGGTCCACCATTGTGAGAAGGTGTGTGCACCCTTGTGACGGCGGGAGGGGGCCCACGAGGTCCACATGAACATGATCGAACCTCTTGGCCGGAATGTGAAACGGCTCCAAAGGAGCCCTCGTGTGCGTGTGTACTTTGGCTCGTTGACACGCCGTGCATGCTGCTGCCCACTCTTTAACTTGTTTGCGGAGGCTCGGCCACACAAATTTCTCTCCTACCATTTTGACCGACGTGCGCACTCCCGGGTGCGCCAAAGAATGAATTGAGTCAAAAATGCGGCGGTGCCACGCGGCCGGTACTACCGGACGCGGCCGTCCAGTGGAGACATCGCAGATTAGAGGGGGCATACCGTCTTGCAGCACCCTGTTCTCCAGCCTTAACCCTGTTGGTCCAGACTGAAGCGCGCGCACCTCCGCGTCACCAACCTGCTCCGCGGCCATGGCTACGTAATCTACTCCTACGCTGACTGGGGCCACCATGGCACGCGAGAGGCAATCTGCCACTACATTGAGTTTGCCCGCCACATGCTGAATATCAGTGGTAAACTCTGATATCGCGGCCAGCTGTCTCTGCTGCCGGCCTGACCACGGTTCAGAAACCTTGGCCATCGTGAATGTTAGCGGTTTGTGGTCAACGAACGTGGTGAAAGAGCGTCCTTCTAGCCAGAAATGAAAGTAGCAGATGGCCAAATGGAGAGCCAGCAGCTCCCTGTCGAACGCGCTGTATTTACGTTCGCTATCGCGCAAGGTCCTGCTGAAAAAGGCGAGGGGCTGCCAAACCCCGGCTACATGTTGCTCCACGACCGCCCCTATGGCCACCTCTGATGCGTCAGTGGTGAGCGCTATGCGGGCCGATGGGTCTGGGTGTGCCAACAATGCAGCCTTTGCCAAGGCTGCTTTCACCTCCGAGAACGCTTGGTCCCGCTCCGGGGACCACTCGACCTTATCCGTGGGTTTCTTTTTTTTGAGCGCGGCATACAGTGGCTGCATGAGTTGCGCCGTGCGGGGGAGAAAACGGTTATAAAAATTCACCATTCCCAAAAACTCCTGCAACGCCCTGACCGTCTGCGGCTGGGGAAAATCTGCCACCGCGAGCACTTTGTCAGGAAGTGGAACTGCTTCTTCGGGGGAGACGCGGTGTCCTAAAAAATCGATCTGCGCCACCCCGAACTGACACTTCGCTGGGTTGATTATTAACCCGTGATCTCCCAACCTTCGGAAAACTGTGGCCAGGTGTTTTTCGTGTTCGTCTTCGGACGAGCTGGCTACTAAAATATCGTCCAAGTAGATGAACATGAAAGGGAAATCGCGAAACACCGCGTCCATCATGCGTTGGAACGTCTGAGCAGCCCCTTTAAGTCCGAATGGCATGCGTAAAAACTCGAATAGGCCAAACGGAGTTATTACCGCTGTTTTGGGTATGTCCTCAGCGCGCACTGGGACTTGGTGGTAACTGCGGACCAAGTCTATTTTAGAAAAAACGCGCGCTCCTGCCAAATGAACGGAAAAATCTTGGATATGCGGGATTGGGTAGCGGTCGTGCGCTGTAGCGTTGTTTAACCTGCGGAAATCCCCGCAAGGTCGCTATGATCCATCAGCTTTCGGGACCATGTGTAGCGGGGAAGCCCACGGACTGTTTGAACGCCTGATAATGCCCAACCTCTTCAGGTTGGCAAACTCCTCGCGCGCTATGGCCAGTTTAACTGCGTCCAAGCGCCGAGCTTTTGCAAAAACGGGCGGTCCGGTAGTGGTAATAAAATGCTTTACCCCGTGTTTAGCGACTGTTGCCGAAAATGTGGGGACCGTGAGTGCTGGGAACTGAGTGAGCAGTGTGTGGAACTTACCGCTTGCAGCTGTGACGTTAGCTTGTGCTGTTGGCGGGGCCACTCGCTCTGTACAGGGGATAGAATCAAAAGAAAGTGCATTAACCAGGCGCCTGTTAGCGAGATCAACCAACAAACCATGTGAGCACAAAAAATCAGCCCTCAACATATTGAAATTTACTGCTGCTACAACAAAAGTCCACTCAAGTGTACGGCCGTGTAGAGACAGAAGCAGAGTCTTCTCACCAAAGGTCTTAATCTCCGAGCCGTTCGCTGCTGTCACCCGGGGACCTCGGGAACCGGCTAGTCTGTCCGCGTAGGAAGGTCTGATGAAACTCAACTGGGAGCCTGTGTCGACGAGGAACTGCCTCCCCGAGCGTGCGTCTGACAAGTAGAGCAGCTTGTTCTCCTCCCCGAGGGCCGCGGCTGCTACCGACCCCCGGTCTTGGCGTTTCCCGAACGCCCGAACTGGCATGGTGGTACACATTTGCGTGCCCTCTCTGCGAAGCGGCGATGGTAGAAACAAAGGACGTCTGATCTGCGTTCCCTGGCCCCTGTCGCCGCCGTCGTCGGTGAGTCTGGCACCGCTGCCTCTGGCCTCCTGTCGTCTCCGGTCGTCGCGCCGAGTTCCGCTGCAGCGGCCGTGGCTGCGCGCCGCTTGGTGGCGTTGACAATCCGCTGCGCCTCTCAGCCCAGCGCGCGGTAGTCCCATCGGGCCAACAGTGGCGAACTGGCCAGGGTCGCTCTCGCTGCTGACGGTAGAGTCCTGAGGAAGAGGTGGGTGAAAATGAAGTGATCGTCGTCAGAGCCTTTCAACCTCAACAACTTCTCCATCAAGTTTGCGGGCATGTCATTTTCCAACTCTGTCAGCGCCAGGAGCCTCTCTGCTCGCTCCTCCGCCGAGGGGGTGAATTGCTGGATGAGTGCAGCCTTCAACGTGCCGTATTTGTCGCTGTCCGGCGGCTGGTCGATTAGGCTCTCCACATGCTGGGCCGTGTTGTTGTCCAGCTTTGCAACTACGTGGTAGAATTTTGTGGCGTCTACCGATATCCCCCGGAGGTTGACCTGCGCCTCAACCGCGTTGAACCAGGAGCGCGGATTGTTCTGCCAGAAGTCCGGTAGCTGGACTGTAGCGGCATTCGCTTAGCTGGGGGCTCCTGCCGAGGCTGGCCCGGGGGAATTCTCCTCTTGCATGATACGTCTTGCACATACCAGTGTGGTGATGTGAGAAATGACGAGGCAGAGTTCTCTCTCAAGTCAGCTTTATTCACATCTCCAACATCTAGAAGCAGAAAAAAAAGAGATCCACACAGGGAACTCTCGTCCTTAAATACCAGGACTCTTACAGTTCACAAGTCACATCTATCACAGACCACATCGCATTATAATGACAGTAACAATGCATCCTCTCTCCATGATATCACCCCCACTGTCTACAATGCATCCCCTCTTTAATCCCTTAATTATACCCCACAGTCTCAAGCCTTGCATACCAAAGCTAACACTCTTGCAGCTTCCTGTAATCACCAAGGAAGCTCTGCCTTTGTTTTGATCTAAAATGTGAGTCCAAAAGTAGGTCACGAATGTGTGTCCACCACACTGTGTTATTTCCTTGTGTATAAAAAAAATGTGTGTGAAATGGGAATTTCCCAACAGTGTTTGTTTGGTTTGCCCAGGTTGTTGGGTGGGAGCGTTGGGGTGAGGGCCGCCATTAGGTTGGTGTTTGATGTTTACTGTATTATGACTGTGAGAGTGAATGGTTGTCTGCCTCTCTGTGTTGGCCCTGCGATGGACTGGCGATCTGTCCAGGGTGTACCCTGCCTCTCGCCCAAAAGATGCTGGGATAGGCTCCAGCCCCCCCGCAACCCGAAAAGGATTAAGCGAAAGAAGATGAATGAATGAATGAGTGATTTTGTATGTATATATGTTCAGGATAATTTTTTCTTTTAGCACACGGCCATTTTATTTTCATGGACTTTAAATGGTTGAGGCGGCAGAATTATCCACCAGGCCATGTAGGGGGCGCCAGTAGTCCACCTGACCCCTCTAGAGTTGTTTTGTGGTGTGCATGGATAGGTTATGAATTTCTGCTGTATATTTAAATGCTTAGCGTGTGAGTCGGGTTATGAATTTTGGGACGATCTATTTGGTGTGCCTGCACATTTTTCTATGTGGGGGGGGGGTGTTAGGTAGTAGACTGGGTGTACTAATAAGGCGGCATCCTGGGTGTAGTAGGAGGCGACGCTCCAGCTTTTCGGTGGTGGCGTCATGGGGAGTATAAAGAGCTACAGTGGAAGGGGCTTTGTCTCTTCTGGCTGTAGACCCATTGCACATGTACGGAGCAACTCCTGTTGGTCTTGTATATAGTTAATAAAGTGAGTTCAACTGTCACCCTCGCCTCCTCCTTTGAACACTGGTTCCAGATGTAACAGAAGCATCCATCCATCCATCCATCCATCTTCTACCGCTTTTCCGGAGGTCCGGGTCGCGGAGGCAGCAGTTCAAGCAGAGAAGCCCAGACTTCCCTCTCCCCAGCCACCTGCTCCAGCTCTTCAGAGGGGATACCAAGGCGTTCCCAGACCAGCTGGGAGACATAGTCTCTCCACCGAGTCCTGGGTCTGCCCCGGGGTCTCCTCCCAGTGGGACGTGCCTGAAACACCTCAAGTGGGAGGCGTCCAGGAGGCATCCTAATCAGATGCCCATACCACCTCAACTGACTCCTTTCAATGTGGAGGAGCAGCGGTTCTACTCTGAGCCTCTCCCGGATGACTGAGCTCCTCACCCTATCTCTGAGGGTGAGTCCAGCAATCCTACGGAGAAAGCTCATTTCAGCCGCTTGTATCCGCGATCTCGTTCTTTCGGTCATTACCCAAAGCTCGTGACCATAGGTGAGAGTAGGAACGTAGATTGACTGGTAAATCGACAGCTTTGCCTTAGAACTAAGCTCCCTCTTCACCACAACAGACCGGTACAATGTCCGCATCACTGCAGATGCTGCTCCAATCCGTCTGTTGATCTCTCGCTCCATTTTCCCCTCACTCGTGAACAAGACCCCAAGATACTTAAACTCCTCCACTTGGGGCAGGAGCCTGTCCCCAACCCGGAGAGGACAATCCACCTTTTTCCGGCTGAGGACCATGGACTCGGACTTGGAGGTGCTGATTCTCATCCCAGCCGCTTCACACTCAGCAGCAAACCATCCCAGCAAGAGCTGTAGGTCATTGCTGGATGAAGCCAACAGGACAACATCATCTGCAAACAACAGAGATGAGATCCTGTGGTCACCAAGCATGACACCCTCCATTCCCTGGCTGCGCCTAGAAATCCTGTCCATAAAAATTATGAACAGGATCGGTGACAAAGGGCAGCCCTGGTGGAGTCCAACTCTCACTGGGAATGACTCCGACCGAGTGTTGGCAATATGAACCAAACTCTCACAACGGTCGTACAGAGACCGAATAGCTCGTAACAACAAGCCCGATATCCCATACTCCCGAAGCACCCCCCACAAAAATCCACGAGGGACGCGGTCAAATGCCTTCTCCAAGTCCACAAAACACATGTAAACTGGTTGGGCAAACTCCCACGAACCCTCAAGAATTCTCGAGAGGGTAAAGAGCTGGTCCGATGTCCCACGGCCAGGACGAAAACCACATTGCACCTCCTGAATCCGAGGTTCGACCAACGGCCGGACTCTCCTCTCCAGTACCTTGGCATAGACCTTCCCAGGGAGGCTGAGGAGTGTGATCCCTCTAAAGTTGGAGCACACCCTCCGGTCCCCTTTTTTGAAGAGAGGAACCACCACCCCGGTTTGCCATGCCAAAGGCACTGCCCCCGACCTCCACGCAATGTTGCAGAGGCGTGTCAACCATGACAACCCAACAACATCCAGGGCCTTGAGGTACTCAGGGCGAATCTCGTCCACCCCTGGGGCCCGGCCACCAAGGAGATTTTTAACCACCTTGGCGACCTCAGCCCCTGTGATAGGCGAGTCATCCCCCTCGTCCCCAAACCCTGCTTCCTCTGTGGAAGGCGTATCAGTGGGATTGAGGAGACCCTCGAAGTAAATTTTATTGAGAAAAAACTCTTACCTCATTTTCTGCCATATTTTTTAAACTGTGTAGAATCTTAAGATCACATTTGTTCAGGTTCAGGTTCAGGTTACTTTATTTGTACCCGTAGGTAGATTTGTTTTGCAGTCTGGTGACATCCATATTTACAAGCCACAAATTACATTCAACATAGACACAAACACAGGCACACATGAAGCTGACTATAAACATGATAAAAATACTCAAGGCTCCATCAATCAGGGTATAAAGACAAAGAGATGAGAGAAAAACCAGAGGTAAGAGAGAAGGGTCATATTAAAAAGTTAAAAACTAGTCAAAGAGGTTAAAAACTCAAAGGTCTAAAACCCAATAAAATATTTAGAACCCAAATAACATCCTATAAAAATAAGTAAATATAAAATGGGGTTAATAAATAGGTACCTAAATTATGTGCAATATATTGTTACAACTTGTTCAACTCTTTGACAGCAGCAGGAACAAGGCTGCTTTTGTAGCGCTGGGTTTTACTTTTTGGGACAGCAAACCTCCGTCTTGAGGGAAGAAGCTGAAAGTTGCAGTGCAAAGGGTGGGAGTCATCATTTAAAATGGAGGTAGCAATCCTCTGTACTTGTCTGGTGTACAGGGATGTCAGGCTCAGCTGTGGCTCACCAAGCAAACGACTGGACCATCTAACTACCTGATCCAAGGATTTCCTCTGTTTCAGTTTTATCTAACCAAACCATGACACTAAAGAAAAGGATAAAACAGATTCAATAAAAGCCCGATAAAACATTGTCATTATGGTTCGGTCAGTTTGGAAGCGTGCAAGTTTTCTCAAGCAATGCAAATGTTGCTGACCCTTTTTGCACACCCTTTCACAGTTCTCTTCAAAGTTTAAATTACTATCAATAATCGTCCCAAGATATTTGTAGGATTGTACACATTCGGTGGACTGGCCTTTTAGTACGGTGACTTTGTGCCTGGGAGTTTTCCTCCTAAAGTCAATAATTATGTCTTTAGTTTTTGTCGTATTCAGCTGCAGGTAGGAATCCTCACACCAGTGAACAAAATCATCAACTACTGGGCTGTGGCCACTCTCACCATCCTGGAGGAGACTGACAATAACTGAGTCATCAGCATACTTTATAATGTGTCTGTTGTCGTGTCTGCTCCGACACATGTTTGTGTACAGGATGAAGAGTAGTGGTGACAACACACACCCCTGAGGAGAGCCAGTAGAAGAGCACTTTAGGTCAGACAATGTACCATTGACCCTTACTCTCTGCGTCCTGTTGGTTAAGAAATCCAGAATCCAACCCACCAGATTATTGCTCAAATCAAATTGTTGCAGGAGCCTTTCAACTAAAATATGAGGTTGGATTGTATTAAAGGCGGAAGAAAAGTCCACAAATAAAAGCCTGGCGTGTGTCCCATTAAAATCCAGATGTTTAAAAAGCATGTTAAACAGAGTGACAGTGGCATTTTCCACTCCTCTGTGAGGCCTATAGGCAAACTGCAGAGGATCCAATGCATGCTCAGTCTGCTTTAGGACCTCACATCTGACCAGTTTTTCAAAAATTTTCATTAAAATTGAAGTCAAAGCAACTGGTCTAAAGTCGTTTACCGTTTTAGGACAGCTGGATTTTGGAACGGGAACAACCACGGCTTCTTTCCAGATCTTAGGCACATGTTGTGTTTGTAAGGACTTATTGAAAATGCAATGAAATATAGGACTCAGTTCATGTGCACAGGACTTTACCAAGCGCCCACATATGTTATCAGGGCCCTGACTTTTGTTCACTTTTACAGCGCAGAACTCCCTTTTAACATTCTGCACCTCAATATTAAAGTGCTGATTGCCTTTGAGTTTCTGTTTCAAATCTTGGGTTTCTATGCTAAAATCAAAGGAGTCAAAACGACCATAAAAACAATTAAGAGCATTAGCCAGCTCTGTGTCTGAATTAAAACCACCTAAAAACACACGATTGCTGTGTTCTGTGCTCTGAAGGCCTGCAATAGTTTTCATACTGGCCCAGGCTGAACCAAGTTTCTTTGTTGCCGTCTTGCTTTCCAACTCTGATTTATAATTCTGTTTTGCTCTTAAAATTTCAGCCTTCAGCTCTTTTGTGGCAACCTGTAGCTCAGAAACAGACCCTTGTTTAAAGGCAAGTGCTTTCCTCTGTAAGCAGGATTTAACTGATTTTGTAACCCATGGCTTATTGTTGGGATATATTTTGACACGTTTACGTGGAACGATCGTATTTTTACAGAAAGCCATGTATGAGCATGTGACGTCCACCAAAGAGTCCAAATCATCCCCGCAGGACAGTGTGAACATCTCCCAGTCTGTACAGTTAAAGCATTCCTGGAGGCAGTGCACTGAATCCTCTGTCCACACATCTATGTCTCTGGTCTCCACCTTGCCTCTTCTGAGAGCAGTTTTATATGTGGGCAGCAAATGTACACAGTTGTGATCTGAGGATCCTAAAGGAGGAAGGGGAAGTGATTTATAGGCCCTCTCAATGGATCCATAGCACAGGTCCAATGTCTTTTTTTGCTTGGTTGGGCAGGAGACATACTGATAAAAGTTTTTAAGTGTCTTCTTTAAAGAAACATGGTTAAAATCCCCAAGAATAAAGTTTGGCGCCTCTGGAGAAATTGACTGCAGCCGCTGGATCACATCAAAGACAGTGCTGGAGGCGGAGTCAGCATCTGCCCTCGGGTGGATGTACACAGTCGTGATAAAAAGCTGGGGAAACTCGCAAGGCAAATAAAAGGGGCATAGTGACACAGACAGAAGCTCCACATCGGGTGTACAGATGCGTTCTCTGACTGTGACAGATGTGCAGTACTGCTTATTAATATATAAACATACGCCGCCCCCCTGACGCTTCCCTGTTACCTCTTCCTGCCGATCAGAGCAGAGTGGGGCTCCAAAGCTGTCAATCCACAGGTCTGCGTCCCGGTCATGCGCAGTAAGCCAAGACTCGGTATAAGCCATGACACAGCAGTTCTTAAAGTCCTTCTTGTAGCGTACATTCCCTTGAATTTCATCCACCTTGTTCCTCAGAGATTGTACGTTCCCAAAAATCATAGAAGGAAGAGGAATGTTACCAAACTGACGTCTTCTCAGGTGCAATTTCACGCCTCCACGCTTTCCGCGCTTCCTTCTCCTGTCTTTCTTTTCACCGCTGTGTCCATGAACGTCTGTCAAAATAAAGTCCGGCAGTTGCGGCTTAGACTCAATCACAGATGCTGCATCAACCGTGTTTAAATGCAGCAACATGTCCCTGGAATAATGTATTCTGCCCGCCATGATCCCGATCACGTTTACCTCAGAGACAAAGAGCCGGAGGAAAAGTAGCAGCAGTGCAAAAATGGGGAGGAAGTCCATATTGATGGAACCAGGAAGCTCTTCGCCATACAGTCCACAAACATTCCAGGACAGAAACGACACAGAGAATTTCGTAAAAACACATTAAAGTGCATAAAAACAGACACACAGACGACAGACTTTTTCACCAGCTGCCGGTTGCTGCGTGCGCATGCGCCCTTTGTGTGTGACATTTGACATTTGTGTGTGACATATTTTCTTTACAAGTTTCATATGTTTGAAGGCTTTATTTAAAATACTCAAAAGATACATACTTACAGCATTACTCTATCCTAGCGGTAATATAAAGTGTTTTACATTGTTTTTCATTTGCAAACACACTTGTATACTTATGCTATGCTGTAATCTTCGATATCTGAGATGCAACTAAAGTGCATTGAGTAGGGATATCTAAGAAATAAAGACATGCTGTTTACATATGGATACAGTATATACAGAGGGAATTCTTGCATATAAAAACACAATACACCCTTCCCCAAATGGATCCTACTTTGTGGATATAATAATCAAATATGTAGCAAATGTGCATTGCATACATGTTCTTCTCTTAAATACATGATGTTCATCTGTTGTCTTTTTCAGAGGTCATCTGAACAACTGAGGAGTGGGCAGACTTTCAAACACCTTTGCCAAGCTGTGAAACAAGAATTTCTGCAGCACAACCATTATGCCCTGCATCACCTTGGGGTAGGGGAGGGGGGGCATGTACAGTTGCACCCTTGCTTCCTAGTGGGGTTGTTTGCATTTAGGCACTTTTTCCATGTGTAACCAGGGTCACAAATACAGTATCAAACAAGTTGCATATTAGTTTCTTCAGCATAGCAGATTTCTGATCTAATAAACTGCTGCTTAAAAACAGTAGATGTAGACCATGCTGATGGTTTTCTGGTGAGTGCAGTTTTAGTTGTGAAAGAGTGTCGCTGCTGTGAAATACTAGAAATAGCCATTCTATTGCAATATGCCATATACTTTTACTTATGCCCAGTATTTCTTGCTCTCCAAGCACTTTTCCCAGCTCAGTTTGAACAGATGTTGGTGCTGAGAATACAGCACTTTGGTCCGTTAGTGAACGATGGCTTGCTGTGTTCCTACTGTGTCTTAAATCTTGAGATTTTGTAAAGTATAGCAATCACATAGTTCAAAGCTGCTAAGGAACAGTTTCCAAAGACTCTGCTTTAATTTTGCGTGTGCCAATTTAGAAGATACACAAGATGTTTCTTGCACTATAGCTGTGTTTGATATTTCCTTTGACAAAGCAACTCTGACATGTAGAGTTTAAGATTTTATTATTATAAAACATAAAAAGAAATTGTGACATCAGCATTTGATCTATGCTATGTTTAAGTACTGCTTATGACTACCACACATTTGCCTGTTGAAATATGTCATACTTGATTAAAGTTGAAACTATGCCGCATCTTTCTTTGCCTTGTGTTTAAAACAAACAAAAAAATTAAATATAAAATGGATGATAAAACATAAAAAAATCAATACTATTCTTTATGTGGATCATCTATGCATGTCTCTCAGAACAGAGTAAGTCAGATAAAAGATGGAGAAAGGGGCTGGATCATTTGCAGCAGTAGCAGTCTAGTTTCCTCCATCTGTGCATGCAACTTTCACAGCTGATCCTCCAGCTCACTGCCTGCCAGTACAGATAAAAATTCTCCATCTGCGGAGGAAGAAAATAAACTCTGACTGCCAGTGCTCAGAGAGATCTAGTTTAATGAAACACAGCTTGTTGTAGCCATGGCTAGGTGTTGAACAAAAATACAAACCTTTCTTGAGGTTGGATCTGGTTACAATTACAACTTGCCAGAATTTAACATCTTTCTTTTGATGAAATGCTGACAGGACCTTGGATATGGTAATGTAGTGAGGCCTCATCCAGTGGGTGATCCCCTTAGTCACTCGGATGAAAAATCTATCTTTCAGTTCCGTTCCAGTGAAATCGGTCTAAATGATCTTCACACAGTAATGTTGTAAAAAATATATTGAAGAACAATTCACATAGTTCAACTCGAAAAATATGCACAAAAACGAAATCTAAGTCGAGAAAAAATTTAACATTTACAATTTTTTTCAACGCGAAGATGATCGCCACGTGATCCGTCTGGACCAATCACTGATAAGCTTTCCTCTCCAAGCAACGAGTAAGCATGGCGTCCCCTGCTGCGGAAACCAGCAAGGCAGATAGTGACGGGCAAATAAAATGCTTTTTCCACCTCGATTCCGTGAAAAATGAGAAAGCTGCTCCCATGACAGCAGTGAGGTGGATTAAGGTTGTTGAATGTTGTAACTGTGAATGTCTGCAGGGCTCTTATTGGACTGCATGTGTTCTCCGGTTGTGACAGCACCAGTGCATTTTATGGGAAGGGGAAAAAGAAGCCACTTGACATTGCACTTCAGAATATTCACTACTTGAAAGCATTTGAGGAACTTGGAGCTGACTATGTTCCAAATTCAGAACTGATCTCCATCCTTACGGAATTTGTCTGCAACTTGTACGGGCATAAATGTAAAGATGTCAATGAAGCCAGGTACCTCTCCTTCTGTGCAACATCTTCAGAACAGTGCCTACCTCCCTGTAAAGATGCCTTGATCCAGCACATTAGACGTTGTGCTTACCAAGCGGCTATTGGTAGAAGAGCTACTGTAGCCATCACTGAACCGCCATCACCTCATGATCATGGGTGGACAGTTCAAGAGGGTAACATCACAGTGAAGTGGATGACGCAGCCCCCAGCCCCCAAAAGCTTGATGGAGGTGGTTGCCTGTGGCTGCAAGACGAGCAGCTGTGCTCAAGGAAGATGCGTTTGCAAAAGAAATAACCTGAACTGTACAGACTTATGCAAGTGCACAAACTGTACCAACAAAGATGATGACGACGACAATGATGACAATAGTAGTGATGATATTGACATAGGGTTTGATTTGGATACAGATTTACCTGCATAATTTGCCCACCATCTTCCCAACCAAAAATCCTTGATTCATTTAATGTGTGCAGATGATATGAACATGTACAGGTTCTTTTTTTTAAAATGGCTTAAAGTAAGTAACAAACAACCAAACTGCAGGATTAAATGTGCCTGTTTCAATGCAACAGTCTTGTATTTAATGTGTTCATTTCCACAAATTTCCCAGCCACATGTATGTGTGCACTATTACGATACTAATTTTGTTATAATGCTTGATTTATTTAATGAAAATCAACCAGTTTCTATTTTTATAGGTTTCTGCAAGATACACCTGGAAAAAGTTTCAACCTGAACAAAACAGTGGGCACTAGTTTTTGTCTTCATGACATCTTTCTTAGTTTTAAGGGCTGCATTGTCTGACACTTCAATCTCTCCTTTTCAGTTTGCAACTGTAATTGTAGTGCCTGGAAGGTCCTAAATTTGGACCAAATTATATTTTACATATTGTGTATTTTCCTTGTACATGTACATACATTTGCTTAAATAAAAAAAAAAAATAAAAAAAAATAAAAATCAGAACCGCTTGGAGTTGCGGGATGAAACATGCATTTGGGGTTCGAATGTTGATCTTATGAATACCTGAAAATTTAAGCATCCCCAAACATCGGGAAGTATAGTAGTTGAACTCTCTCAAGAACAAGCCCAGAAAGGGAGTACCCCCCCCCCCCCCCCCCGCTTTAGGCTTCAAACTCAAAATCGGAACCACGTGGAGTTGGGGGCTGAAATTTTGCATTTAGGGTTCTAATGTTGATCTTATGAATACCTGAAAATTTCAGCCTCCCCAGACATCGGGATGTATAGTAGTTGAACTCTCTCAGGAAGAAGCCCAGATAAGGAGCGCCTCCCCTACCCCCTTAAGGCTTCAAACTCAAAATCGGAAGCGCTTTGAGTTGCAGGCTGAAACTTTGCATTTTGAGTTCTAATGTTGATCTTATGAATACCTGAAAATTTCAGCCTCCCCAGACATCGGGAAGTATACTAGATGAACTATCTCAAGACAAGCCCAGAAAGGGAGTGCCTCCCCACCCCCTTTAGGCTTCAAACTCAAAATCGGACGCGCTTGGAGCTGCGGGTTGAAATTTTGCATTTAGGGATCTAATGTTGATCTTATGACTACCTGAAAATTTCAGCCTCCCCAGATATCTGGAAGTATAGTAGTTGAACTCGCTCAAGAACAGGCCCAGATAGGGAACGCCCCCCCCCCCCCCCGTTAGGCTTAAAACTCAAAATCAGACGCGGTTGGAGTTTCAGGCTGAAACTTTGCATTTAGGGTTCCAATATTGATCGTGTGATTACCTGAAAATTTCAGCCTTCCCAGAAATCGGGAAGTATAGTAATTGAACTCTCTCAAGAAAAAGCCCAGATACGGTGCACCCCCCCCCCCCCTTTAGTCTTCAAACTCACAAACGGAAGTGCTTGGAGTTGCAGGCTTTAACTTTGCATTTAGAGATCTAATGTTGATCTTATGAATACCTGAAAATTTAAGCCTCCCCAGACATCGAGAAGTATAGTAGTTGAACTCTCTCAAGATGAAGACCAGATAGGGAGCGCCCCCCCCCCCCCTTAGGCTTGAAACTCAAAATCGGAAGTTCTTGGAGTTGCGGGCTGAAACTTTGCATTTAGGGTTCAAATGTTGATCTTATGAATAACTGAAAATTTTAGCCGCCCCACACATCGGGAAGTATAGTAGTTCAACTCTCTCAGGAAGAAGTCCAGATAGGCAGGGCGTCTCCCCCCCCATTTAAGCTTCAAACTCATAATCGGAAGCGCTTGGCGTTGCAGGCTGAAACTTTGTATTTATGGTTCTATTGTTGATCTTTCGAATACCTTAAAATTTCAGCCTCCCCAGACATTTGGAAGTATAGTAGTTCAACTCTCTCAAGATGAAGCCAAGATAGGGAGCACATCCCCCCCCCCTTTAGGCATCAAACTCAAAATTGGAAGCACTTGGAGTTGGAGGCTGAAACTTTGTATTTATGGTTCTAATGTTGATCTTATTAATACCTGAAAATTTCAGCCTCCCCAGACATTGGGAAGTATAGTAGTTGAACTCTCTCAAGAACAAGCCCAGATAGGGAGTGCCCGCGCCCCCCTTAGGCTTCAAACTCAAAATCGGACGCGTTTGGAGCTGCGGGTTGAAATTTTGCATTTAGGGATCTAATGTTGATCTTATGACTACCTGAAAATTTCATCCTCCCCAGACATCTGGAAGTATAGTATTTGAACTCGCTGAAGAACAGGCCCAGAAAGGGATCGCCTACCCCCCCCCCCCCCCCGGTTAGGCTTAAAACTCAAAATCGGACGCGCTTGGAGTTTCAGGCTGAAACTTTGCATTTTGGGTTCTAATATTGATCGTATGATTACCTGAAAATTTCAGTCTTCCCAGAAATCGGGACGTATAGTAATTGAACTCTCTCAAGAAAAAGCCCAGATATGGTGCATCCCCCCCCCCCTTTAGTCTTCAAACTCACAATCGGAAGTGCTTGGAGTTGCAGGCTTTAACTTTGCATTTAGAGATCTAATGTTGATTTTATGAATACCTGAAAATTTCAGCCTCCCCAGACATTGGGAAGTATAGTAGTTGAACTCTCTTAAGAACAAGCCCAGATAGGGAGCGCCCCCCACCCCCCGCCGCCTTAGGTTTCAAACTCAAAATCGGATGTGCTTGGAGTTGCGGGCTTAAACTTTGCAATTCGGGAACTAATGCTAATCTTAGAGAGCAGCCGCTTTTTCTTCTGCTCCCGCTCCCTGTCTCTCCCTCCCGAACTGACTAGATCCCAGCTTGCTATTGTCTGTGTCTGCGTGGCTCTCTACTGGTGATTCATCTTAACGAAATTATGGATTTAATAAGCTGGGCTTTGAACGCAATCGACACTGTTTTTTCAACGAAGAAATCAGGTCCGGGGGAGCCTATTTGTCCCACAGGGACTGCTGCTGCGGGTTATTTAAGGATGCAAGCAATTGGAAACGCTTGTGTCTGTGTGATCATTCAATTGAAGATATAGAAGATCTATATCTATTCGGAGCAACGGTCACCGGAATTCTACTGATCGGCTTTGGGATTGTTCTGGTGTACCGCAAATTAAAGAAGATGGACAGAGCTTATCAAAAAGCGGACCCGGCGAAGCTCTCTCACCAATTTGACCAGCTGGGCAGGACTCTGACTGCGGCCAATGGAGAACTGTATAGGAAGATGGAATAAATCACGATCACGCTAAGAGCTGTCCAGGAGCTGATTTCAAAGCCTGGCAACAATGATGGTGGATTTGGAGCACTGAATCCGTAAGAGAATAGAAAGTTTTTTCTCTGAAGTCAGTGCTATTCGACCCTGTTTTCGGCACCTTCAGCACTCAGTCCTCCTGATGAATGATATCAGTATAAATGTTGACTTTCCTCTTCATAAACATTGGCTAACAGTATCTGATCTCCCAAGGACAGCCTTATGTCTGACTCACAGAGAAATTCCATCTGCCATGCCAAGGACATGTTGCCTCTGACTTTCAGACACTAGTCATAACATCTGCTGAGAGAGAGACCTCTACTGTTTCACCAGCAACTGATAACCAGAACCTCTGCATCCAACACACACACATGACTGACTCATTATACTGACGAAAACAATCACTCACTGCTCTCTACTGCCTGTATGTTAAGTGTGATATATTGTCTGCTAATTGTGCATCGAGGTTTTTTTTTTTTTTCTGGTAATCATAATTCGGCTCACTTAAGAGCATTATTCTGATTAACTATGATTTTCTTTCTCTCTACCTATTGTTTTTTTTTTTTTGTTCCTGACCTTTGCCCTCTATTCTCCTCTGTTGACAGGCGCCTTCATGGCTTGCTGCGTCATTGGGATCTGCCTATCAGGCGCTTTCCAATGTCAAGTCAAATTCCTCGTATGTTTACCTGCTGTATACTTGTAAATGTACTTGGCAATAAACTTTATTCTGATTCTGATTCTGATTCTGAATACCTGAAAATTTCATCCTCCCCAGACATCTGGAAGTATAGTAGTTGAACTCGCTCAAGAACAGGCCAAAATAGGGATGCCCTCCCCATCTCATTTAGGGATCTAATGTTGATCTTATGAATAGCTGAAAATTTCAGTTTCCCCAGAAATCGGGAAGTGTAGTAGTTGAACTTTCTCAAGAAAAAGCCCATATAGGGAGGGCGTTTCCCTCCCTTAGGCTTCAAACTCAAAATTGGACGCGCTTGGAGCTGCGGGCTTAAACTTTGCAAATAGGGATCTAATGTTGAGCTTATGAATACCTGAAAATTTCAGCCTCCCCAGACATCTGGAAGTATAGTAGTTGAACTCGCTCAAGAACAGGCCAAAATAGGGATGCCCCCCCACCCCCCAGGCTTAAAACTCAAAATTGGACGCCCTTGGAGTTGCAGGCTGAAACTTTGCATTTAGGGATGTAATATTGATCTTATGAATACCTGAAAATTTCAGCCTCTCCAGACATCGGGAAGTATAGTAGTTGAACTCTCTAAAGAAGAAGCCCAAATAGGGAGCGCCTCCCCCCACCCCCATTAGGCTTCAAACTCAAAATCAGAAGTGCTTGGAGTTGCGGGCTGAAACTTTGCATTTAGGGTTCTAATGTTGATCTTATGAATACCTGAAATTTTCATCCTCCCCAGACATCGGGACGTATAGTAGTTGAACTATCTCAGGAAGAAGCCAAGATAGGGAGGGCCTCTCCCCCCCCCTTTAGCCTTCAAACTCATAATAGGAAGCGCTTTGAGTTGCAGGCTGAAGCTTTGTATTTAGGGTTCTAATGTTGATCTTATGAATATCTGAAAATTTCAGCCTCCGCAGACATTGGGAAGTATAGTAGTTGAACGCTCTCAAGATGAATCCCAGATAGGAGGCACCTTCCCCCCCCCCCCCCTTTAGTCTTCAAACTAAAAATCCGAAGCACTTGGAGTTGCGGGCTTAAACTTTACTTTTAGGGTTCTAATGTTGATCTTATGAATACCTGAAAATTTCAGCCTCCCCAGACATCAGAATTATTGTAGTTGAACTCTCTCAAGAACAAGCCCAGATAGGAAACGTCTCTGCCCCCCCCCACCCCCCCAGGCTTCAAACTCAAAATCTGACACGCTTGGAGTGGCGGGCTTAAACTTTGCTTTTAGGGTTCTAATGTTGATCTTATGAATACCTGAAAATTTCAACCTCCCCAGACATCGGGAAGTATACTAGATTAACTCTCTCAAGAACAAGCCCAGAGAGGGAGCGCCCCCCACCCCCCCATAGGCTTCATACTCAAAATCGGAAGAGCTTGGAGCTGCGGGTTGAAATTTTGCATTTAGGGATCCAATGTTGATCTTATGAATACCTGAAATTTTCATCCTCCCCAGACATCGGGACGTATAGTAGTTGAACTATCTCAGGAAGAAGCCCACATAGGGAACGACTCACCCCCCACCCCCTCCTCCCGATTTTCAAACTCAAAATCGGGAGCACTTGGAGTTGCAGGCTTAAACTTTTCATTTAGGGTTCTAATATTGATCGTATGATTACCTGAAAATTTCAGCCTCCCCAGAAATAGGGAAGTATAATAATTGAACTGTCTCAAGAAAAAGCCCAGATAGGGAGCGCCTCGCCCCCCCCCCCACCCCCTTTAGTCTTCATATTCACAATCGGAAGTGCTTGGAGTTGCAGGCTGAAACTTTGCATTTAAGGATCTAATGTTGATCTTATGAATACCTGAAATTTTCATCCTCCCCAGACATTGAGAAGTATAGTTGTTGAACTCTCTCAAGAAAAAAGCCCAGATAGGGAGCACCACCCACCACCCCCTTTAGGCTTCAAACTCAAAATTGGACGTGCTTTGAGTTGCAGGCTGAAACTTTGCATTTAGGGTTCTAATGTTGATCTTATGAATACCTGAAATTTTCATCCTCCCCAGACATCATGAAGTATAGTAGTTGAACAATCTCAGGAAGATGCCCAGATAGGGAGGGCCTCTCCTCCGCCCCCTTTAGCCTTCAAACTGATAATCGGAAGCGCTTGGAGTTGTACACTGAGAATTTGTATTTATGGTTCTAATGTTGATCTTATGAATACCTGAAAAATTCACCCTCCCCAGAAATCGGGAAGTATAGTAGATGAACTCTCTCAAGAAGAAGCCAAGATAGGGACCCCCCCCCCCCCTTTAGGCTTCAAACTCAAAATTGGAAGCACTTCGAGTTGCGGGCTGAAACTTTGCAATTAGTGTTCTAATGTTGATCTTATGAATAACTGAAAATTTCAGCCTCGCAGACATCGGGAAGTATAGTAGTTGAACTCTCTCAAGATGAAGCCCCGATCGGGAGTGCCTCCCCCCCCCCCCCTTATGCTTGAAACTCAAAATCGGAAGTGCTTGGAGTTGCGGGCTTAAACTTTGCATTTAGGGATCTAATGTTGACCTTATGAATACCTGAAAATTTCAGACACCCCAGACATCGGGAAGTATAGTAGTTGAACTCTCTCAAGAACAAGCCCAGATAGAGAGCGCCCCCCCCCCCCCTTAGGCTTCAAACTCAAAATCGGACGAGGTTGGAGTTGCAGGCTGAAACTTTGCATTTAGGGTTCTAATATTGATCTTATGAATACCTGAAAATTTCAGCCTCCACAGACATCGGGAAGTATAGTAGTTGAACTCTCTAAAGAAGAAGCCCAGATAGGGAGCGCCTCCCCCCACCCCCATTAGGCTTCAAACTCAAAATTGGAAGTGTTTGGAGTTGCGGGCTGAAACTTTGCATTTAGGTTCTAATGTTGATCTTATGAATACTTGAAATTTTCATGCTCCCCAGACATCGGGACGTATAGTAAGATAAGATAAGATAAGATAAGATAAGCCTTTATTAGTCCCACAATGGGGAAATTCCAGGATTGCAACAGCACAGGGACAGCAACACTCAGAGCAACAATCAGAAGGCAAGAAAAAAAAACAACATCTAGCAAACATATGTCCATATTACTATAAATGTATATATATAGACACAGTGCAGAGCATTATGGCTGGTGGATGTGCAGCAGAAAGTCTAAGCTCTCTCTCGTCGGATGCAGCGGGCCAGCTGGAAGTCTTTGGGCATGATGGTGACCCCCTTAGCGAAGAAGAGACCACCAGGTGGGTCTCGTTGGTCTCCTGCAGAGCCATGACGGCGAAACTCAGGAAACGCAGGACGGTCTTGAAGTCCTGAGCGATCTCCCTCACCAGGCGCTGGACGGGCAGCTTACGGATGAGCAGCTCCGTGGATTTCTGGTAGCGACGGATCTCTCTCAGAGCCACGGACCTGTGACGGCGAGGCCTCTTCACTCTGCCGGTGGCCAGAGCGCCTCTCCGAGCAGCCCTGGTGGCTAGCTGTCTCCTGGGGGGCTTCTTCCTCCAGTAGATTTTACGGGCGGTCTGCTTGGTTCTTGCCATCGCTCTTTATTATTCTGTCTTATATTTCTTTCACGCCGCCTAAACTCCAGCCCGGCACCCGCTTCGTTTTCGCTACAGCTCCCGGTATGTCGAGTTTCCCATTAGCACCGGGCGGCGGCCAAGTGCTAGCTAGCACTAGCTCCTCCCCGCTGTAACGTCTCCCGCTACAAACCCTGGCTCCGTCCGCCGACCCGGGAGACCCCCGGGGCGATCCGTGCGTCCGTGATATATATACAGAGTGAAAGGTGTAGAAAGAAGAAGGAAGATAAAAAAAAAAAAGGCTGTTGCAACAGGCAGCCGACTCGTGTGGCGCCGCCGGTCCGGCTCTGTAGTTGAACTATCTAAGGAAGAAGCCAGATAGGGAGGGCCCCCCCCCCCTTTGGCCTTCAAACTCATAATAGGAAGCGCTTTGAGTTGCAGGCTGAAACTTTGTATTTAGGGTTCTAATGTTGATCTTATGAATACCTGAAAATTTCAGCCTCCGCAGACATTGGGAAGTATAGTAGTTGAACGCTCTCAAGATGAATCCCAGATAGGGAGCACCTCCCCCCCCCCTTTAGTGTTCAAACTCAAAATCCGAAGCACTTGGAGTTTCGGGCTTTAACTTTGCTTTTAGGGTTCTAATGTTGATCTTATGAATACCTGAAAATTACAGCCTCCCCAGACATCAGAAGTATTGTAGTGGAACTCTCTCAAGAACAAGCTTGAGTTAAACTACAATACTTCCCGATGTCTGGGGAGGCTTAAATTTTAAGGTATTCATAAGATCAACATTAGATCCCTAAATGCAAAGTTTCAGCACGCAACTCCAAGCACGTCCGATTTGGAGTTTGAAGCCTAAAGGGGGCGGAGAGGCGCTCCCTATCTGGTCTTCTTCTTGAGAGAGTTCAACTACTATACTTCCCGATGTCTGGGGAAACTGAAATTTAAGGAATTAATAAGATCAACATTAGAACCGGAAATGCAAAGTTTAAGCCTGCAACTCAAAGCGCTTCAGATTTTGAGTTTGAATCCTAAAGGGGAAAGGAGGAGAGACGCTCCCTATCTGGGCTTCTTCCTGAGAGAGTTCAATTACAATACTTCCCGATGTCTGGGGAGGCTTAAATTTTCAGGGATCCATAAGATCAACATTAGAACCCTAAATGCAAAGTTTCAGCCCGCAACTCCAAGCGTGTTCGATTTTGAGTTTTAAGCCTAAAGGGGGGGGGGGCACTCCCTATCTGGGATTTTTCTTGAGAGAGTTCAACGACTATACTTCCCGATGTCTGGGGAGGCTGAAATTTTCAGGTATTCATAAGATCAACATTAGAACCCTAAATTCAAAGTGACAGCCCGCAACTACAAGACCTTCTGATTGTGAGTTTGAAGCCTAAGGGGGGGGGGGCTCCCTATCTGGGCTTTTTCTTGAGAGAGTTCAACTACTAAACTTCCCGATGTCTGGGAAAACTGATATTTTCAGGTAATAATAAGATCAACATTAGAACCTGAAATTCAAAGTTTAAGTCTGCAACTCAAAGCGCTTCAGATTTTGAGTTTGAAGCCTAAAGGGGAAGGGAGGAGAGACGCTCCCTATCTGGGCTTCTTCCTGAGAGAGTTCAACTACAATACTTCCCGATGTTTGGGGAGGCTGAAATTTTCAGGGATCCATAAGATCAACATTAGAACCCTAAATGCAAAGTTTCAGCCCGCAGCTCCAAGACCTTCCGATTTTGAGTTTCAAGCCTAAAGGGGGGGGAGTGGGAGGCGGTCCCTCTCTGGCCTTTTTCTTGAGAGAGATCAAGTACTATACTTCCCGATGTCTGGGGATGCTGAAATTTTAAGGTATTCATAAGATCAACATTAGAACCCTAAATGCAAAGTTTCAGCCCGCAACTCCAAAACCTTCCGATTGTGAGTTTGGAGCCTAAGGGAAGGCGGGGGGGGGGGGGGGGCTCCCTATCTGGGCTTTTTCTTGAGATAGTTAAACTACTATACTTCCCGATGTCTGGGGAGGCTCAAATTTTCAGATATTCATAACATCAACATTAGAACCCTAAATGCAAAATTTCAGCCCGCAACTCAAAGTGCTTCCGATTTTGAGTTTGAAGCCTAAAGGGGGTGGGGAGGCGCTCCCTATCTGGGCTTATTCTTCAGTGAGTTCAACTACTATACTTCAAGATGTCAAGGGAGGTTAAAATTTTCAGGTATTCATAAGATCAACATTAGATCCCTAAATGCAAAGTTTCATCCCGCAACTCCAAGCACGTCCGATTTGGAGTTTGAAGCCTAAAGGGTGCAGAGAGGCTCTCCCTATCTTGGCTTCTTCCTGAGAGAGTTCAATGACAATACTTCCCGATGTTTGGGGAGGCTGAAATTTTCAGGGATCCATAAGATCAACATTAGAACCCTAAATGCAAAGTTTCAGCAGGCAACTCCAAGACCTTCCGATTTTGAGTTTGAATCCTAAAGGTGTGTGGGGGGGGGGGCGGTGAGGCAGTCCCTCTCTGGCCTTTTTCTTGAGAGAGTTCAACTACTATACTTCCCGATGTCTGTGGAGGCAGAAATTTTAAGGTATTCATAAGATCAACATTAAACCATAAATGCAAAGTTTCAGCCCGCAACTCCAAAACCTTCCGATTGTGAGTTTGGAGCCTAAAGGAAGGGGGGGGGGGGGGAGCTCCCTATCTGGGCTTTTTCTTGAGAGAGTTAAACTACTATACTTCCCGATGTCTGGGGAGGCTCAAATTTTAAGGTATTCATAAGATCAACATTAGAATCCTAAATGCAAAGTTTAAGCCCGCAACTCCAAGACCTTCCGATTTTGAGTTTGAAGCATGGGGGGGGGGGGGGGGGGGCGAGGCGCTCCCTATCTGGGCTTTTTCTTGAGAGACTTCAACTACTATACTTCCCGATATCTGGGGAGGCTTAAATTTTCAGGTATTCATAAGATCAACATTAGAACCCTAAAAGCAAAGTTTCAGCCAGCAACTCCAAGACCTATTTTGAGTTTGAAGCCTAAAGGGGGGCGGGGGCGTCCCTATCTGGCCTTTTTCTTGAGAGAGTTCAACTACTATACTTCCCGATGTCTGGGGAGGCTCAAATTTTAAGGTATTCATAAGATCAACATTAGAATCCTAAATGCAAAGTTTAAGCCCGCAACTCCAAGACCTTCCGATTTTGAGTTTGAAGCATGGGGGGGGGGGGGGGGGGCGCGGCGCACCCTATCTGGGCTTTTTCTTGAGAGACTTCAACTACTATACTTCCCGATATCTGGGGAGGCTTAAATTTTCAGGTATTCATAAGATCAACATTAGAACCCTAAAAGCAAAGTTTCAGCCAGCAACTCCAAGACCTATTTTGAGTTTGAAGCCTAAAGGGGGGCGGGGGCGTCCCTATCTGGCCTTTTTCTTGAGAGAGTTCAACTACTATACTTCCCGATGTCTGGGGAGGCTCAAATTTTAAGGTATTCATAAGATCAACATTAGAATCCTAAATGCAAAGTTTAAGCCCGCAACTCCAAGACCTTCCGATTTTGAGTTTGAAGCATGGGGGGGGGGGGGGGGTGAGGCGCTCCCTATCTGGGCTTTTTCTTGAGAGACTTCAACTACTATACTTCCCGATATCTGGGGAGGCTTAAATTTTCAGGTATTCCTAAGCTCAAAATTAGAACCCTAAATGCAAAGTTTCAGCCTGAAACTACAAGCACGTCCGATGTTGAGTTTGAAGCCTAAAGGGGGGGGGCGCTCCCTATCTGGGCTTATTCTTGAGAGAGTTCAACTACTATACTTTCCGATGTCGGGGGCCTTTAAATTTTCAGGTATTCATAAGATCAATATTAGAACCCTCAATGCAAAGTTTCAGCCTGAAACTCAAAGCACGTCCGATTTTGAGTTTTAAGCCTAAAGGGGTGCGGGGGGGGGGGGGGCGATCCCTATCTGGGCTTCTTCTTGAGAGAGTTCAACGACTATACTTCCCGTGTCTGGGGAATCTGAAATTTTAAGGAATTACTAAGATTAACATTAGAACCCGAAATGCAAAGTTTAAGCCTGCAACTCAAAGCGCTTCAGATTTTGAGTTTGAAGCCTAAAGGGGAAGGGAGGAGAGACGCTCCCTATCTGGACTTTTTCTTGAGAGAGTTCAACTACTATACTTCCCCATGTCTGGGGAGGCTGAAATTTTCAGGTATTCATAAGATCAACATTAGAACCCTAAATGCAAAGTTTAAGCCCGCAACTCCACAACCTTCCAATTGTGAGTTTGGAGCCTGGGGGGGGGGGGGGGGGGCGCTCCCTATCTGGGCTTTTTTCTTGAGAGAGTTAAACTACTATACTTCCCGATGTCTGGGGAGGCTGAAATTTTCAGGTATTCATAACATCAACATTAGAACCCTAAATGCAAAGTTTCAGCCTGCAACTCCAAGTGCTTCCGATTTTGAGTTTGAAGCCTGGGGGGGTGGGGGGTGATCTCTATATAGGCCTGTTCTTGAGCGAGTTCAACAACTCCCCAGATGTCTGGGGAGGCTGAAATTTTCAGGTATTCATAAGATCAACATTAGATCCCTAAATGCAAAATTTCAACCCGAAACTCCAAGTGCGTCTAATTTTGAGTTTGAAGCCTAATGGGGGGGGGGGGGGGCGCTCCCTATCATGGCTTCTTCCTGAGAGAGTTCATCTACTATACTTCCCCATGTCTGGGGAGGCTGAAATTTTCAGGTGTTCATAAGATCAACATTAGAACCCTAAATGCAAAGTTTAAGTCCGCAACTCCAAAACCTTCCGATTGTGAGTTTGGAGCCTAAAGGGGTGGGGGGGCTCTCCCTATCTGGGCTTTTTCTTGAGATAGTTAAACTACTATACTTCCCGATGTCTGGGGAGGCTGAAATTTTCAGGGATCCATAAGATCAACATTAGAACCCTAAATGCAAAGTTTCAGCCCGCAACTCCAACCTTCCGATTTTGAGTTTGAAGCCTAAAGGGGAAGGGAGGAGAGATGCTCCCTTGCTCCCTGGCTGCACGGTGGCGCAGTGGTTAGCACTGCGGCAGCACAGTTTACACTTGCCCGGGGATCGTGGGGATCGTGGGATCGTGGGTTTGATCCCAGCCCCCGACCAACAGTGATCTGTGTGGAGTTTGCATGTTCTCCCCATGTTTGCGTGGGTTTTCCCTGGGATTTCTCCGGTTTCCTTCCACATGCCAAAAACATGCAGGTTAGGTTAATTGGAAACTCTAAAGTGGCCCTAGGTTTGAATGTGTGTGTGAATGGTTAAGGGATAGCGCCGTATTGTGGCTGCTTCATCCATCCAGGTGGTGGATGCCCTCAATTTCCCCTCTGGGGATCAATAAAGTATACTAAATCTAAATCTAAATCCCTATCTGGGCTTCTTCCTGAGAGAGCTCAACTACAATACTTCCCGATGTCTGGGGAGGCTGAAATTTTCAGGGATCCATAAGATCAACATTAGAACCCTAAATGCAAAGTTTCAGCCCGCAACTCCAAGACCTTCCGATTTTGAGTTTCAAGCCTAAAGCCGGGGGGGGGGGGGGGGGATGTGGTCCCTATCTGGCCTTTTTCTTGAGAGAGTTCAACTACTATACTTCCCGATATCTGGGGAGGCTGAAATTTTAAGATATTCATCAGATCAACATTAGAACCCTAAATGCAAAGTTTCAGCCCTCAACTCCAAAACCTTCCGATTGTGAGTTTGGAGCCTAAAGGGGAGGGGGGGGGGGCGCTCCCTATCTGGGCTTTTTCTTGAGATAGTTAAACTACTATACTTCCCGATGTCTGGGGAGGCTCAAATTTTCAGATATTCATAACATCAACATTAGAACCCTAAATGCAAAATTTCAGCCCGCAACTCCAAGACCTTCCGATTTTGAGTTTTAAGCCTAAGTGGGGGGGGGGGGCGATCTCTGTATAGGCCTGTTCTTGAGCGAGTTCAACAACTATACTTCCAGATGTCTGGGGAGGCTGAAATTTTCAGGTATTCATAAGATCAACATTAGATCCCTAAATGCAAAGTTTCAGCCCGCAACTCCAAGCGCGTCCAATTTTGAGTTTGAAGCCTAATGGGGGGGGGGCGCTCCCTATCTGCGCTTTTTCTTGAGAAAGTTCAACTACTATACTTCCCGATGTCTGGGGAGGTTTTAATTTTAAGGTATTCATAAGATCAACATTAGAACCCTAAATGCAAAGTTTCAGCCCGCGACTCCAAGTGCTTCCGATTTTGAGTTTGAAGCCTAAAGGGGGGGGGGAGAGGTGCTCCCTATCTGGGCTTCTTCCTGAGAGAGTTCAACTACTATACTTCCCGATTTCTGGGGAGGCTGAAATTTTAAGGTATTCATAAGTGTTATGACCCGAGCGTCGGTTCTGATCGCGCTCGGGTTAAAGTTATGTCTCGCTGCCGGCCTTGACAGCTGCAGGCGGTATTTTGGCCTCTCCGGGCTCTTATTGTGAAAGTGCTCAGAGGGGTTTCCGCCTGTCAACGGTCGGTCAGCTGTGTGTCATCTGTCATCAGTACCTGGGTTATTTAAGTTGTGTGCTAGCGTCATGTAATTCAATTCAATTCAATTCAACTTTATTTATATAGCGCCATTTCACAACAACAGTCATCTCATAGCACTATCAACTGTAGGGGGGACCCCCACAGTTGCAGAAAGACCCCAGCAATCAGGCGATCCCCTGTGAGCAAGCACTTGGCGACGGTGGAGAGGAAAAACTCCACCGTTTTTCCTCAAAAATGATGTAGACGCAGCAGTCTGATGTAGACGCAGCAGTGTCTGCTGCGTCTACATCAGACACTGCTGATGTAGACGCAGCAGTGTCTGATCGCTAATGGTCTCGTTACTGATCATTATTCGGTTCACTCATCGTCACGGATGCCTGGACTATCTTCACCTGAGCTGCCTAAGGGCTTGACCGTCTGTTCACCGGCATAGTAAGTGAGCTGTATAGCCTTATTCCCTCCGGTGTATTTGGTGCTGTAAGTCCCTGCTTTAGCAGTCCAGGTGCAATTATTACCTAGCTTGTCTGTGTGTGACTGTTTCCTGCCCTGGACCTGTAGTGTGCTGGATAGCCTATGCTTCCTGTTCTGCAAGGACTCTGTCATCAGCTCAGCAGCTTGTGTAAACACCCCTTTCACCGTAATAAAACTCACTAAAACTCACTGGTGGACTTGTGTGCGTCTTATTGGTGGCCCGCGAGGGCTACCATGACAGTACACTGCTGCCCAAACAGCGTTTTACGGTGACGCCATTTTAAGACGCTTTTTCACCAGTGAGTCGAGTTTTGGACATTGTTTTCCCTGTCTGGGACCTGTGTATGTTAGGAATGCCGTCACCGAAGAGTCACGTGCTGACGTGTGTTTTGGAAGCGGTAGATGAGTTACTCATCTCCGCTTCCATGCTGGACTATAACCCCGGCATACATTGGTACCTGGACGCCGCCGAAGATGTGCTCTGTAATCTCTCTCCCTGCTTCGCCAACCACCCGGAAGTCGACGTTAGGAGGGAGGACATCGCTGCCCAACGCGAACTGTTCCTGATAGTGGAGGAGGAACGCGGCATGGAGCAGGTGAAGAGGCACACCTGTTTTTCGCCTAGGGATCCTTTTCGGGAGTTCGCACCATCTGGGGACCGGCGAAGGCGTCGGCGTCACGGCCGGGCGCATCTTCGGCAAGCTCCAGCTCCAGATCCAGTTCCGGGCCGCCGGGATGACCCCCTCAACCAGCCAGCTGCTGAGTGTGAGCCAAGTCCTGTGCCGGTGGGCTCCGTTCTTGGGTCTTTCAGCATTCAGCGAGCGAGGGAAGGAGCAACATTCGCTACAGCTGATAACATCCTCCCCCCGGGAGACAGGCAAGTCCAAGTTCACTTTCCTTGTAGTAATAGTGATCTGTCTTGTCTGACTCCTGGGGGTGAAGCTCAGAGTATGCAGCTCCCTGAGTTTCTTTCCCCAGCTGTAGCTATTTATACTAAACCTGCTGCCTCTGTGTCTCCTCCTGCGGAGCGGTCCTCGGCGTCAGTCCCACGCCGGCGAACGAGGGGGAGGCCTGCAGCTCTGGGAGACATCCCGGTCTTGCAGCCTTGTGTTGGACAGAGGAGGAGAACGGACTGCAGTGAGGAGCCAGAGCCGACGAGAGAGCGTCCCCAAGGTTCTTCAGGGATGCAGCCCGAGTCAGCAGGTTCAGGGTCCTCTGCCTCCATGCCATACGGGTTATTGGCATGGACGTCTACGCATGAGGATCCAGCTGCAGAGACCATCAGGCCGGTTGTGGAACCCGACACAGCCGAGTGGGAGCCCGACGACGAACATCTTCATGAACCTGGATTGGCGAAGTCCTGGACGGCTCCAGAGCCCGAGTGCAGGCAAGTGCTCTTTCTTGTTTTCCTGTATGGTGTGTTAGAGCATTTTTGCCTGCCTCATGGGGAGGCGAGTGAGGGGCAGCCGGCCGCTGCACCCGAACTCGTCTCGCTGGGCTCTGGCGCTGCCGGTGGAACTGATCCCGGTTCTTCCTTGTGTTCTGAGCACCTCCACAGCGTTGCCGGTCCGGAGCCAGTCAAGGTCACGGGACCGGGGGTTCCAGGTTCGGAGATGGAGGTCGTCGCCGGAGCAGTCCTGAACCAGTCGTGGTCCGACGTGCGGGCCGAGGAGACCCGGTCGGGGTCCGTCGTTTGGGCCGAGGAGACCCGGTCGGGGTCCGTCGTTTGGGCCGAGGAGACCCGGTCGGGGTCCGTCGTTTGGTCCGAGGAGACCCAGTCGGGGTCCAACGTGGGTGCAGCGGTGACCCAATCTGGGCCCGTCCTGACCCAGTCAGGGTCCGACGCATGGGCCGAGGTGATCCAGTCGGGGTCCAACGTGGGTGCAGCGGTGACCCAATCCGGACCCGTCCTGACCCAGTCGGGGTCCGACGTATGGGCCGAGGTGACCCAGTCGGGGTCCAACGTGGGTGCAGCGGTGACCCAATCGGGACCCGTTCTGACCCAGTCGGGGTCCGACGCATGGGCCGAGGTGACCCAGTCGGGGTCCAACGTGGGTGCAGCGGTGACCCAATCGGGACCCGTCCTGACCCAGTCGGGGTCCAACGTGGGTGCAGCGATGACCCAATCGGGACCCATCCTGACCCAGTCGGGGTCCGACGAGGTCCAGTGTGGGTCCAGCGCAGGTGCGGCTGCGACCCAATCAGGATTCGAGGGGGCCCAGGGTTTTGGTTGTCCCCCTCTCAGGAGCCACCAGCTGGGGGCCATTGGTGGATTTTGTTTGACAAATCGGCGCTCTCCTGTTTTGTTTTCAGGTGAGCGGCTGCACGCAATCCCTCCACGGTCCTGCTGGTTGTGGTATGCGGGTCGGCCACCCGAGGAACTGCTTGGAGCGTTCGGCATCTTGGGTTGGCCACCCAATATACTGTGTGGGTTACGGGGTGACCTGGTTCGGCCACCAGAGGACGTTTTCCTGGGGGCATGGGACTGGGGCAGGTCACCTGACTGTTTCATGTACTGTGGGATTTTCTGTGGGCCCATTTGGTGCCAAATCTTGTCTTGTACATCTTGTTTTTTCTTGTTCTCCTTAGTCATAGTCTTAGTCTGGTCTGTGCAATTTTAGATTGCCTCTTGTTTTTTCTTGTTTGTCATAGTCTTAGTCAGGTCTGAGCAATTTTAGATTGCCTCTTGTTTTTTCTTGTTTGTCATAGTCTTAGTCTGGTCTGAGCAATTTTAGATTGCCTCTTGTTTTTTCTTGTTTCAAAGTCATAGTCTTAGTCAGGTCAAGTTCGAGCAATTTATTTTTTTTAAATTGTCTCGTGTTTCTTTGTTTGTCATAGTCTTAGTCTGGTCTGAGCAATCTTAGATTGCCTCTTGTTTTTTCTTGTTTGTCATAGTCTTAGTCAGGTCTGTGCAATTTTAGATTGCCTCTTGTTTTGTTTTTTTTCTTGTTTCAAAGTCATAGTCTTAGTCAGGTCAAGTTCGAGCAATTTTTTTAATTGTCTGGTGTTTCTTTGTTTGTCATAGTCTTAGTCAGGTCTGTGCAATTTTAGATTGCCTCTTGTTTTGTTTTTTTCTTGTTTTCCTAAGTCTTAGTCTGGTCTGAGCAGTTTTAGATTGCCTCTTGTTTTTTCTTGTTTGTCATAGTCTTAGTCTGGTCTGAGCAATTTTAGATTGCCTCTTGTTTTTTCTTGTTTGTCATAGTCTTAGTCAGGTCTGAGCAATTTTAGATTGCCTCTTGTTTCTTCTTGTTTGTCATAGTCTTAGTCTGGTCTGAGCAATTTTAGATTGCCTCTTGTTTTTTCTTGTTTCAAAGTCATAGTCTTAGTCAGGTCAAGTTCGAGCAATTTTTTTAATTGTCTTGTGTTTCTTTGTTTGTCATAGTCTTAGTCAGGTCTGTGCAATTTTAGATTGCCTCTTGTTTTGTTTTTTTCTTGTTTTCCTAAGTCTTAGTCTGGTCTGAGCAATTTTAGATTGCCTCTTGTTTTTTGTTGTTTGTCATAGTCTTAGTCTGGTCTGAGCAATTTTAGATTGCCTCTTGTTTTTTCTTGTTTGTCATAGTCTTAGTCAGGTCTGAGCAATTTTAGATTGCCTCTTGTTTTGTTTTTTTCTTGTTTCAAAGTCATAGTCTTAGTCAGGTCAAGTTCGAGCAATCTTTTTAATTGTCTCGTGTTTCTTTGTTTGTCATAGTCTTAGTCAGGTCTGTGCAATTTTAGATTGCCCCTTGTTTTTTGTTGTAGCCAAAGTCACAGTCTTGATCACGGTTAAGTCCGAGCAATTTTTGTTTACCCCTTGTTTCTTTGTATGTCATTGTCTTGGTCAAGTTCGAGCACTTCTTGTTTTCTTGTAAATCATTCTTTGTCTAGTCTGAGCAATCTGTGTTTGCCTCTTGTTACCTTGTGAGTCTTTGCCTTAGTCATGTTAGAGCATTTTTTGTCTCTTTTTTTTTTTTCCCTTGTGAGTCTCAGTCTTGTCTTAGCCTTGTTTTGTCATGTTTTCTTTTCCTTAGTCTTGTTTTTTTTCCCCAGAATCATGTAGTTGTATATATTTCTTGTCTGGTCTTAGTCTTGTTTTTCCCCAGAGTCATGTATTTCCTGTATGTTTTTTTTTTTTTTTTTGGTCTGGTCTTGGTCTTGTTTTTTTTCCCTGAGTCATGTGTTTGTATGTATTTCTTGTTTTGGTCTTGTCTTGTTTTTGTTGGTTGGTTTCTCTCCCTCCATACCTGTCCTCCTACCTCCCACCCTGGGGGGGGGGGCAGGGTGGTCCCTTGGGGCGTCCGGAGTCCGCCCGTGGAGGGAGGGTACTGTTATGACCCGAGCGTCGGTTCTGATCGCGCTCGGGTTAAAGTTATGTCTCGCTGCCGGCCTTGACAGCTGCGGGCGGTATTTTGGCCTCTCCGGGCTCTTATTGTGAAAGTGCTCAGAGGGGTTTCCGCCTGTCAACGGTCGGTCAGCTGTGTGTCATCTGTCATCAGTACCTGGGTTATTTAAGTTGTGTGCTAGCGTCATGTAGACGCAGCAGTGTCTGATCGCTAATGGTCTCGTTACTGATCATTATTCGGTTCACTCATCGTCACGGATGCCTGGACTATCTTCACCTGAGCTGCCTAAGGGCTTGACCGTCTGTTCACCGGCATAGTAAGTGAGCTGTATAGCCTTATTCCCTCCGGTGTATTTGGTGCTGTAAGTCCCTGCTTTAGCAGTCCAGGTGCAATTATTACCTAGCTTGTCTGTGTGTGACTGTTTCCTGCCCTGGACCCGTAGTGTGCTGGATAGCCTATGCTTCCTGTTCTGCAAGGACTCTGTCATCAGCTCAGCAGCTTGTGTAAACACCCCTTTCACCATAATAAAACTCACTAAAACTCACTGGTGGACTTGTGTGCGTCTTATTGGTGGCCCGTGAGGGCTACCATGACAATAAGATCAAGTGGACTCACTACTTCCGCCCTCCCAAGAGAGCAGACGCTTTTTTCTTCTCTCCTGCTGATTTTTTCCTCCCCTCCTGTTATTACTAGATCCCAGCTTGCTGTTGTCTGCCTGCGTCTAACTGCGACCGCCGAAAAGAAATTATGGAGTTAATAAGCTGGGCTTTGAACACAATTGACACTATTTTTTCAACAAGGAAAAGTGCTCCGGGGGAAGCTGTCTGCCCCGCTGGAACGGCTCCAGTGGGCTATCTATGTGACACGGGTAAATGGAAAATGCTGTGTCTCTCTAATCTTTCTATCGAAGATATTGAAGATCTGTTTATCTTCGTAATCTTGGTGATTGGGATAATTCTGATTGGGACAGGAATTGTCTTGGTTTACCGCAAATTGCTGAAGATGGATTCAACCTATCAAAATGCTGGCCAGGCGAGGTGCATCCAACAAATTGAGAAACTGGAGAAGACCATGATAGCGACTACTGGAGAACTGTCTCGTAAGGTGGATTACATCATGGGTTCGCTCAGGTCTTTCCACGACGAATTCAAAGCTGCGCAATGAAGGATTAATGTACTGAATCTACAGAAGAAATACAAGTCTTCTCTGTGATCAGTCCTATTTGGCACTATTATTCCCCATGAAAATTCCTCCTGGCTGTCTGCAGTCTGTGTTTTTTTCAAAATCATGAGCACAAGGCCTTGGACAGCCAGCTGCAGCGCCAGATAAGACTGGGCGCCAGACAGACAAAACATCTTCTGCCAAGGGTCCTTGGGTCTCTCTTATTATCATCAACACTGCTCAACACCGCACACACATTGATTCATGAACTGATTAAAGATACTGTACACTGCTCTCTTGTGTCTTGTGAATTCTATTGTATGCTAATGCATGAGGGTTTTTTTCTGTGTAGTCAAAATTTGGCTCACATATGAGCGTTTATTCTGATTACTATGTTTTTTCTCTCTCCTATTGTGTTTTCCTCCCCCTCCTCCCCCCTCTTTACCTCCACTGTTGACAGGCGCCTTGTATGGCGACGCGTCATTGGATGCGCCTAACGTGCGCGTCTTATGTCAAGTCAAATTCCTTGTGTGTTTACTTGTAAATATACTTGGCAATAAAGCTGATTCTGATTCTGATTCTGATTCTGAACATTAGAACCCTGAATGCAAAGTTTCAGCCCGCAACTCCAAGACATTCCGATTTTAAGTTTCAAGCCTAAAGGGGGGGGGGAGGTGCTCCCTATCTGGGATTTTTCTTGAGAGAGTACAACGACTATACTTCCTGATGTCTGGGGAGGCTTATATTTTCAGGTATTCATAAGATCAACATTAGAACCTTATATTCAAAGTTTCAGCCCGCAAGTCCAAGACCTTCCGATTGTGAGTTTGAAGCATAAGGGAGGGGGGGGCTCCCTATCTGGGATTTTTCTTGAGAGAGTACAACGACTATACTTCCTGATGTCTGGGGAGGCTTATATTTTCAGGTATTCATAAGATCAACATTAGAACCTTATATTCAAAGTTTCAGCCCACAAGTCCAAGACCTTCCGATTGTGAGTTTGAAGCATAAGGGAGGGGGGGGGGGCTCCCTATCTGGGCTTTTTCTTGAGAGAGTTCAATTACTATACTTCCTGATGTCTGGGGAGGCTGAAATTTTCAGGTATTCATAAGATCAACATTAGAACCCTAAATCCAAAGTTTCAGCCTGCAACTCCAAGACCTTCCGATTGTGAGTTTGAAGCCTGGGGGGGGGGGGGGGGGGCTCCCTATCTGGGCTTTTTCTTGAGACAGTTCAGTTACTATACTTCCTGATATCTGGGGAAACTGAAATTTTCAGGTATTAATAAGATCAACATTAGAACCCGAAATTCAAAGTTTCAGCCTGCAATTCAAAGCGCTTCAGATTTTGAGTTTGAAGCCTAACGGGGAAGGGAGGAGAGACGCTCCCTATCTGGGCTTCTTCCTGAGAGAGTTCAACTCCAATACTTCCCGATGTCTGGGGAGGCTGAAATTTTCAGGGATCCATAAGATCAACATTAGAACCCTAAATGCAAAGTTTCAGCCCGCAACTCCAACCTTTCGATTTTGAGTATGAAGCCTAAAGGGGAAGGGAGGAGAGATGCTCCCTTACTCCCTGGCTGCACGGTGGCGCAGTGGTTAGCACTGCGGCAGCACAGTTTACCCTTGGCCGGGGGATCGTGGGGATCGTGGGATCGTGGGTTCAATCCCAGCCCCCGACCAACAGTGATCTGTGTGGAGTTTGCATGTTCTCCCCGTGTTTGCGTGGGTTTACCCCGGGATTTCTCCGGTTTCCTCCCACATGCCAAAAACATTCAGGTTAGGTTAATTGGAGACTCTAAAGTGGCCCTAGGTGTGAATGTGTGTGTGAATGGTTAAGGGATAGCGCCGTATCGTGGCTGCTTCATCCATCCAGGTGGTGGATGCCCCCAATTTCCCCTCTTGGGATCAATAAAGTATACTAAATCTAAATCTAAATCCCTATCTGGGCTTCTTCCTGAGAGAGCTCAACTACAATACTTCCCGATGTCTGGGGAGGCTGAAATTTTCAGGGATCCATAAGATCAACATTAGAACCCTAAATACAAAGTTTCAGCCCGCAACTCCAAGATCTTCCGATTTTGAGTTTTAAGCCTAAGGGGGGGGGGGGGGGATGCCGTCCCTATCTGGCCTTTTTCTTGAGAGAGTTCAACTACTATACTTCCCGGTATCTGGGGAGGCTGAAATTTTGAGGTATTCATCAGATCAACATTAGAACCCTAAATGCAAAGTTTCAGCCCGCAACTCCAAGACCTTCCGATTGTGAGTTTGGAGCCTAAAGGGGAGGGGGCGGGGGCACTCCCTATCTGGGCTTTTTCTTGAGATAGTTAAACTACTATACTTTCCGATGTCTGGGGATGTTTTAATTTTAAGGTATTCATAAGATCAACATTAGAACCCTAAATGCAAAGTTTCAGCCCGTGACTCCAAGTGCTTCCGATTTTGAGTTTGAAGCCTAAAGGGGGGGGGGAGGGGGACAGGTGCTCCCTATCTGGGCTTCTTCCTGACATAATGCACTGCCCAGGAGACACACACGCAGGCTCAGGATAGATTTAACAGCTTTATTAGCAACAAGGAAGTGTATGGCTGCGTGTCTGTAGAATAAGAATGTATTGGTGGTGGCGTCTGCGTCAGGCACGGGGGCAGGAGGCCGTACAGCCGGACAACCCTGTGGGAGAGAGCAGAGGGAGAAGGGTAACGGGCACCACACCAATACAGGGAATAATGATGGTAGCTGGCTTACTTGGTTATGACAGGTGGCTGGCGTCGACAAGGGCGAAGCCCGGGAGACAGCGACTTGCGGTACCTGTGGCAGCAGCGTAGAGCCAACGGCGAGGTGATGAAGTCCGCCGCCGGGAATGTCCACCTGTGCACAGGGGAAGGCTTGAGGAGAGAGGTAAGGGGAGCTTACCCAAGATATCTTCACTAGTCGGTTTGAGATCCGTAGTAGCTAAGGGGCCGAAGTAGAGAGACGGCTTCAGGCCGAAGCCCAGGGCAGAGTGGATTAAATACCTCGCCGCTGATGAGGAGCAGGCGTGCGCGCGGCTGGCGCCGCTGATGAGCGGCGAGTCATAACAGTACTCCCCCTCTAGCAGCGCCTCCTAGCGATGGTTTTTCCGGGTGCGCTCGATGAAACTCAGAAATGAGTGACCGGTCCAACACCAGCGAGGAAGGCACCCACTGTCTCCACTCGGGTCCATAGCCCTCCCAATCCACCAGGTACTGCAATCCGCGACCCCGGCGTCGGACGTCCAATATGTCAGCGACGGTCCAGGCCGGATGGCCACCAATCATCCGGGGAGCGGGGTGCGCCGCAGGTGGAGGGCAGAGGGGGTCAGAGACCACCGGTTTGATTTTGGAGATGTGGAAGGTGGAATGGATGCGGAGGGAGGAGGGAATAGCCACACGCACAGCCACCGGGTTGATGATTCTGGTTATGGGATAAGGGCCGATGAACCGTTGGGCCAGCTTTCTCCTCTCACCCTTTAGGTTAACGTCCTGTGTGGATACCCAAACTTGCTGTCCCACCTGGTAGGCAGGTGCAGGTCTCCTATGTCGGTCCGCCGTAGACTTATTGCGCTCCGCCGTGCGTAAAAGCGCATTACGCGCCGTGGACCAAAGGGAGCGGCACCGCCTCAGATGTGCCTGGACAGAGGGGACAGCCAACTCGCCCTCCTGCGCGGGGAACAGGGATGGATCATAGCCCAAGGATGCTTTAAAGGGCGACATCCCGATGGCCGTAGAGCGAGAGGTGTTGTGGGCGTACTCCACCCAGGCGAGGTGAGAACTCCAGGACGTGGGTTTGGATGAAGTAACGCAGCGGAGCGTAGCCTCCAGCTCCTGGTTAGTCCGCTCACACTGCCCGTTAGACTGGGGGTGATGGCCGGAGGAGAGGCTTACCTTGGCTCCCAGGGCGTTGCAAAATGACCTCCAGACATCCGAAGAAAACTGGGGGCCGCGGTCGGAGACCACATCGACCGGGATTCCATGCAGTCTGACCACGTGCTGGATGAGGAGGTCCGCCGTCTCCAAGGCTGAGGGAAGTCCACGTAGGGGCACGAAGTGGGCGGCCTTGGAAAAACGGTCAACAATGGTCAGAACTGTGTCAAAGTTGTTGGAGACAGGGAGCCCAGTGACGAAGTCCAGAGCGATGTGCGACCAGGGCCTGCCAGGGACGGGCAGGGGCTGGAGCAGACCCGCAGGGGGAGCGTTACCTGACTTATTGGTAGCACAGACGGGGCAGGCCCGGGCGTAATGGGCGGCGGCCTTCCGCAGGCCTGGCCACCAAAAGGATCGCTGGAGAAGATCAATCATCCGCGAAGCTCCAGGATGGCAGGTGAGCTTGGAGGTATGGAGCCAGTGTATAACGTCCCCCCGGACGGCAGATGGCACGAAGAGCCTCCCCTCCGGTCCACCGCCAGGGTCCGGTTCCGACTCCTGCGCCCTCCGGATCTTGTTTTCTATGTCCCATGTAACAGCCCCCACGACGCACGACCTGGGCAAGATGGTGTGAGCAACGTCTTCTGCGGCCTCCGGGGCAAATTGCCTGGAGAGGGCGTCGGGCAGGCCGTTCTTGGAGCCAGGCCTATATGTGATGCTGAACTTAAACCTTGCAAAGAACAGGGACCAACATGCCTGGCGGGCGTTCAGACGCTTGGCAGATCTCAGGTACTCCAGGTTCTTGTGGTCGGTGAGGACCACAAAAGGCAAGGCTGCCCCCTCCAGCCAGTGATGCCATTCTTGAAGGGCAAGCTTGATGGCAAGAAGCTCTCTGTCCCCCACGTCATAGTTACATTCCGCCGGGGACAGGCGCCGAGAGAAGAAGGCGCAGGGTCGCTTGACTCCATTGGCTGGGGACCGCTGGGACAACACCGCCCCCACCCCCGTGTCCGAAGCGTCCACCTCCACAATGCACTGCAGTGCGGGATCGACCTGGCTGAGGACCCGGGAGGAGGAAAACTCTGTCTTCAGCGCCTGGAAGGCCGAAGCGGCCTCTTCAGTCCACCGGAACGGGGTCTTAGGAGAGGTGAGGCGGGTCAGGGGCCCGACGATGGCTCCAAAGTTCGGGACAAAGCGGCGGTAGAAATTGGCGAACCCGATGAATTGCTGAACCTGTTTCCGAGAGGTTGGTGTGGGCCAATCCACCACTGCTTTGATCTTCGCTGGGTCCGGAAGCACCTGGTCATGGGAGATGACGAACCCCAGGAAGGAAGTCGTTTTGGCGTAGAATTCACATTTCTCCGCCTTGACGTACAGACGGTTCTCCAGCAGTCTCTGCAGGACCCGCCTCACGTGGACCCGGAGTTCATCCCTGGACCTGGAGAAGATGAGAATGTCGTCCAGGTAGACGAATACAAACAGGCCAATGAAGTCCCGGAGGACGTCATTGATGAGGCGCTGAAAGACGGCTGGAGCGTTGGTCAACCCAAACGGCATCACGAGATATTCAAAATGCCCGTTCAGGGTACGGAAGGCGGTTTTCCACTCATCTCCCTCCCGGATCCGGACGAGGTGGTAAGCGCTGCGAAGATCCAGCTTAGTAAACCAGGTCGCCCCCTGGAGGGAGTGGAAGGCAGTGTCCATAAGGGGCAGGGTGTACCGGTCCTTCTCCGTGATATCGTTGAGAGCTCGATAGTCGATACAAGGACGAAGAGATCCGTCCTTCTTTCCCACAAAGAAGAACCCTGCACCTACTGGAGAGGAGGACGGTCGGATGATCCCAGCACTGAGCGACTCCTTCAGATAGCTGTTCATTGCCTCCTTCTCCGGCGCTGACAGACTATAGAGGCGACCTGAGGGTAAGGGCGCCCCCTGGCGGATGTTAATGGCGCAGTCGTAGGGCCAGTGAGGAGGCAGAGACATTGCCTTGGACTTACTGAAAACGGCACCCAGGTCGTGGAACTCTGAGGGCACAAGGGTGAGATCCGGGGGCGCGGTGTCCTGAGCTATGGGAGGCGAGGACGGGGCGCAGGCCGCAGATTGGAGGCAGGTACCCATGCAGAAAGTGCTCCACGCTGACACCTTCCCAGTCTTCCAGTCCAAGGCGGGGTTGTGGAGGCGGAGCCAGGGATAACCGAGGATGACAGGAGTTACTGAGGTGGGCAGGACGTAAAAGGAGATATCCTCCCGATGGTTTCCAGAGATGATCACGGGAACGGGGGACGTTTGGTGAGTTACTTTTCCCTGGGAAACTCGGGAGAGATTAACCAGGGCGAGAGGAGTGTCGAGGGAGTGACAATGGATGCCCAGTCGGGTTGCCAGGCTTTGTGAAATAAAGCTACCCTCCGCGCCTGAATCCACCAGTGCATGTGTGAGGTGCCCAGTGAGGTTGTGACAGAAACAGATGGGCAGCGTCAAATGTGTGAGGGGATTTAACCGATTAGCGTCCGCGAGGCCCCCTACAGTGACTCGCGGACCACCTCGTTTGGCTTCTCCGGACAATGCTCCACCGTGTGCTGGCTACCTCCGCAATACATGCAGAGGCCCAGGTCACGACGGCGCTGTTTCTCCGCCAGGGGGAGCTTTGTCCGGACTGTCACCATTGGTTCCGACTCCTCGGAGACCTCCGGCGGCGGCAACGCCAGGTGGCGAGCTTGGGGCAGACGTGCAGAGGCGCCCCGCGAGCGAGAAGACTGCTTCCGCTTGGAGGCGCGCTCGTGCAGCCTGTTATCCAAACTAATGGTGAGAGAAATCAGCTCCGTCAGCGTCTCCGGGGTATCCCGTCCAGCCAGCTCATCCCTCAGACCGGAATTTAGGCTGTGGAGGAAGATGCCGCAGAGCGCGCGCTCTTCCCAGCCAACTTCCTCCGCGGTAACCCGGAAGTCGATCGCGTAGTTGGCCGCCGATCGGCTCCCCTGTTGGAGTCCGAGAAGGCGGTCGACCTGGACACTGTCCAAACGCGAATGATTGAACGCTTCCAGAAATTGTCGCACGAACTGGCCATAGGTGAGGGTGGCGTAGCTGGGCTTCACCATAATGGCGTAAGCCCAGGTAAGCGCACGACCCTCAAGGAGATTACCTATATAGCCAATTCTGCTATGGTCTGAGGGAAAATCTTCGGGAACGTGAAGAAACACGGACTCACACTGCATAATAAAACCCCGAGCTCCACCCAGCTTACCGCTGAAGCGAGCAGGAGTGGGGATTGGTGTGAGCCGTGTTGGCGCACCTGGAGCGGGCTGGACGGCCACCGGAGCCGCAGGAGCCACGCCACCCGGACGAGCCGAGGGGAACGGCTGCTGGGGGTCCAAGCGGTCTAATCGGTTAGTAATGATAATTAATTGATTTAATATCACCTGTTGCTGATGAGCTATTAAATCCACCCGAGCCTCGAGGGTGGAAAGACGGCGTGCGAGCCCGCTGTCTGCCGAGCCGCTCTGCTGAAGCCGTACTGACATAATGCACGGCCCAGGAGACACATACGCAGGCTCAGGATAGATTTAACAGCTTTATTAGCAACAAGGAAGTGTATGGCTGCGTGTCTGTAGAATAAGAATGTATTGGTGGTGGCGTCTGCGTCAGGCACGGGGGCAGGAGGCCGTACAGCCGGACAACCCTGTGGGAGAGAGCAGAGGGAGAAGGGTAACGGGCACCACACCAATACAGGGAATAATGATGGTAGCTGGCTTACTTGGTTATGACAGGTGGCTGGCGTCGACGAGGGCGAAGCCCGGGAGACAGCGACCTGCGGTACCTGTGGCAGCAGCGTAGAGCCAATGGCGAGGTGATGAAGTCCGCCGCCGGGAATGTCCACCTGTGCACAGGGGAAGGCTAGAGGAGAGAGGTAAGGGGAGCTTACCCAAGATATCTTCACTAGTTGGTTTGAGATCCGTAGTAGCAAAGGGGCCGAAGTAGAGAGACGGCTTCAGGCCGAAGCCCAGGGCAGAGTGGATTAAATACCTCACCGCTGACGAGGAGCAGGTGTGCGCGCGGCTGGCGCCGCTGATGAGCAGCAAATCATAACACTTCCTGAGAAAGTTCAACTACTCTACTTCCCGATTTCTGGGGAGGCTGAAATTTTAACGTATTCATAAGATCAACATTAGAACCCTAAATGCAAAGTTTCAGCCCGCAAGTCCAAGACCTTCCGATTGTGAGTTTGAAGCATAAGGGGGGGGGGGCTCCCTATCTGGGTTTTTTCTTGAGAGAGTTCAACTACTATACTTTCCGATGTCTGGGGAGGCTGAAATTTTAAGGTATTAATAAGATCAACATTAGAACCCTAGTTGCAAAGTTTAGGCCCGCAACTACAAGCACTTCCGATTTTGAGTTTGAAGCCTAAAGGGGGGAGGGGGGACACGTTCCCTATCTGGGCTTTTTCTTGAGAAAGTTCAACTACTATACTTCCCAATGTCTGGGGAGGTTTAAATTTTAAGGTATTCATAAGATCAACATTAGAACCCTAAATGCAAAGTTTCAGCCCGCAACTCCAAGTGCTTCCGATTTTGAGTTTGAAGCCTGGGGGGGTGGGGGGGTGCTCCCTATCTTGGCTTCTTCCTTAGAGAGTTCAACTACTATACTTCCCCATTTCTGGGGAGGCTGAAATTTTCAGGGATCCATAAGATCAACATTAGAACCCTAAATGCAAAGTTTCAGCCCGCAACTCCAACCTTCCGATTTTGAGTTTGAAGCCTAAAGGGGAAGGGAGGAGAGATGCTCCCTTGCTCCCTGGCTGCACGGTGGTGCAGTGGTTAGCACTGCGGCAGCACAGTTTACACTTGGCCGGGGGATCGTGGGGATCGTGGGATCGTGGGTTCGATCCCAGCCCCCGACCAACAGTGATCTGTGTGGAGTTTGCATGTTCTCCCCGTGTTTGCGTGGGTTTACCCCGGGATTTCTCTGGTTTCCTCCCACATGCCAAAAACATGCAGGTTAGGTTAATTGGAGACTCTAAAGTGGCCCTAGGTGTGAATGTGTGTGTGAATGGTTAAGGGATTGCGCCGTATCATGGCTGCTTCATTCATCCAGGTGGTGGATGCCCTCAATTTCCCCTCTGGGGATCAATAAAGTATACTAAATCTAAATCTGAATCCCTATCTGGGCTTCTTCCTGAGAGAGCTCAACTACAATACTTCCCGATGTCTGGGGAGGCTGAAATTTTCAGTGTCACGCCGCGCCGCTCATCAGTGGCACCACCTGCACGCACACCTGCTCATCATCAGCGGCGAGGGATATAAGCCGCCTCGCCCTGAGCTTCGGCCTGAAGCCGTTAGACTTCTCATGCATCGCTGTGAGTTCCTTCACCTTCAGCTATTCTCCCGGGTAAGAAGCTCTTACCTCCTTTTTCTCTCTCGAGTCTGCTCCCCTGTGCACAGGTGGATTCCCCGGCGGCGGACCTCGCCTCTCCATCGCCTATTCCTCGCTGCTGCACTGAGCTCTCCAGGTGGCTGTCTTCCGGACCTCGTCCTTTGCTGTGCCAGTCATCTGTGCCCTCCAAGGTTATCCGGCTGTACGGCCTCCTGCCTCTGTGCCCGAAGCAGACGCCGCCACCAACACATTTACATCCCGTTGACACACATTCATTCACTCCTGTTGCTAATAAACTATTTGAACTTCTCTGAGCTTGTGTGTGTGCGTCTCCTGAGCCGTGCGTTATGTCAGTACGGCTTCAGCAGAGCGGCTCGGCAGACGGCGGGCTCGCACACCGGCTTACCACTCTCGAGGCTCGGGTGGATCAGATAGCCTATCAGCAACAGGTGATCCTAAACCAATTGATTAACATTAATAACCGATTGGACCGCCTGGACCCCCAGCAGCCGTTCCCCCCGGCTCATCAGGGTGGCGCGGCTCCTGCCGCTCCAGTGACCGTCCAGCAGGCTCTGGCGGCACCGACTCGGCTCACGCCCATCCTGACCCCCGCCCGCTTTAGCGGAAAGCTCGGCGGAGCGCGGGGGTTCATTATGCAGTGTGAGTCCGTGTTCCATCGCGTGCCCGGAGACTTTCCCTCGGATCATAGTCGGATTGGTTATATCGGGAATCTCCTGGAGGGGCGAGCGTTGACTTGGACCTACGCCGTAATGGCGAGGCCCAATTACGCCACCCTCACTTATGACCAGTTCGTGAGGCGCTTCCTGGAGGTCTTTGACCACCCGCGTACCGAGACGGTCCAGGTTGACCGGCTTCTCGCTCTCCAGCAGGGAAGCCGGTTGGCTGCGGACTATGCGGTCGACTTCCGGGTAGCAGCGGAGGAATTAGGCTGGGAGGAACGCTCCCTCTGCGGTCTTTTCCTCCGCAGCCTCAATGATGATCTGAGGGATGAACTGGCTGGGCGGGACCTCCCTGAGATGCTAGCGGAGCTATCTTCCCTTGCCATCAGCTTGGACAACAGGCTGCGCGAGCGCTCCTCGGGACGGAAGTCGTCTTCTTCTCGCCCTCGCGGAGCCTCGTCGCGCCAGTTCCAAGCTCGCCCCCTGGTGATGCCGCCACCATCGCACACCGAGGAGTTGGAGCCGATGGTGACGGGCTGGACAAAGCTCTCCCCGGCGGAGAGGCAACGCCGCCGTGCATTGAATCTCTGCATGTATTGCGGAGATAGTCAACACACGGTAGAGCTTTGTCCACAGAAGCCAAACGGTGGGGTCCGCGAGTCACTGTAGGGGGCCTCGCGGACGTCAATCGGTTAAACCCCCTCACTCAATTAAAGCTGCCCATCCGTTTCTGCCACAACCCCATTGGGCATCTCACCCACGCACTGGTGGATTCGGGCGCAGAGGGCAGCTTTATTTCACAAAGCCTGGCAACCCGATTGGGCATCCGCTGCCAGGCGCTCAGAAACCCCATCTCCCTGGTCAACCTCTCTCGTGCCTCCCTTGGGAGAGTTACGCACCAGACCATCCCAGTCCCGGTGATCATCTCTGGTAACCACCGGGAGGAGATAACCTTTCTCGTCCTGCCCAACTCTGTGTCGCCCGTCATCCTGGGGTATCCCTGGCTACGCCTCCACAACCCTGTCCTGGATTGGAAGTCAGCCGGGGTGTCGGCATGGAGCACGTTCTGTATGGGCACCTGTCTTCAGTCCGCTGCCTGCTCTCCGTCCGCTTCTCTCCCTCCTACGGACGCTGCACCCCCGGACCTGTCTCTGGTGCCCCTGGAATTTCACGACCTGGGTATGGTATTCAGCAAGACCAAGGCCATGTCTCTTCCTCCTCATCGGCCCTATGACTGCGCCATCAACCTCCACCAGGGGGCACCCTTACCTTCTGGTCGGCTCTACAGTCTGTCGGCGCCGGAGAAGGAGACGATGAACGCCTACCTAAAGGAGTCGCTGAGTGCTGGGATAATCCGCCCATCGTCATCACCCGTGGGGGCAGGGTTCTTCTTCGTCGGAAAGAATGACGGATCCCTCCGTCCTTGCATTGACTATCGGGCTCTAAATGACATCACGGAGAAGGATCGTTACACCCTGCCCCTCATGGACACCGCTTTCCACTCCCTCCAGGGGGTGACCTGGTTCACCAAGCTGGATCTACGCAGCGCATACCACCTCGTCCGGATCCGGGAAGGAGATGAGTGGAAGACAGCCTTCCGTACCCCGAACGGCCACTTCGAATACCTGGTAATGCCGTTTGGGTTGACCAACGCTCCTGCTGTCTTTCAGCGCCTCATCAACGACGTCCTCCGGGACTTCATCGGCCTCTTTGTGTTCGTCTACCTGGACGACATACTCATCTTCTCCAAGTCCAGGGACGAGCACCAGGTCCATGTGAGGCGGGTCCTCCAAAGACTGCTGGAGAACCGGCTATACGTGAAGGCTGAAAAGTGCGAATTTTATGCTAAGACTACATCCTTCCTGGGATTCATCATCTCTCACGACCAGGTGCGTCCAGACCCAGAGAAGGTGAAGGCGGTGGTAGAATGGCCTACACCTGCGTTGAGGAAACAGGTGCAACAGTTCGTTGGGTTCGCGAACTTCTACCGCCGCTTTGTCCAAAACTTCAGTACCATCGTCGGACCGCTGACCCGCCTCACGTCCCCTAAGGTCCCGTTCCGGTGGACCGAAGAGGCCGCAGCTGCTTTTCAGGCACTGAAGGCGGAGTTCTCCTCCTCCCGGGTCCTTCGCCAGGTCGACCCCGCGCTGCAGTGCATCGTGGAGGTGGACGCTTCGGACACGGGAGTGGGGGCGGTGCTATCCCAGCAGTCGCCTGACGACGGCGCCAAACAGCCCTGCGCCTTCTTCTCCCGGCGCTTGTCCCCGGCGGAGAGAAATTACGACGTGGGGGACAGAGAGCTCCTGGCCATCAAGCTCGCGCTGCAAGAGTGGCGTCACTGGCTAGAGGGGGCGGACCTGCCGTTCGTGGTCCTGACGGACCACAAGAACTTGGAGTACCTTCGATCTGCCAAGCGCCTGAACGCCCGCCAGGCGCGCTGGTCCTTTTTCATCACCTTCAGGCCTGGCTCCAAGAGCGGCCTGCCCGACGACCTCTCTAGGCAATTCGCCCCTGAGGAGTCAGAGGACACGCTCCACACCATCCTACCCAGGTCGTGCGTCGTGGGAGCCATCTCCTGGTACATTGAGAGCAAGATCCGGAAGACGCAGGAAGTGGAACCTGACCCTGGCGGCGGACCGGAGGGGAGGCTGTTCGTGCCATCTGCGGTTCGAGGAGAGGTCATCCACTGGCAACACACCTCCAAGCTCACCTGTCACCCTGGCTCCTCCCAGATGATAAACCTCCTCCAGCGGTCCTTTTGGTGGCCGGGCCTGCGGAGGGATGCTGCCCGCTACGCCCGGGCCTGTCCAATTTGTGCCACCAACAAGTCGGGAAATGCCCCTCCAGCGGGTCTGCTCCCGCCCCTGCCCGTCCCTGGCAGGCCCTGGTCGCACATCGCCTTGGATTTCGTCACCGGACTCCCAGTCTCCAACTCCTACGACACCATCCTGACCATCGTGGACCGCTTCTCCAAGGCGGCACACTTCGTCCCCCTGCGAGTTCTCCCCACTGCCCTGGAGACGGCGGACCTCCTCACTCAACACGTGGTCAGGCTGCATGGGATTCCGGTGGACGTGGTCTCGGATCGAGGGCCCCAATTTTCCTCTGAGGTTTGGAGGTCGTTTTGCAACGCTTTAGGAGCCAAGGTGAGCCTCTCCTCCGGCCATCACCCCCAATCCAACGGGCAGTGTGAGCGGACCAACCAGGAGCTGGAGGCTGCGCTCCGCTGTGTAACGGCGTCCAAACCCACGTCCTGGAGCAACCACCTTGCCTGGGTTGAATACACCCATAATACCGCTCGCTCTTCTGCCACAGGGATGTCCCCCTTCAAGGCGTCCCTGGGTTACGACCCCCCGCTGTTCCCGGCGCAGGGGAGTGAGGTAACTGTCCCCTCAGTACGGGCGCATCTCAGGCAGTTCCGCTCCATCTGGGCGTCAGCGCGCAATGCGCTTTTACGCACGGCGGAGCGCAACAGAGCCATGGCGGACCGGCACAGAAGACCTGCCCCGGCGTACAGGGTTGGGCAGCGAGTCTACGTGTCGACCCGGGACGTTACCTTAAAAGGCGAGAGGAGGAAGCTGGCACAGCGCTTCGTGGGTCCCTATCCCATCACCAGGATTGTCAACCCGGTGGCTGTGCGTGTAGCTATTCCCCCCTCCCTCCGCATCCACCCCACCTTCCACGTGTCCAAGGTGAAGCTGGCAGTCTCCGATCCCCTTTGCCCTCCTCCTGCTGCGCAACCCGCGCCCCGGATGATTGGTGGCCATCCGGCCTGGCCCGTCTCCTCCATCCTGGACTCCCGGCGCCGGGGTCGTGGGTTGCAGTACCTGGTGGACTGGGAGGGCTATGGGCCAGACCATCGACAGTGGGTACCCCCGTCGTCTGTGTTGGACCCATCGCTCATCGCTGATTTCCACCGAGCGCACCCAGGAAAGCCATCGCCAGGAGGCGCTGCTAGAGGGGGGAGTACTGTCACGCCGCGCCGCTCATCAGTGGCGCCACCTGCATGCACACCTGCTCATCATCAGCGGCGAGGGATATAAGCCGCCTCGCCCTGAGCTTCGGCCTGAAGCCGTTAGACTTCTCATGCATCGCTGAGTTCCTTCACCTTCAGCTATTCTCCCGGGTAAGAAGCTCTTACCTCCTTTTTCTCTCTCGAGTCTGCTCCCCTGTGCACAGGTGGATTCCCCGGCGGCGGACCTCGCCTCTCCATCGCCTATTCCTCGCTGCTGCACTGAGCTCTCCAGGTGGCTGTCTTCCGGACCTCGTCCTTTGCTGTGCCAGTCATCTGTGCCCTCCAAGGTTGTCCGGCTGTACGGCCTCCTGCCTCTGTGCCCGAAGCAGACGCCGCCACCAACACATTTACATCCCGCTGACACACATTCATTCACTCCTGTTGCTAATAAACTATTTGAACTTCTCTGAGCCTGTGTGTGTGCGTCTCCTGAGCAGTGCGTTATGTCATTCAGGGATCCATAAGATCAACATTAGAACCCTAAATGCAAAGTTTCAGCCCGCAATTCCAAGACCTTCCGATTTTGAGTTTCAAGCCTAAAGGGGGGGGGGGGGGGTGCGGTCCCTATCTGGCCTTTTTCTTGAGAGAGTTCAACTACTATACTTTCCGATATCTGGGGAGGCTGAAATTTTAAGCTATTCATAAGATCAACATTAGAACCCTAAATGCAAAGTTTCAGCCCGCAACTCCAAAACCTTCCGATTGTGAGTTTGGAGCCTAAAGGGGAGGGGGGGGCGCTCCCTATCTGGGCTTTTTCTTGAGATAGTTAAACTACTATATTTCCCAATGTCTGGGGAGGCTGAAATTTTCAGGTATTCATAACATCAACATTAGAACCCGAAATGCAAAGTTTCAGCCTGCAAATACAAGTGCTTCCGATTTTGAGTTTGAAGCCTAAGGGGGGGGAGGCGCTCCCTATCTGGGCTTTTTCGTGAGAGAGTTCAACTACTATACTTCCTGATGTCTGTGGAGGATGAAATTTTCACAAATTCATAAGATCAATATTAGAACCCTAAATACAAAGTTTCAGCCCGCAACTCCAAGACCTTCCGATTTTGAGTTTTAAGCCTGGGGGGTGGGGGGGGGGAATCTCTATTTGGGCCTGTTCTTGAGCGAGTTCAACAACTATACTTCCAGATTTCTGGGGAGGCTGAAATTTTCAGGTATTCATAAGATCAACATTAGAACCCTAAATGCAAAGTTTCAGCCCCCAACTCCAAGCGCCTCCGATTTTGAGTTTGAAGCCTAAAGGGGGGGGGGGGCGCTCCCTATCTGGGCTTCTTCCTGAGAGAGTTCAACTACTATACTTCCCGATGTCTGGGGAGGCTGAAATTTTCAGATATTCATAACATCAACATTAGAACCCTAAATGCAAAATTTCAGCCTGCAACTCCAAGTGCTTCCGATTTTGAGTTTAAAGCCTAAAGGGGGGGTGGCGCTCCCTATCTGGGCTTTTTCTTGAGATAGTTAAACTACTATACTTCCCGATGTCTGGGGAGGCTGAAATTTTCAGATATTCATAACATCAACATTAGAACCCTAAATGCAAAATTTCAGCCCGCAACTCCAAGACATTCCGATTTTAAGTTTCAAGCCTAAAGGGGGGGGGGAGGTGCTCCCTATCTGGAATTTTTCTTGAGAGAGTACAACGACTATACTTCCTGATGTCTGGGGAGGCTTATATTTTCAGGTATTCATAAGATCAACATTAGAACCTTATATTCAAAGTTTCAGCCTGCAAATCCAAGACCTTCCGATTGTGAGTTTGAAGCATAAGGGAGGGGGGGCTCCCTATCTGGGCTTTTTCTTGAGAGAGTTCAACTACTATACTTCCCGATGTCTGGGGAGGCTGAAATTTTAAGGTATTCATACGATCAACATTAGATCCCTAAATGCAAAGTTTCAGCCCGCAACTCCAAGCGCGTCCGATTTTGAGTATGAAGCCTAAAGGGGCGGGGTGGGGGGGGGCGCTCCCTATCTGGGCTTCTTCCTGAGAGAGTTCAATTACTATACTTCCCGATGTCTGGGGAGGCTGAAATTTTCAGGTATTCATAACATCATCATTAGAACCCTAAATTCAAAGTTTCAGCCCACAACTCCAAGACCTTCCGATTGTGAATTTGAAGCCTGGGGGGGTGGGGGGTGGGGGGGGGCTCCCTATCTGGACTTTTTCTTGAGAGAGTTCAATTACTATACTTCCTGATGTCTGGGGAGGCTGAAATTTTCAGGTATTAATAAGATCAAAATTAGAACCCTAAATCCAAAGTTTCAGCCTGCAACTCCAAGACCTTCCGATTTTGAGTTTGAAGCCTGGGGGGGGGGGGGGGGCGCTCCCTATCTTGGCTTCTTCCTTAGAGAGTTCAACTACTATACTTCCCCATTTCTGGGGAGGCTGAAATTTTCAGGGATCCATAAGATCAACATTAGAACCCTAAATGCAAAGTTTCAGCCCGCAACTCCAACCTTCCGATTTTGAGTTTGAAGCCTAAAGGGGAAGGGAGGAGAGATGCTCCCTTGCTCCCTGGCTGCACGGTGGTGCAGTGGTTAGCACTGCGGCAGCACAGTTTACACTTGGCCGGGGGATCGTGGGGATCGTGGGATCGTGGGTTCGATCCCAGCCCCCGACCAACAGTGATCTGTGTGGAGTTTGCATGTTCTCCCCATGTTTGCGTGGGTTTACCCAGGGATTTCTCTGGTTTCCTCCCACATGCCAAAAACATGCAGGTTAGGTTAAGTGGAGACTCTAAAGTGGCCCTAGGTGTGAATGTGTGTGTGAATGGTTAAGGGATAGCGCCGTATCATGGCTGCTTCATCCATCCAGGTGGTGGATGCCCTCAATTTCCCCTCTGGGGATCAATAAAGTATACTAAATCTAAATCTAAATCTAAATCCCTATCAGGGCTTCTTCCTTAGAGAGCTCAACTACAATACTTCCCGATGTCTGGGGAGGCTGAAATTTTCAGGGATCCATAAGATCAACATTAGAACCCTAAATGCAAAGTTTAAGCCCGCAACTCCAAGACCTTCCGATTTTGAGTTTCAAGCCTAAAGGGGGGGGGGGGGGGTTGCGGTCCCTATCTGGCCTTTTTCTTGAGAGAGTTCAACTACTATACTTCCCAATATCTGGGGAGGCTGAAATTTTAAGGTATTCATAAGATCAACATTAGAACCCTAAATGCAAAGTTTCAGCCCGCAACTCCAAAACCTTCCGATTGTGAGTTTGGAGCCTAAAGGGGAGGGGGGGGGTGCTCCCTATCTGGGCTTCCAACAGTGATCTGTGTGGAGTTTGCATGTTCTCCCCGTGTTGCGTGGGTTTACTCCGGGATTTCTCCGGTTTCCTCCCACATGCCAAAAACATGCATGTTAGGTTAATTGGCTGTTCTAAATTGTCCCTAGATATCGGTTTCCTATAGGCCCTGAGAATAGAGGGTTAGTATTAATGAAAGCGCTTTGAGTGGTCTTTGTGACTAGAAAAGCGCTATATAAGTGCAGGTTAGTTAGTTAGTTAGTTAGTTTTTCTTGAGATAGTTAAACTACTATATTTCCCGATGTCTGGGGAGGCTGAAATTTTCAGGTATTCATAACATCAACATTAGAACCCTAAATGCAAAGTTTCAGCCTGCAACTACAAGTGCTTCCGATTTTGAGTTTGAAGCCTAAGGGGGGGGGGTGATCCCTATCTGGGCTTTTTCTTGAGAGAGTTCAACTACTATACTTCCTGATGTCTGTGGAGGATGAAATTTTCACAAATTCATAAGATCAATATTAGAACCCTAAATACAAAGTTTCAGCCTGCAACTCCAAGACCTTCCGATTTTGAGTTTTAAGCCTGGGGTGGGGGGGGGCAATCTCTATTTGGGCCTGTTCTTGAGCGAGTTCAACAACTATACTTCCCGATGTCTGGGGAGGTTTTAATTTTAAGGTATTCATAAGATCAACAGTAGAACACTAAATGCAAAGTTTCAGCCCGCGACTCCAAGACATTCCGATTTTAAGTTTCAAGCCTAAAGGGGGGGGGGAGGTGCTCCCTATCTGGGCTTCTTCCTGAGAGAGTTCAACTACTATACTTCCCGATTTCTGGGGAGGCTGAAATTTTAAGGTATTCATAAGATCAACATTAGAACCCTAAATGCAAAGTTTCAGCCCGCAACTCCAAGACATTCTGATTTTAAGTTTCAAGCCTGGGGGGGGGGGGGGGGGGGGGGAGGTGCTCCCTATCTGGGATTTTTCTTGAGAGAGTACAACGACTATACTTCCTGATGTCTGGGGAGGCTTATATTTTCAGGTATTCATAAGATCAACATTAGAACCTTATATTCAAAGTTTCAGCCCGCAAGTCCAAGTGCTTCCGATTTTGAGTTTGAAGCCTAAAGGGGGGGGGGGGAGAGGTGCTCCCTATCTGGGCTTCTTCCTGAGAGAGTTCAACTACTATACTTCCCGATGTCTGGGGAGGCTGAAATTTTAAGGTATTCATACGATCAACATTAGATCCCTAAATGCAAAGTTTCAGCCCGCAACTCCAAGCGCGTCCGATTTTGAGTTTGAAGCCTAAAGGGGCGGGGGGGGGGGGGGCGCTCCCTATCTGGGCTTCTTCCTGAGAGAGTTCAACTACTATACTTCCCGATGTCTGGGGAGGCTGAAATTTTCAGGTATTCATAACATCATCATTAGAACCCTAAATTCAAAGTTTCAGCCCGCAACTCCAAGACCTTCCGATTGTGAATTTGAAGCCTGGGGGGGAGGGGGGTGGGGGGGCTCCCTATCTGGGCTTTTTCTTGAGAGAGTTCAATTACTATACTTCCTGATGTCTGGGGAGGCTGAAATTTTCAGGTATTCATAAGATCAAAATTAGAACACTAAATCCAAAGTTTCAGCCTGCAACTCCAAGACCTTCCGATTGTGAGTTTGAAGCCTGGTGGGGGGGGGGGGGCTCCCTATCTGGGCTTTTTCTTGAGAGAGTTCAGTTACTATACTTCCTGATATCTGGGGAAACTGAAATTTTCAGGTATTAATAAGATCAAAATTAGAACACTAAATCCAAAGTTTCAGCCTGCAACTCCAAGACCTTCCGATTGTGAATTTGAAGCCTGTGGGGGTGGGGGGTGGGGGGGCTCCCTATCTGGCCTTTTTCTTGAGAGAGTTCAATTACTATACTTCCTGATGTCTGGGGAGGCTGAAATTTTCAGGTATTCATAAGATCAACATTAGAACCCTAAATCCAAAGTTTCAGCCCGCAACTCCAAAACCTTCCGATTGTGAGTTTGGAGCCTAAAGGGGAGGGGGGGGGCGCTCCCTATCTGGGCTTTTTCTTGAGATAGTTAAACTACTATACTTTCCGATGTCTGGGGATGTTGTAATTTTAAGGTATTCATAAGATCAACATTAGAACCCGAAATGCAAAGTTTCAGCCCGCGACTCCAAGTGCTTCCGATTTTGAGTTTGAAGCCTAAGGGGGGGGGGGGGGAGGTGCTCCCTATCTGGGATTTTTCTTGAGAGAGTACAACGACTATACTTCCTGATGTCTGGGGAGGCTTATATTTTCAGGTATTCATAAGATCAACATTAGAACCTTATATTCAAAGTTTCAGCCCGCAAGTCCAAGACCTTCCGATTGTGAGTTTGAAGCATAAGGGAGGCGGGGCTCCCTATCTGGGCTTTTTCTTGAGAGAGTTCAACTACTATACTTCCCGATGTCTGGGGAGGCTGAAATTTTAAGGTATTCATACGATCAACATTAGATCCCTAAATGCAAAGTTTCATCCCGCAACTCCAAGCGCGTCCGATTTTGAGTTTGAAGCCTAAGGGGGGGGAGGCGCTCCCTATCTGGGCTTTTTCGTGAGAGAGTTCAACTACTATACTTCCTGATGTCTGTGGAGGATGAAATTTTCACAAATTCATAAGATCAATATTAGAACCCTAAATACAAAGTTTCAGCCCGCAACTCCAAGACCTTCCGATTTTGAGTTTTAAGCCTGGGGGGTGGGGGGGGGGGAATCTCTATTTGGGCCTGTTCTTGAGCGAGTTCAACAACTATACTTCCAGATTTCTGGGGAGGCTGAAATTTTCAGGTATTCATAAGATCAACATTAGAACCCTAAATGCAAAGTTTCAGCCCCCAACTCCAAGCGCCTCCGATTTTGAGTTTGAAGCCTAAAGGGGGGGGGGGCGCTCCCTATCTGGGCTTCTTCCTGAGAGAGTTCAACTACTATACTTCCCGATGTCTGGGGAGGCTGAAATTTTCAGATATTCATAACATCAACATTAGAACCCTAAATGCAAAATTTCAGCCTGCAACTCCAAGTGCTTCCGATTTTGAGTTTGAAGTCTAAAGGGGGGGTGGCGCTCCCTATCTGGGCTTTTTCTTGAGATAGTTAAACTACTATACTTCCCGATGTCTGGGGAGGCTGAAATTTTCAGATATTCATAACATCAACATTAGAACCCTAAATGCAAAATTTCAGCCCGCAACTCCAAGACATTCCGATTTTAAGTTTCAAGCCTAAAGGGGGGGGGGGTGCTCCCTATCTGGAATTTTTCTTGAGAGAGTACAACGACTATACTTCCTGATGTCTGGGGAGGCTTATATTTTCAGGTATTCATAAGATCAACATTAGAACCTTATATTCAAAGTTTCAGCCTGCAAATCCAAGACCTTCCGATTGTGAGTTTGAAGCATAAGGGAGGGGGGGCTCCCTATCTGGGCTTTTTCTTGAGAGAGTTCAACTACTATACTTCCCGATGTCTGGGGAGGCTGAAATTTTAAGGTATTCATACGATCAACATTAGATCCCTAAATGCAAAGTTTCAGCCCGCAACTCCAAGCACGTCCGATTTTGAGTATGAAGCCTAAAGGGGCGGGGTGGGGGGGGGGGCGCTCCCTATCTGGGCTTCTTCCTGAGAGAGTTCAATTACTATACTTCCCGATGTCTGGGGAGGCTGAAATTTTCAGGTATTCATAACATCATCATTAGAACCCTAAATTCAAAGTTTCAGCCCACAACTCCAAGACCTTCCGATTGTGAATTTGAAGCCTGGGGGGGTGGGGGGTGGGGGGGGGGGCTCCCTATCTGGACTTTTTCTTGAGAGAGTTCAATTACTATACTTCCTGATGTCTGGGGAGGCTGAAATTTTCAGGTATTAATAAGATCAAAATTAGAACCCTAAATCCAAAGTTTCAGCCTGCAACTCCAAGACCTTCCGATTTTGAGTTTGAAGCCTGGGGGGGGGGGGGGGGCGCTCCCTATCTTGGCTTCTTCCTTAGAGAGTTCAACTACTATACTTCCCCATTTCTGGGGAGGCTGAAATTTTCAGGGATCCATAAGATCAACATTAGAACCCTAAATGCAAAGTTTCAGCCCGCAACTCCAACCTTCCGATTTTGAGTTTGAAGCCTAAAGGGGAAGGGAGGAGAGATGCTCCCTTGCTCCCTGGCTGCACGGTGGTGCAGTGGTTAGCACTGCGGCAGCACAGTTTACACTTGGCCGGGGGATTGTGGGGATCGTGGGATCGTGGGTTCGATCCCAGCCCCCGACCAACAGTGATCTGTGTGGAGTTTGCATGTTCTCCCCATGTTTGCGTGGGTTTACCCAGGGATTTCTCTGGTTTCCTCCCACATGCCAAAAACATGCAGGTTAGGTTAAGTGGAGACTCTAAAGTGGCCCTAGGTGTGAATGTGTGTGTGAATGGTTAAGGGATAGCGCCGTATCATGGCTGCTTCATCCATCCAGGTGGTGGATGCCCTCAATTTCCCCTCTGGGGATCAATAAAGTATACTAAATCTAAATCTAAATCTAAATCCCTATCAGGGCTTCTTCCTTAGAGAGCTCAACTACAATACTTCCCGATGTCTGGGGAGGCTGAAATTTTCAGGGATCCATAAGATCAACATTAGAACCCTAAATGCAAAGTTTAAGCCCGCAACTCCAAGACCTTCCGATTTTGAGTTTCAAGCCTAAAGGGGGGGGGGGGGGATGCGGTCCCTATCTGGCCTTTTTCTTGAGAGAGTTCAACTACTATACTTCCCAATATCTGGGGAGGCTGAAATTTTAAGGTATTCATAAGATCAACATTAGAACCCTAAATGCAAAGTTTCAGCCCGCAACTCCAAAACCTTCCGATTGTGAGTTTGGAGCCTAAAGGGGAGGGGGGGGGCGCTCCCTATCTGGGCTTCCAACAGTGATCTGTGTGGAGTTTGCATGTTCTCCCCGTGTTGCGTGGGTTTACTCCGGGATTTCTCCGGTTTCCTCCCACATGCCAAAAACATGCATGTTAGGTTAATTGGCTGTTCTAAATTGTCCCTAGATATCGATTTCCTATAGGCCCTTAGAATAGAGGGTTAGTATTAATGAAAGCGCTTTGAGTGGTCTTTGTGACTAGAAAAGCGCTATATAAGTGCAGGTTAGTTAGTTAGTTAGTTAGTTTTTCTTGAGATAGTTAAACTACTATATTTCCCGATGTCTGGGGAGGCTGAAATTTTCAGGTATTCATAACATCAACATTAGAACCCTAAATGCAAAGTTTCAGCCTGCAACTACAAGTGCTTCCGATTTTGAGTTTGAAGCCTAAGGGGGGGGGGGGGTGATCCCTATCTGGGCTTTTTCTTGAGAGAGTTCAACTACTATACTTCCTGATGTCTGTGGAGGATGAAATTTTCACAAATTCATAAGATCAATATTAGAACCCTAAATACAAAGTTTCAGCCTGCAACTCCAAGACCTTCCGATTTTGAGTTTTAAGCCTGGGGGGGGGGGGGGCAATCTCTATTTGGGCCTGTTCTTGAGCGAGTTCAACAACTATACTTCCCGATGTCTGGGGAGGTTTTAATTTTAAGGTATTCATAAGATCAACAGTAGAACACTAAATGCAAAGTTTCAGCCCGCGACTCCAAGACATTCCGATTTTAAGTTTCAAGCCTAAAGGGGGGGGGGGGGGTGCTCCCTATCTGGGCTTCTTCCTGAGAGAGTTCAACTACTATACTTCCCGATTTCTGGGGAGGCTGAAATTTTAAGGTATTCATAAGATCAACATTAGAACCCTAAATGCAAAGTTTCAGCCCGCAACTCCAAGACATTCTGATTTTAAGTTTCAAGCCTGGGGGGGGGGGGGGGGGGAGGTGCTCCCTATCTGGGATTTTTCTTGAGAGAGTACAACGACTATACTTCCTGATGTCTGGGGAGGCTTATATTTTCAGGTATTCATAAGATCAACATTAGAACCTTATATTCAAAGTTTCAGCCCGCAAGTCCAAGTGCTTCCGATTTTGAGTTTGAAGCCTAAAGGGGGGGGGGGGAGGTGCTCCCTATCTGGGCTTCTTCCTGAGAGAGTTCAACTACTATACTTCCCGATTTCTGGGGAGGCTGAAATTTTAAGGTATTCATAAGATCAACATTAGAACCCTAAATGCAAAGTTTCAGCCCACAACTCCAAGGCATTCCGATTTTAAGTTTCAAGCCTAAAGGGGGGGGGGGTGCTCCCTATCTGGGATTTTTCTTGAGAGAGTACAACGACTATACTTCCTGATGTCTAGGGAGGCTTATATTTTCAGGTATTCATAAGATCAACATTAGAACCTTATATTCAAAGTTTCAGCCCGCAAGTCCAAGACCTTCTGATTGTGAGTTTGAAGCATAAGGGAGGGGGGGCTCCCTATCTGGGCTTTTTCTTGAGAGAGTTCAACTACTATACTTCCCGATGTCTGGGGAGGCTGAAATTTTAAGGTATTCATACGATCAACATTAGATCCCTAAATGCAAAGTTTCAGCCCGCAACTCCAAGCGCGTCCGATTTTGAGTTTGAAGCCTAAAGGGGCGGGGTGGGGGGCGCTCCCTATCTGGGCTTCTTCCTGAGAGAGTTCAACTACTATACTTCCCGATGTCTGGGGAGGCTGAAATTTTCAGGTATTCATAACATCATCATTAGAACCCTAAATTCAAAGTTTCAGCCCGCAACTCCAAGACCTTCCGATTGTGAATTTGAAGCCTGGGGGGGAGGGGGGTGGGGGGGAGGGGGGTGGGGGGGCTCCCTATCTGGGCTTTTTCTTGAGAGAGTTCAATTACTATACTTCCTGATGTCTGGGGAGGCTGAAATTTTCAGGTATTCATAAGATCAAAATTAGAACACTAAATCCAAAGTTTCAGCCTGCAACTCCAAGACCTTCCGATTGTGAGTTTGAAGCCTGGTGGGGGGGGGGGGGCTCCCTATCTGGGCTTTTTCTTGAGAGAGTTCAGTTACTATACTTCCTGATATCTGGGGAAACTGAAATTTTCAGGTATTAATAAGATCAAAATTAGAACACTAAATCCAAAGTTTCAGCCTGCAACTCCAAGACCTTCCGATTGTGAATTTGAAGCCTGTGGGGGTGGGGGGTGGGGGGGCTCCCTATCTGGCCTTTTTCTTGAGAGAGTTCAATTACTATACTTCCTGATGTCTGGGGAGGCTGAAATTTTCAGGTATTCATAAGATCAACATTAGAACCCTAAATCCAAAGTTTCAGCCCGCAACTCCAAAACCTTCCGATTGTGAGTTTGGAGCCTAAAGGGGAGGGGGGGGGCGCTCCCTATCTGGGCTTTTTCTTGAGATAGTTAAACTACTATACTTTCCGATGTCTGGGGATGTTGTAATTTTAAGGTATTCATAAGATCAACATTAGAACCCTAAATGCAAAGTTTCAGCCCGCGACTCCAAGTGCTTCCGATTTTGAGTTTGAAGCCTAAAGGCGGGGGGGGGGAGGTGCTCCCTATCTGGGATTTTTCTTGAGAGAGTACAACGACTATACTTCCTGATGTCTGGGGAGGCTTATATTTTCAGGTATTCATAAGATCAACATTAGAACCTTATATTCAAAGTTTCAGCCCGCAAGTCCAAGACCTTCCGATTGTGAGTTTGAAGCATAAGGGAGGCGGGGCTCCCTATCTGGGCTTTTTCTTGAGAGAGTTCAACTACTATACTTCCCGATGTCTGGGGAGGCTGAAATTTTAAGGTATTCATACGATCAACATTAGATCCCTAAATGCAAAGTTTCATCCCGCAACTCCAAGCGCGTCCGATTTTGAGTTTGAAGCCTAAAGGGGCGGGGGGGGGGGGCGGAGGCGCTCCCTATCTGGGCTTCTTCCTGAGAGAGTTCAACTACTATACTTCTCGATGTCTGGGGAGGCTGAAATTTTCAGGTATTCATAAGATCAACATTAGAACCCTAAATCCAAAGTTTCAGCCTGCAACTCCAAGACCTTCCGATTGTGAGTTTGAAGCCTGGGGGGGAGGGGGGCTCCCTATCTGGGCTTTTTCTTGAGAGAGTTCAGTTACTATACTTCCTGATATCTGGGGAAACTGAAATTTTCAGGTATTAATAAGATCAACATTAGAACCCGAAATTCAAAGTTTCAGCCTGCAACTCAAAGCGCTTCAGATTTTGAGTTTGAAGCCTAAAGGGGAAGGGGAGGAGAGACGCTCCCTATCTGGGCTTCTTCCTGAGAGAATTCAACTCCAATACTTCCTGATGTCTGGGGAGGCTGAAATTTTCAGGGATCCATAAGATCAACATTAGAACCCTAAATGCAAAGTTTCAGCCCGCAACTCCAACCTTCCGATTTTGAGTTTGAAGCCTAAAGGGGAAGGGAGGAGAGATGCTCCCTTACTCCCTGGCTGCACGGTGGCGCAGTGGTTAGCACTGCGGCAGCACAGTTTACCCTTCGCCGGGGGATCGTGGGGATCGTGGGATCGTGGGTTTGATCCCAGCCCCCGACCAACAGTGATCTGTGTGGAGTTTGCATGTTCTCCCCGTGTTTGCGTGGGTTTACCCCGGGATTTCTCCGGTTTCCTTCCACATGCCATAAACATTCAGGTTAGGTTAATTGGAGACTCTAAAGTGGCCCTAGGTGTGAATGTGTGTGTGAATGGTTAAGGGATAGCGCCGTATCGTGGCTGCTTCATCCATCCAGGTGGTGGATGCCCCCAGTTTCCCCTCTGGGGATCAATAAAGTATACTAAATCTAAATCTAAATCTAAATCCCTATCTGGGCTTCTTCCTGAGAGAGCTCAACTACAATACTTCCCGATGTCTGGGGAGGCTGAAATTTTCAGGGATCCATAAGATCAACATTAGAACCCTAAATGCAAAGTTTCAGCCCGCAACTCCAAGACCTTCCGATTTTGAGTTTCAAGCCTAAAGGGGGGGGGGGGGATGCCGTCCCTATCTGGCCTTTTTCTTGAGAGAGTTCAACTACTATACTTCCCGATATATGGGGAGGCTGAAATTTTAAGGTATTCATCAGATCAACATTAGAACCCTAAATGCAAAGTTTCAGCCCACAACTCCAAAACCTTCCGATTGTGAGTTTGGAGCCTAAAGGGGAGGGGGGGGCGCTCCCTATCTGGGCTTTTTCTTGAGATAGTTAAACTACTATACTTTCCGATGTCTGGGGATGTTTTAATTTTAAGGTATTCATAAGATCAACATTAGAACCCTAAATGCAAAGTTTCAGCCCGCGACACCAAGTGCTTCCGATTTTGAGTTTGAAGCCTAACGGGGGGCGGGGAGACAGGTGCTCCCTATCTGGGCTTCTTCCTGAGAGAGTTCAACTACTCTACTTCCCGATTTCTGGGGAGGCTGAAATTTTAACGTATTCATAAGATCAACATTAGAACCTTAAATGCAAAGTTTCAGCGCGCAAGTCCAAGACCTTCCGATTGTGAGTGTGAAGCATGGGGGGGGGGGGGGGGGCTCCCTATCTGGGTTTTTTCTTGAGAGAGTTCAACTACTATACTTCCCGATGTCTGGGGAGGCTGAAATTTTAAGGTATTAATAAGATCAACATTAGAACCCTAGATGCAAAGTTTAGGCCCGCAACTACAAGCACTTCCGATTTTGAGTTTGAAGCCTAAAGGGGGGAGGGGGGACGTGTTCCCTATCTGGGCTTTTTCTTGAGAAAGTTCAACGACTATACTTCCCAATGTCTGGGGAGGTTTAAATTTTAAGGTATTCATAAGATCAACATTATAACCCTAATTGCAAAGTTTCAGCCCGCAACTCCAAGTGCTTCCGATTTTGAGTTTGAAGCCTGGGGGGGGGGTGGGGGGGGATGCGGTCCCTATCTGGCCTTTTTCTTGAGAGAGTTCAACTACTATACTTCCCGATATCTGGGGAGGCTGAAATTTTAAGGTATTCATAAGATCAACATTAGAAACCTAAATGCAAAGTTTCAGCCCGCAACTCCAAAACCTTTCGATTGTGAGTTTGGAGCCTAAAGGGGAGGGGGGGGAGCTCCCTATCTGGGCTTTTTCTTGAGATAGTTAAACTACTATATTTCCCGATGTCTGGGGAGGCTGAAATTTTCAGGTATTCATAACATCAACATTAGAACCCTAAATGCAAAGTTTCAGCCTGCAACTACAAGTGCTTCCGATTTTGAGTTTGAAGCCTAAGGGGGGGTGGGGGGTGCTCCCTATCTGGGCTTTTTCTTGTGAGAGTTCAACTACTATACTTCCTGATGTCTGTGGAGGATGAAATTTTCACAAATTCATCAGATCAATTTTAGAACCCTAAATACAAAGTTTCAGCCCGCAACTCCAAGACCTTCCGATTTTGAGTTTTAAGCCTGGGGGGGGGGGCGGGGGGGGAATCTCTATTTGGGCCTGTTCTTGAGCGAGTTCAACAACTATACTTCCAGATTTCTGGGGAGGCTGAAATTTTCAGGTATTCATAAGATCAACATTAGAACCCTAAATGCAAAGTTTCAGCCCCCAACTCCAAGCGCCTCCGATTTTGAGTTTGAAGCCTAAAGGGGGGGGGAGGGGGGCGCTCCCTATCTGGGCTTCTTCCTGAGAGAGTTCAATTACTATACTTCCCGATGTCTGGTATAGAGGAAATAGATGGGATATTAATAAATAATAAATATGATCAGGTATGAATTATTTATTTATATTGATGTGTTGGAATCTGAGATCAAATCTCATTTCATATACACCAGAAAAGTTAATAACACTCGTAAGGGGCACCAGCTTCTATCTTTAAGAAGCAATTTAATCTTTAATTTCACTTTATACCTGTTAATCACTCAATAAATTAATCAATAATCAGTCTCAAAAATTTTCCGTGAATTCGATACCTGTGCTTGAACAGACTCAGAATGAAATAAATTCTCAACAACTTCTCTCATTTTCAAATATTTATTAAATGAAATGATTAACAGACATTGCAGTAATTTCATTAATCATAGAATCAATCTTGTAAATGATAGATTATCAATGTCAATATTTTCGGAACCAGGGTTAACTTGAGAAACCAATTTCTATCAGTTTGAGTTAACAGATTATTGGAACAACGCAAATTTATGGAGAAAGTTTACTAATTATATGAAAAAGTCCTTGATTCATCTTAAGAAAATAAAAACGGAATTTTAATGAAAAGAAGAGTTATGTTAAGGGCTTCTTAATTTGCATCTGATTAGATACACAAATTATTACCGAACCTCAGACGTTTAATTCAGCAGATGAATTAAAGTTTTGCAGCTCACGTGATCCTCGGTGATGACGGTTCTGTCGTCGTCCTCATGAAGTTTTGAAGTGTTGTTCGGGGGCAAAACCCAGAATATTTGTCCCGCAAATATTCTCTTGACGATGAATGATATTCATGAGATCCTAAGTTGGATCTCGATGGTCGAGATGCTGCAGAAGCGCGCTGATTCCTCAGCCTGCGCGTGATGTGGAGAGCTGCGTCTTTTCTTCCTGTTAGACAAGCGCTGCAGGTCTTCGGGAATAATTAAAGATATCTGATCAGATTTCAAATTAGAAGAGAAAAAAAACTTTCGGACTTTAGATAAAATAATAGCTTCTGGTGGGTGCTTGGTCAAGAAAAATATAAAAATAAAGTCAAGATTAAAGTTTACATTAAAATTAAACAAACGGTGGTTTTACAGAAAGTTTAACAAAGAAAAAGTGATGAATAAAAATTGGAGTTTAACTCCGATTAAGAATTGAGCTAAAAAAAATAGGAATTCCTAGGTATTTAAGAGAAAAAGAAAAAGGCATTAAAGATACAGAGTTACATAAACGAATTACGAGTTATCTGCTCTGTGTTCAGAAAAGCGACACGTGGTCGAGTCTTTGTTCAGACGGTCCTTTGTTCTTCCTTGCTGTGTGTACACAATAGAGAGACGATCAGTGAAAAGGGGATCCGGAAAAGAGAGCAGCCGAAAAGAGAAGAGAGGAAAAGAAAACACGAAGCAGGGGTCCTTCTGTTATTTATAAGTTCTGTTAAGCTTCGCGGGTTTCCGGGATCTCAGCCAATGAGTGTTCTTCGTGGGCGGGCTCGATGAACTTTTAGTCCAATAACAGGCCTTGTCTGTGAGAGACCAATAGGATGAAGAAGCTGGGGTTCTATGAAGACTGGTGAAACGTGATATCAGTCCACAGGAATACACACAATTTTAAATACATTGGAATATACTGTTACACACTTATGTATAACTAAACTAACCTTAGTGTATCTTATAAGCAGTGCTTCTAAATCAACATGCAGGAATAAACATTCATTTAAACATTTTTAACATGCATATATATATATATATATATATATATATATATATATATATATATATATATATATATATATACAGATATACTGTAGATAAAATCACAGATTAATGCATTTCACACATATTATTGATTTTCCACATTAAAGACATCAGAGTCCATTTGCCTTTCATAGTCCTGAACAGAAGAAGGTTTAGAATTGAGTTAGTAATAATGTACTTTAAAATTCACTGGCTAAATCCAGCATGTCCAGAGTTTAAGGAAATTAGCTGAGTTGTGGGTCTGTGTGTGACCAGGTCTGGTGCATGTTTATGGGGGCAATAAAAGCAAAGCCGGACATTGGGGAAACTCCTTAGGCTGGTTTTAACAAAAGGAATGGGATTTCAGCTGTGGCCTGGAGGGGGAAAATCCATTTCTTTGTGTTACTCCTGGATGAAACAAAATGTCTTTAAGCAGAAGAATAATTGTTGCTGAGCCAAAGTGAGATGATGTTACAGTCCCCCCTCTGGTATCAATGGTGACGTTGATTCAGCGTTGATAGCAATCCTAGGCATCAAATCCCAATTTGGCGAGGCTTGATCCAAATGCTGAACTAAAGTTCTGATGTCGATAAGTCTTAAGCTTGTGAACAGTATCTATTCCAAAGTGTAGGTCCTTAAATTTGGTTTTCTGAAAAACTTCTGGAAATTTAAAAAATAATTTGGGCATGACCAAATATAAACATTGTATAATTGTCTAGGATATACTAAAGTTCGGTATATGCCTGTAAAGACTTAAAAATTCTGGGTACTAAAAAAAAGTGAACTAGAAGTATGTGGGTTTTGACATACTTGATATAAATGTTTTGGGTTTGCTGAAAAATATCTATTCAAGGTTTCAAAAACAGTTTAAATGTACATAAAATCTAAATAAAGTATAAAGGATTATTTGTATATACACAGGCATGTATCCAAAAATCTTAATCAAAGGCAAAAATAAAATTCTTTCATATTTGAGGTAGATTCAGACTAATCAATATTGAGGTGACTCAAGGAGGTTCAAATTGAATTTGTTTAGTTAGACTAAACCATGGTTCCACAGATGTCCAAATCATAGGGTGTTTGTGGCTTTTGTTCAGAAAAACTGAGTGGGCATAGGATGTCGTTATCATTCTTTGGATGGCAATGAGAAGTAAATTTGGATTTACTGCAAAAAGGATATGATGAGAGAGCATATTCATTGCTAAAGTGTTAACTGAAAAGCTAATGTTTCTAGCTACTTCTGAGAGTAACATAGACATTGGCTGTGTGTGAGCATAGTCAACCTTTAACACAAAGATCAAAGGGTTCAAGACCTTGTTGAGTTTGACTGAAGCTTCGGAGCAAGCATTCAAAACCAACACAGTGTCTTGTAAGATTTTGGTAACCATTTGTGGTTCGACAACCTGGCGTTTTGGTTTAGCGGTGTTGACAGAGTTAACAGTGGGCATGCTAAGGTTAACAAGAGGCTCTAACGATGAGGCTGTTATTAAGAGTCCACCCAAGGATCTTTGACCTTTCGTTTTGGCTTGGCCCAATTCTGACTGGGTAACAGTGGGTGTTATTGCTAGACAGATGGCTAAACTGATAAACAGGAGGGCCATCATCTTGGCAAACATAAAAGTGAGTGGTTTTGGATCTTAATCTTCTTGTTGATCTTTCTTTAGATACCTGGTTGTCAAATGAAAATTCCTCTCAGAGGTGGAATGATTTCTTTTAGATGGATGTACTTTATTGATCCCAAAACTGGGAAATTACGGAATAGAGCTTAAGAGATTGAACTCTAAACCTTGTGCTTGTTTTTCACCTTTGATGGGAGTTTTAAGATTATTAGCTCAAGCTAATGGTGTTGAATGTCTTGTGTATACTATTTGGTAATAGTAAGTTGATTGAAGTTTATTAGATTTTACAGAGGTCTTTGAACTTAGTTTAAGGGCTAATTTGGTTTTAATATACCCTTTCCTTTCTGGAGGTTTGGATGCAGTTAACTGATTGTTCGGAGAAATTTGACTGAGTGCACCTGAGGCTAGTACCTGTAGTTAGCTACAGTTATTTCTCAGACGTAGGTTTGATTTTAATCTTATTTATGGACTTACTTTGACAGTGTTGTACCCGACAAGTCCCATGGGGTTTTGGTAAAGGTTACTCTGATTTTGGTGAGCCCATTTGAAAATGGGGTCTTGGATTTGGCTTTTGGGTGGCCAAAGTTTGTTGTTGACAATGTGTGGATTCGTCCACTTGGGCAGGAATTTAGGAGTGATTTTCCTTTCCTGTGAATTTATTTCAGGTGTCTGTGGTACAACTGTGGGGTGGAAGATCTTGTCCCCCCGTCGCAGTTTGTCATGCAAGAGTTTTTGATCGTTGTACGCTTTGTGTCGTTTGGCGAATCGGTCCGAATGTTTTTGAAATACAGCCTTGGGAGCTTTGTATGTCCTTTTGACGCTTTTGTGTTCTGCAGCTGGAGTGTTATAGGCATTGGCAGTCATCACCCCCCTCTGGTTTCGAGGAACTCTGAGCGGTGGCGATGATGGTTCGTCGGAAGCATGAACAGGAGTGCCATTGTATAGCTGCAGAGAAGATTGTGTCGCATGAAGTGGTTTCAGGTTTGTTATGTCATAGGGTTTAGACGCGGGCAGCGCATGTACCGTTTTATCCGACCGGTGTTTGACGGTTTTATGGATCATTTGTTTGCAAGGTTGAGTGATTGTGTGCCTTGCGTTTGCAAAAGTTGGGTTCGTTGTTGCAAAAACTTGAGGTTTCAGAGGGTCTAGAAAGCCGGTTGGCGTGGCTTTTGTGACCATGCAGGCCTCATGGGCGGGTGGGTGGGTTTCAAAATGTGACACCACCATTGAATCAAGGGTATCAAGGGTTTCAAGAGGGCCGTTTGGGGTTTTTCTGCTCGGCCGTTGAGTTTTCAAGGTCATTTGAGTGTTTGGCTTGACCTTGTATTTGAAGGTGACTTTTGACTTCTTTAGGACAGTATTCACCTTGGTCTTGGCGGTCGCTTTCACTCGGTTGCAGTTGTTCCAACAGTGCTAGTTGTGTGAGACTTGGGGTGTCCAAAGTGTTCAGAACAAAGCACTGTGATTCAGTTGTTCTTGTTGGGTCAAATGGGTGAGGGTGTTGCGTTTGAGCCCATAGTTTGAGGTTCTTGAAATCAATCAGTGGCTCAAAACGATTCAGTAGGTCTTTGCCAACAAGCAATGGAATGGCGTCAAGTTTGGACACGTAGACCGGATGTGTCAAGGTCATGGGTCCAATGGACATGTTTAGTAGTGATACGCCCAACAGGGTTGTTTTAGTGAGCGCATATGGTCGCACAGCTAATGAACAGGGTTCCAGTTTCAAATGTTTGTTAGCGCGGTTCGCGGCTACATGTAGTTTGTCAAAAAGGGTGTGTGACATGAGCGTGATGTCAGCAGCGGTGTCTAAAACAGCGTCCTGACACACCATATCTTCAAGGGTCAGTGGAAGGTAGAATTTCCGTGCCACCCCCCTCTCGTTTAAATCGCATAGGAATTGTGGAACCGGTGGTTCGACACAGAGTTGCGACACGTTGTTAGAGGAGTGGTCTGTGACCTGTGGTTGGGCTGCCATAACAGCACTGGACTGCTTTGAGTCCTTTGGTCCTTCCTCATTTGCATGAGGGATTTTCTTCTTGCGTTTCCTTCGTTTGGAACGCTTGTTTTGAGTTGGCACAGCTGATATAGCTAGAATGTTAGCAGTTTTATTCTCTTTGTAGTTTTGAATCTCTGCTAGGAGGTGTTGGACAATTTCAATAGCTTCTCTACTGAATGTAGGAGTTTCTTCTTCCTTCCAAGGTTTGTGATGGGTCTCTGCTTCTGAGCTTCTGTGATGGGATGGAGACCATTTGTCGCGGTTACGCGTGTCTTCGTATCGGTATCTGCCATCATGGTAGTCCGTGTCGTGTTCTCGCAAAGTTGGTCCAAAGTGATATCCAGAGGACCTAGTGTGGTTTTGACCTTGATGAGGTCGGTTGGAAAAATGCTTTGGCTGTTGATGTACTCGCGGTGTAGGAGGTGGAGAAGAGCGAGGAGCTCCTTCCAACTCCAAGGTGTTAGATGCATCGCTAATAGCTAGCACAGTGGCAAGCTCAGCGTGCTTGTTGCGACTTTGTTGCTGTTTTTGGAATGCATAGTGTGCAAACTCTCTCAGCTGATTTATTGAGTTTGACCTTGGGTTAGCTGTAACTCCCAGGTAATGGCTCACAGTGGGATGGAGGTTTTGGATGAAGAGGGTCTTGAAATTGTGGTCTTCTTCCATCCCTGGTGTATTTTGAGATCCAAAATATGCAAGTAGGAGTCTCTGGTAGTAGGCTTGTGTTGGCTCTGAGCGTCCTTGCTTCACGGCTAGGGCTGCGGTTAGCCCTACATGTAGGCAGTCGCCAGAGAACTCCTTTTCAATGGCTTCGCGGAGCAGCATGTAGTTTGCTTTGATGTTTGTAGTCCTTCTTCACATTTTCAAGTTGACCTTCAACTCTTCTGAGTTCCTTCTTTGTGTCTTGAAGGGCATCTTCAAGTTCATTGTTGTCTTGGTGAAGCACGTCATTGTTATGCATCAACCGTTCCTTTTCTGACTCTGCACGGTCCAAATCTTGTACCGCTTCATCCAGTTGGTTTTGAGTTTTGTCATTCTCCTCTTGAGATTGTTCCAAATTTTCTTTCAGTGTTTCATTCTCTTCTTGGAGAGATAAGATCGTTGTTTGTTGATTTGCTAGCTCGTTCTCGGCTACCTTTAATCTTGCGACTAATGCTAGCGCAAACTTACCTAACACACTGGTGAGGTCCTTGCCTTCTGGTGGTTTCTCAGTGTGTCCATTCAAGAGTTCTTCAGTGAGTTGCTTCAATTCTTTGGGCTGTGTTTCCTTGACCCGTGTTGTGAAGCTAAAAATTAAATTAGAAGTCCATGCTTCCAATGTTGTTTGAAGGTCATCCAGTTTGGTAAATTGGTCGGTTGTCTGATGACTCATCATGTTTGACCGTTGTTATTTAGCTTTTTAAAAAAAGAAATCAACTGGTTGATTATTCTTAAATTTGTTCAACAAGGTTTAACCGTGAGTGTTTTATTTTACAACTGTGATAGTTGAAAGTTCCTTTAGAATTTGTTTCAACTTGTAGGCTTGCAAGATGGGAAATAGAATTTTGAAATTATTTAGAAATGTAGAGATGCTTCAAATAATTCGTTTGTTGAAACCGTATTGATAAATAAAGTTGAATTGAAATTGGATTGAATTTGTTTCACAAAACAAAACCGGAATTTCAATTGTGTGGATTGACTTCCTTACTTTGATTTTCAAATTCTAGTATTGGAATTTGTCATCAATAACTAGCTTTGGAATTTTGCAAAATGTCACTTTGAAAGTGAGGATTTTATTTACAAAGAAATACAAAAACAAAAGGGGCTAAATGCTTTAAAGTTTTAAGATTACAAGTTTCCACTTTCTTTTAAAGTTAAGGCTTTCCTTTGGTTTTATTTGTTAAAGCCTATTTTCATTTGAAGCATTAAATGTTTAAAATATTTACAAATTAGAAACAAGTGAATTATTTGAGTATTTGGTGTCCAAGGATTTCTTAGGAGTGTAGCCAATAGTGATCCGTCTTGATTGTTATCTATAAATTTCTTATTTACAGAGTAATCAATGTTTGCACCTTTTTGACTTTTCTTTTAAATCCTGGGAAAAATTTGAAAATTATGCTGGTTGGTTAAATGTTTTTCTTTTCCTGTAGAGAAAGCATGAACCCAGAAATGACACAGTGAGTTTAAATAACACCTAGCTTTGCTTAAGTGTTAATTGCTTAATGTGGTTTTCTAAATTTGAGAAAGAGGAAAAATTATAAATATTCAGTAAGTCTGTAAATTTGTCAAAATGCACAGATTTAATCCTACTTTAATGTTACTCTTGAGTAAACATCAGCACTAGAATCCTTAAACTAAAACTGGGTTTCTGTGGGAAGGAAATCACACCATTTCACATTTAAAAACAGCAAAATAAGCACACATATAGCTTCAAAGTTTGCAACTTTTTGCTTAAAAGTGTGTAAATATTTTGCTTTTAGCTTAAAAGATTATAATATGTGGTTACATAAGTGATTAAATACAATAGGGGTGTTTGTAAATGTTCCTGCTATAGGTATCTATGCAATGAGTGGGATTTCACTACTGAGAAAAGCTTTCAGAAGCCAACAGGTCCTTTTCCTTTTGTTCTTGGCATAAAAGTTTGGATTAGTGTTAAATTTAGTTTATTCCGATTAATATGAATTGCTTTGAAGTTACTTTGAAGACTTAATTTGGTTATAAATCGTCTTTAAAGATTAGAAGTTTAAATAAAAATTGCAGTCCCTATGTTTCACCACAAGATGGAGGCAGTTTTTGTCTGCACTTCCAGAAGAGGAAACCCAATGACGTCGTCACTCAAGGAGTCAAGGATCTCTACTCAAAATGGCGGCTACAGGGAACTTTTACCTAGACTTAAGATGGCGTCGCTGAGCCAATCTACACATGCGCAGTTTTGTGCACAGCTTGACGGTCGTGTGCGCGACTGAGCGTGCACGTGCCACGTGGATGCAGCTCAAACTTCAGTCCATAAAACCACGCCTTGCTTTCCAAAGGCGGGAAAACTTCGGTCTCCCTAAACTTTATTCAATAAGTTTATACAATGGTTAATTCAATTAAATCCCCCAAGGGTTTGTTTCGCCTGCGGGGTGTTGAAGTAATGGGGAAAACAAATAGGATTTCTTCGCTATTTTGTTCCCAGGCCTACTTTAATTATTCAGCGTGTAATCACGCTTCTTAAGCATGCATTGAAAAACAAAAAAAAAGCCTAAAAACTGACTAGAGTGGGGTCTCTTCACCCCCTCCTTCTCTTGGTCAGCAGACACACACACACAGCAGTAATCAGGGGGCAAATTCACCCCCTCCCCCTCGTGACAGAGACAAAGACAATAGACTGGCTGCAGACAAACTGCCTTTGTGAGTTAAAATTTGACCAAAATCACACACAGCTTATATATTAATTTCTTTCTGAGTCTGTCAAGTTCAACCAGGCCTTCACACGGGAAGCACCAAAATATATAGGAGGAAATAGATGGGATGTTAATAAATAATAAATATGATCAGGTATGAATTATTTATTTATATTGATGTATTGGAATCTGAGATCAAATCTCATTTCATATACACCAGAAAAGTTAACCACTTGCACTCCGGGCAATTTTCCTAAAAATGCCAAAAAATAACGTGCCCAAAGTAAATCGAAAGCTGTTATTCAACCCTTTGCAGCATCTTCATGGGGTTGGTCTCATTTAAAAGAAAACACTTTGAGTTTTTTGGCAAAAAAAACATAATCTCTCTACGTGCTCCGGCCACTGAGTTACAGTCATCTAAACATACTGAACTTGAAGAAAAAAAATTGGACATAGTGTTTTTTTGGATACAAATGCTTGTAAATAACACACAGCTGTCCGATCCGGCTGGAAAATGCAACAGAAATGTAGAACCAAGTGTTATCCAGCTGAGATCCAAATTTGGTAACAATACCACAAAAAATGAATATTTTACACAGCTTTGTTCTCAGGCTGTTCCCAGGCGTTTTGGAACTGTGCCAAATTGTGCCAAATGGCACAGTTTGGAAAAACATCTGTAACTTTTGAATAATTCAATGTAGAATCTTCATTTTAGGCTCTAATGAAAGGTCACACTCAGGGCTGTGTCTGTGTGTGTGTGTGTGGGCGGGGGGTCGTCCCCCCCCCCGCTACCAAGGACCGAGTTCGGCCCTCGCTACATGACAGATTACACTCTTTGCATGTTTTCACAGCGGCTCCCCCCCCCTCGCTACTGTGTGTGTGTGTGTGGGGGGGGAACCGTGAGCGGACCGTGAACGCCCCCCCCCCCTCGCTACAGAAGAGGGCCATCGCTACATGATGGAATAGACTCATATGCTTCCCCCAGCGGACCGGGGGGCGTTCGGACCGTGAACGCCCCCCCCCGTTCCTCTTCTGCAGCGGGGGGGGGGGGGCGTTCACAGTCTGAACACAGCAAATGAACCGTTTATCGCAGCGCACGCACTTCGTACTTCGTGCGCAGTACAGTTGTAATTTACCGATCGGTCAAAAGTCATTTTTGGATTACAGTTTTTAGGGATAAATAATAATTTAGCTTATAACACCTTACCTCTTCAAAGCAGCAGAGTCGTGGCGAACATCTCTTCCCCCATTGTCAGACGAACGCGACGCTGCTCCGCTCGTGGATCACGATCAAAACATAATTCCATTATTGCTGTTTTGGCGAATGATTTACGACTTTTGTCGTCGGCCTCCGTCTATTCTGCTGGAATGAGTGCAGGTCCCACTTGTGGGTGTTCTCCATGCTGCTGGGTGAGCCTGGGTCTGTAGTAGATTCGTCCAGCGTCCTTTGTTTTCATCTGTTGCAACAGTAAATCTCTCTTCACCCAGCCTGAATTTCTGTGCTTCAATTGGCTCCTGCGTTCACAGTAGGCGGGTCCTCCTTCCTAGATTTTCATTCATTGGCTCTTCAAGGTTTCAGAAACCCAATTCAAGGCTCTTATTAGTCGAATGAGAGGTCAATCAGATGAACTAATCTGTTCAAGGCTGTCTGCAGCTTTTTTTTTCAGTGGCGCTTGGAGGCCAGCACCATCTCCATCTGCACCATCATGCGTCATGCGTCCAAGCGCGCACGAGGGCGCTCTCGTGCGCCCTCGTGCGCCCTAGAACGCAGAGACTTGCCCGCCCGCGGAACAACGGAGTGCAAGTGGTTACGTCAGTCAGATGTGATGTGTATGTCAGTTATGCAGGATCTTAAACAGAAATGGCAAAGTGAACTCGGTGTAAATATTTGTGAGGATTCATGGGATGCAATCTGGGAGTGTGCTAAGAAGATTTCAATATGCAATCGTGCAAGATTATTGCAATACAAAATTTTACATCGCTTACAAATCTCTCCCAGTAAAAGATCCAACATGAATCCCCAGCTTTCACCCATGTGTCTGAAATGTAAAATTTCAGTTGGTACCTATACTCATTGTGTTTGGTCTTGTCCTAAAATCCAAGCATACTGGCTAGACGTTGTACAAGACATGAATCAAATATTTGGTGTGAACATAGACATGGATCCTCGCTCTCTGCTATTGGGACACCCAAACCAGGACTTACCTTTTGGAAGCTCTGCAAGACTGTACAATATCCTTGCATACACGGCAAGAAGAAATATTTTTTTGTCATGAATATGTGACAAACCACCAACTAAAACAAACTGGCATAAAATCATCATGGAGTGTTTCCCTTTGGAATATTTAACATGTTTACTTCACTCAACAAAGAGATATTTTATGAAAATATGGACCCCATACCTCAAATTTTCTAACCTTACGGTAGCCTTGATTCTTGGGAACATTAACTTGGATTAAATATGACCCTTTTTTTTTTTACCTTGTTTGTGGTGCTGTGATGGTTATGCTCCTCTGTACAAATGTACAAGAGCTGGTTTATATGTGTACATGTATGAGTTTCTAGCTAAGTAATGTTCCCCCTTTTTTTTTTAATTTCAATCTTTAATTTTGTGTAGATCAATTTTGTGCTGAGCTGTTTTTTTTATGTTTTTGATTGTTGGGGGGGTTTGTGTGTGTGTGTGTGTGTGTAAAACAAAAGGAAAAAAAATTCAATAAATATAATTTGGAGAAACTTCTGATCCTACTTTAAGATAAGATAAGTCTTTATTAGTCCCACAATGGGGAAATTCCAGGATTGCAACAGCACAGGGATAGCAACACTCAGAGCAATAATTTAGAAGATAAGATAAGAGCAGTGAATATACATACTGTCGTCGGCCTCCGTCGGTCTATGATGACCATGGAAGAGAATCCTAAACGTCTACTCTGCTGGAACAGCACCGCCTGTGGCTGAACAGGCCGATGCGCATGCATACATACACACTGTATGTACACAGAAATATACACACAGAAATATACACAGCATGGAGCATTGTAGCTAGATGGAATAAACAGCGTAACAGTCTATTCAGTTACTCCATATAGTATGAATTTGTACCCATACAGCATATTTCATATTTGAGTCAGCCTCGGGACCATTATTGTGCAAGTTTGTTATGTTTTGTGCATTCAGTACTGTTATGCCCATAATTGCAGAAATGAAAAGCGAGTCTCAACTCAGTTAACAGGGTTTATTAAATATAACACTTAACTATAGACAGAGGCTTACGGCACTCTCCTGCTGGCCAGGTGGCTTCACGACGAAAGAGGCAGAGCCTCTTCTGCCCACTCTTTTATACCTAGGGCAGTGTCACCACCGGAAACCGGTAGTGCCCACCCCGGTCTGTCCCATGACCAACCTGTCCGCCATCTTCTTAATACCAGCCTGTTTCCATACATAACAAGTACTTACTAGGTTGTAAAGTTTTTTTATGGCCTCTACAAGCAGCCCTGCTTAGGTTATAAAGTCTGACAGCCGTAGGTAGGAAGGACCTGCAAAACCTCTCGGTCATGCACCTAGGATGGTGCATCATACTGCTAAATGAGCTCCTCAGTGCGTTCAGTGTGTCCTGCATGGGGTGGGACTCGGACTCCAGCAGAGATGACAGCTTAGCCGCTATCCTCTTCTCTCCTATCTCCTCCACTGGGTCGAGGCACTGCCCCAGGAAAGAGCTAGCTTTCTTGGTCAGTCTATTCAGTCTCTTCCTGTCAGCTGCCGTGATGCCTTTAACCCTCATTTTTCTGTTTGTTAAAAAATCTATTATCCAATTATACATCCTACCACCAATACCCATTTTATTAAATTTGATAAGAAATCCATCCCTCCACAGTGAGTCATAAGCCTTTTCAATATCCAGATAAACTATAACCATTACTTCTTTCATTTTGAGAGTCTTTTCAATATCATTACTTACCCTAACTAGAGCATCCACTGTGGATCTTCCTCTTCTAAAACCATTCTGATAGTTGTTGATTAATCGTCTTTGCTCTAGTACATATGAGATTCTGTAAACTAACACCTTCTCCATCCATTTCTCTAAGTGTGACATTAATGCTATTGGCCTGTAGTTGCCTGGATGAGCTGGATCTTTCCCTGGCTTATTAAATGGTAAAATTACAGCCTTTTTCCACCCACTTGAGATAACCCCCTCCTTCCATATTCTGTTAAACAATTTCAGCACCAGTTCTATTGATTGCATAGGTAACTGCCAGAACGTAGCATAGCTTAACTGATCAAATCCTGGGGCTGTGTATCCACTATCTTGCAAATCTCTCTTAAGTTCTGACACTGTGAGCTCATGGTCTAATGCAGTCATATCTTCTTTCATTTCCTTTTTTAAGTTTCCATTTTCTCTTAGTTTATGCTCCCTTTGCTGTCTATGACTCATACCAAGATGTTCTCCTCTATGCACTGCTGCAAATGGTCTACCGAGGACTTCTGCCTTTTCTTTGTCTGATACAGCCATCTTGTCCCCATCCACTAGGGCTGGAATTTTAACTGATACCCTTTTCCCACTCATTTTTTTTAAACATACCCCAGACATCACCTAATTCTGTTTTCCTACCAAGGGTGGAACAAAATTCTCTCCATGTTGACCTTTTCCTGTTTTTAATAATCCTTCGAGCTACTGCCCTTTTCTTTTTATAATCTATTAAATTTTCACTATTCATATTCTTCCTCCGCTCTCTGAATGCCTTGTTTCGCTCTTTTACTATAATACTACATTCCTCTTTCCACCAGAGTACAACCTTCTTCCTAACCTGTGTTGTTTTCTTAGGTATATTTGCTATTGTGGCATTCAGAATATGATTGGTTACCTGACTTGAACATTCTTCTATGCCACATTCTAATGTTACCAAATAACATGATTGCACACAGTATAGCCTAAATTTTCCCCAGTCTGCCTCGTCAAAACACCATCTTGTAAAACATCTTCTCTCTTGTATGCATACTTCAGTTTTAATGACTGTAAGTATTGGGAAGTGATCACTTCCAATAGTTGTACTGTTCATAACCGTCCATTCACAGGCGCTCACTAAAGAATCAGAAACCAGAGTCAGGTCAATACATGATAATGTGCCCCTATGCACATCACTTGTTTTCTTCACTGTCATCACTGTTTTCTTCCTGCATTACCGACTGCACTATATGGTTCTCCACAGTATCTGCTGCTCGCTAATATATTTTAACTGCTGACCAGTATCACTCACTCTTATTCTACACTTTATTGCATGTATAGTTTATTTCTTTTATTTTATCATGTTTAATGTTGCAGCATTGCACCGAGACAAATTCCTAGTTTGTGTACTACATGAACAATGGCAATAAATCTGATTCTGATTCTGATTCTGATTCTGCACATCCACCCTGGTACCTTCACCACTGTTGAGACAAATTAACGATCCTTCATCTAACATCTCTTCCACAACATTTCCATTATTTTCTGTATGTGTGCTTCCCCACAAGCTATTATGGGCATTAAAGTCTCCACACCATACGTCTTTCATATACCCTTCCCCTGCCATAACACTGAAAATATCTGCTGTTAACTTCGTACATGGGTTGTAAAAATTAATCAGCTTTATATTTCCTTGTCCATTTGGCCTACATATTTCAATAATATTACACTCTATATCCTCAGTGGAGGGAATCACCCTAAATGCCAGGCCATCTTTAATGAAAGTGGCACATCCTCCTCCATTTACACTGTTAATTCTATCCTGTCTGATTGAACTATATCCTGGAATAACAAAATCTAAGTGAGGTTGAAGCCATGTCTCCTGTACACACACTCCCTCTGGAACAACTTGTAGTTCGTAAAAATACTTCTTGAGTTCTTGTCCGTTTGCTATAAGACTCCTCGCATTCCACTGTAGTATGTGTAGTCCCATAATTAAGATCTTAAGTTTCAACATGTGCATTCTCCCCAGTTTCAGCTGTCAATAAAACATGAATCTAGTCGGCTTTGATATCTTTCACATCTAGGAATCTTCCTGCTGCTTCCACAATGGTTTTCATTCTGTCACTTTTCTTCTTTAGCTGTGCTGCAACAATAATGGTGTGGCAGATAAAAGCTACAAAGTTTGTCTTCTTAACTATCAATGTGTCATTATCCATTTTGCATTTGTGAACACAAAAAATCCTTGCAGCGGCATGATCTTGTGTTTGTGTGGGATTTGTTGATGGCTGTGCTTCCCTGAGAACTGAACTTCTTTGGGAAGGCCTGTTGTTTTTCTGACCATTCCTGCCTCTCTGACTGTCTTTAGCGCTTCCGCATATGAGATTTTCTTACTTATTCTGATTTCCTGGGCTTGTCTAGCTTCCCTCTGCACAACACATCCTCCATATGCAGCACTGTGCTCACCCCCGCAGTTGCAACACCTTACTTTGGCGTCCTTTTCACATTTACCATATTCGTACTTCCCTCCACATCTAGCACATCTTAACTTTCCCTTACATTGCTGAGCAGTGTGACCCATCCTTTGATATTTGTAGCACCTGAGTGGCTTTAGCACATATTCTCTGACACTAATACAGGTATCCTTCTTTTTCTTCTTTTAGATTTGATTGGCGGTTGGCAACCAGATTACAGGTGTATTACTGCCACGTACTTCACTCTGTATCATCACTTAGGGGCTGTAGTCCTTCTATCATCATTGCTGTGTTCAGTCGAACCTTAACTCTATCTTTACCCATCACTCTTCTTCATCTCCTCGTATTTCACTCTACTGTATATCATCACTTCACTCTATATCATTACTCTACACACCTTGGCCGTGGCAACTGCCACAGCCAAGATGTCGGCCACCAGCCTCCAACTGCTCTCGAAAGTCTACAGGTATCCTATTTAGGGAGTGTTTCCTCAAACTAAATCATTACAGACAGTGTATCCTTCAGTGAACCTTATCTTTTACTCTTTAGCCTTTTCACATACTTCACCTTTCCTCCTTGGATCCCGTTTTTCTCTTCTTCCATAGACATGCTCAAAGGGACACCTGATATAACTCCCCTCAAGTTTGCTGTTGTGCCAGGAACATGCGCCTTCATTTGTTCTCCATTTAGACATGTCATTGCCAGCATTTTCTCTTGCTGTTGTTTACTTGATGCATGAATTAACAGCCGGTTATTATTCAAGAACTTTGCAAACTTAACTCTCCCAATTTCTTTCTCAATTGCTTTTGTTAGCTTAACAGGGTGATAATGCCCCCCACTCTGATTGAACTCAATGACAACCTTCCACTCATTCCCTACATCATCAAACTACCATTCATGTTGGCTAGTTCGTGTTTTCTTAGCATTGTTACTTCCTCCCGCGTCACTCTCATCTGACCTGCTTCTAGCTCTTGGTGCCCCCCAGCTGCTTTTTTCCGCCTCCCAGACCTGGGCACTATCCACTCCATCTCATTTTTATCGAGCCCGTCAGAGCTAGATGCCATAATGTTACAGTCAGAGTACAGTTTATGCTATCCGCCACAAACAAATCACTCCTACTGCCAACCAAACACAGACGTAAATGCCGTCTCAACCTTCCACCTGTTGAAGTCCGTCTGCAGCCCCAGTGGTCCCCTCCTCTTCCCCTCACTCGATTCTTCTTCCACCATGCTCTTATAAGGAGTTCTGAACAACTCCTTCTCTTCTTCTTTTAGATTTGATTGGCAGTTGGCTACCAGCTTACAGGTGCATTATTGCCACATACTTCACTCTACAGTGGGGCAAAAAAGTATTTAGTCAGCCACCAATTGTGCACGTTCTCCCACTTAAAAGATGAGAGAGGTCTCCAATTTTCATCATAGGTATACCTTAACTATGAGAGACAAAATGAGAAAAAAAAATCCAGAAAATCACATTGAAGGATTTTTAATGAATTAATTGGTAAATTCCTCAGTAAAATAAGTATTTGGTCAATAACAAAAGTTCATCTCAATACTTTGTTATATACCCTTTGTTGGCAATGACAAAGGTCAAACGTTTTCTATAAGTCTTCACAAGGTTTTCACACACTGTTGCTGGTATTTTGGCCCATTCCTCCATGCAGATCTCCTCTAGAGCAGTGATGTTTTGAGGCTGTCGCTGGGCAACACAGACTTTCAACTCCCTCCAAAGATTTCCTATGGGGTTGAGATCTGGAGACTGGCTAGGCCACTCCAGGTCCTTGAAATGCTTCTTACGAAGCCACTCCTTCGTTGCCCAGGCGGTGTGTTTGGGATCATTGTCATGCTGAAAGATCCAGCCACGTTTCATCTTCAATGTCCTTGCTGATGGAAGGAGGTTTTCACTCAAAATCTCACGATACATGGCCCCATTCATTCTTTCCTTTACACGGATCAGTCGTCCTGGTCCCTTTGCAGTAAAACAGCCCCAAAGTATGACGTTTCCACCCCCATGCTTCACAGTAGGTATGGTGTTCTTTCTCCTCCAAACACGACAAGTTGAGTTTTTACCAAAAAGTTCTATTTTGGTTTCATCTGACCATATGACATTCTCCCAGTCCTCTTCTGGATCATCCAAATGCTCTCTAGCAAACTTCAGACGGGTCTGGACATGTACTGGCTTAAGCAGGGGGACACGTCTGGCACTGCAGGATTTGAGTCCCTTGCGGCGCAGTGTGTTACTGATGGTAGCCTTTGCTACTTTGGTCCCAGCTCTCTGCAGGTCATTCACTAGGTCCCCCTGTGTGGTTCTGGGATTTTTGCTCACCATTCTTGTGATCATTTTGACCCCACGGGGTGAGCTCTTGTGTGGAGCCTCAGATCGAGGGAGATTATCAGTGGTCTTGTATGTCTTCCATTTCCTAATAATTGCTCCCACAGTTGATTTCTTCACACCAAGCGGCTTACCTATTGCAGATTCAGTCTTCCCAGCCTGGTGCAGGTCTACAATTTTGTTTCTGGTGTCCTTTGACAGCTCTTTGGTCTTGGCCATAGTGGAGTTTGGAGTCTGACTGTTTGAGGTTGTGGACAGGTGTCTTTTATACTGATAACGAGTTCAAACAGGCGCCATTAATACAGGTAACAAGTGGAGGACAGAGGAGCCTCTTAAAGAAGAAAGAAGTTACAGGTCTCTGAGAGGAGCCAGAAATCTTGCTTGTTTGTAGGTGACCAAATACTTATTTTTTTTTTTTCCACAATATCTTTATTGAACCTTTTTTTTTTTTTTTTTTAACAAACATGATACAAACAATCAAACACTAACACTAAAGTACTACAAAAAAAAAAATGCACTAAAAACACCAACAACCACCAACAAAATCAAGTCTTCAACAATGCTCCTCTGTTTAGTCTAGACAATCCAATACATAAGTATACATATTATGTTCACCAGTTTGGAATTTACAAGGTCCACACACATCATTCACCTTCTTCTTCAAGAGTTATGTTTAAATTTTTTACATAATCAATAAAAGGTCTCCATATATTCTCAAACACAATTTCCTTTGATTTCAGTATATATGTTATTCTTTCTAATGGAAGGTTTGTTAACATCTGTCTTAACCACTGAGTCACATCTGGTCTATGAGTCTTTTTCCATAATAGTGCAATACATTTTTTGGCATTAAGCAAACTGAGGTCTATGAATGTTCTTTCACTTTTATTAAAATTATGCTTTTCTGGGTACAGACCCAACAAAAACAGTTTAGGATTCAATATGATTTGTTTTGAGATTATTTTTTCAATTGTTACCCTCACCTCTTCCCAAAACATTCTTATTAATCTACATTCCCATAAACAATGAAGTAGGGTTCCTTTACTTTCCATGCATTTTGTGCATGTATCTGGTATATTTTTGTTATATCTATTTAACTCCTCCGGTGTAACATACATCCGCATTAACCATTTGAAATGTATCAATTTAAGGCGTGCATTTATTGATTTGGTTTGAGCTTCTGTACAAGCCAATTCCCATTGTTCCTCTGAAATTTCAATTTGCAGATCTTCTTTCCAGTAGTTTAATCTTTTCAGTGAATTTTCACTTGAAGATAGTGTCAATGAGTTATAAAACTCTGAAATAATACCCTTTCTTTTATTATCTTTCATCATCATTTTTTCCAAGGATGAATAAATAGGTTGAGTGAGAGCTTTATTTTGATTTGATCGAATAAAGTTTCTAAGTTGAAGATATTTAAAAAAATGTGTTCTATTGAGATTAAATTTGATCCTCAGCTCTTCAAAAGACATTATGTTGTCTGCACATGGCAAATATAAATCCTGAATCTTTTGTATCCCTTTTAAATTCCATACTTTAAATACAGCGTCCGCTCTCCCTGGTTTAAAATATTGATTACCCCATATTGGACTAAATTGTGACAATAACTGTGGTTCTTTTAAATAGTTTTTAGCTTCACACCATATTTTGATCATATGCTTTACAAATGGATTTTTAACTTGTTTTTGTAATTTTTTTGCCGAATCTGAGTATATGAATATGGGAAGAGGTAAAGGTAAATTGTATGATTCCATTTCAGTCCAGTGAGGGAGATCATTTGATGAAAAATAATATGTCATAGACCTCAGTTGTGCCGACCAATAATACAACATAAAATTTGGACATTTCAGACCTCCACGATCAAATGGTAAATATAATAAAGACAAACGTAATCTAGCCCTCCTGTTGTTCCATATAAATTCCACTAACTTTTTTTTTATTCTTGAGAATAGATCTAAAGGTGGTGATAAGGGAATGTATTGAAATAAATAAAGTATTTTAGGTAAAATATTACTTTTAAGTATATTGATTCTCCCGATCATCGACATTGGTAGTGACATCCATCTCTGAGTTAACTCATTGATATCTGACATTAAGGCTTCATAGTTGACACTGGTGACTGATTCTAGCTTAGGCATAATTTGGATTCCTAAATATTTAAACTGATTTACAACATTGAATTGATTTACCTCAGGGGCTGGGTAATTTCTCTGGGTCTCATTTAGCATTAATATTGAAGATTTAGTTTTATTTATTTTATATCCTGATATTTCCCCAAAATTCTTTATTAAATTCAACAAGGTTGGAATTGATTTTTTTAGATTCGACATAAACAAAATTATATCATCGGCGTACAGGGAGATTTTATGTTCTGTTGGTCCAACTTTAATTCCATATATTTGTGAATGTAAACGTATCGCTATCGCTAAAGGTTCAATTGCCATAGTAAACAGTAAAGGTGAAAGTGGACAGCCTTGTCGACATCCTCTATTGATTTTTATTGGTTTTGAAATATTGTTATTTGTTAGGATTTCTGCTGTAGCATTATTGTATATTATTTGAACCCATTTTATGAAATTATTTCCAAGTCCAAACCTTTGTAGGACTTCAAAAAGAAAGGGCCATTCAACTCTATCAAAGGCCTTTTCGGCGTCCAATGATAGGAGAGCTGTATCCGGTGCTTCTTTATTAAAATAAATAATATTAAATAGTCTTCTTACATTATGGAAGCCTTGTCTACCCTTTATAAAGCCATTCTGATCTCGATTAATAATATTTGGTAAAATTTCTTGTATTCGTTTTGCTAAAATTTTACAGATTATCTTAAGGTCGGCGTTTAATAGGCTTATTGGTCTCATATTTTCACATTTATTAGAGGGCTTACCTGGTTTTGGCAGCAGTATAATTAAGGCATTATTTATGTATGATGGTAAATTATTATTTTGAAATGCTTCTAAAACCATTTCCAAAAAAGGTTTTATTAATTTATTCTTAAATTTTTTATAAAGGTCAACTGGAAGACCATCTGGTCCTGCACTTTTTCCTGATTTCATATTATCAATGGCTAGCCCAACTTCTTCTTGACTAATTTTAGACTCCAACATCTCCCTGTTTTCATTTGGAATACACGGTATAGATAGTTCGTTCAAAAACCCATTTAGTCTTGTTAAATCAGGTTCATTTTTGGTATCATATAATTTTTCATAGTAATCTCTAAAGGCTCTATTAATTTCTAAAGGATCTATAACTACCTGTCCGTTACTTATAATACTGGTAATTGGTGTTTTAATTTCCAATTGTTTAATCTGCCATGCTAATAATTTTCCTGATTTTTCACCTTGTTCATAAAAAGATTGTTTCAATCTTAGAAGACTCGAGGCAGCTCTATTCGCTGATTTTTTGTCGTATTCAGCTCTCAAAATCAGTAATTCATTCTCCAACCTTGGGTCACTTCCTGCATACACTTTTTCCTGAAGACTTTTTATTTTATGTTCCAATTTAGCTCTCTCCTCTCGAGTCTTCTTAGATTTTGATCCTGTATAACTAATAATATGTCCCCTAATAAAAGCTTTGAAAGCCTCCCACTTTACACATGCTGATGTTTGTGTAGTATTGATGTCAAAGAACTCGTCTATCTGTTTTTCTATATACTTGACAAATTCCTCATCCTGAAGCCATTTATGCTGAAATTGCCATCTACCTGATTCCTTTGTCAATTTTTTATCTACATATATTAGACAACAGGGTGCATGATCAGAGATCACGATGTTATCATAAAAGCAGTTTTGAATCTTGGACCTTAATTCTGTGGAAATCAAAAAATAATCAATGCGTGAGAATGTCTTGTAGGTACTGGAATAACAAGAATAGGCTTTAACTTGTGGTTTCATTTCTCTCCATATATCTAACAATCTCAATTCTTTCATAAAATGATTAATAGTCATCCTACATCCAATGTGCGTACAATCCAGTCCTGTTGATCTATCCACACCTGGATTCAATGTACAATTAAAATCCCCTGCTATTATATGTTGCCCTGTAAGTGATGATAAGATGAGAAATAAATTAGCAAAGAACTTCTGATCATCTATATTGGGACCATATAAGTTCACAAGATTTATATTTTCTAATAGCAAAGAACCTCGAATGATTACATATCTTCCAAATTTGTCTCCAATTACATTTTTCACTTGAAAAGGAACTGATTTATGTATGAGAGTCATAACTCCCCTGGCTCGGGATGAAAATGAAGAGGTGAATACACTTCCCTGCCATCTACTCCTAATTCTTTTAACATCCTCCTCTATCAGATGAGTTTCTTGTAAAAACACAATTCTTGAACCCATGTCCTTTATTTTATTCATAACTTGTTTAAGTTTTTTTAAATTTTGTAGACCTCTGCAATTCCATGAAGTTAAATTAAGATTAACACTTTGGTTTATGATCAATAGAGAGTTTGGGATTACCTTGCAGTGTAAACATGCTCATACAGAGAAGCAAAAACATGAGTGGTTGAACATTCATCCTACAAACTACACACAAACAAATTTCCCCTTCCCACACTTGTGGCAAACCCCCCAAAATCAAAAGAAAAATTCTGTCTCCCGATATAGCCATCGACCGTTCCACACCCACGGGGAACAGCCTAAGCCACTCCTTCTTCATCCTCCCAATCACCCTAACTCTACTGCTTTTAATGACGTAACATTAACTCTCCTCTGTAGTTTTCCAACTTAACTCCAAAATTTTAAGAACTTTGTACATCATAGTTTTTTTTTGTTTGTTTTGTTTTTGTTTTGTTTTTTTAATATATAATACAATCTATATTTTGTAAACTTACTATTTACTTCAAGTCAGTCAGATGCCTGTGCAAATGCTTAATTATTCTACCTTATATTTTGTTCATGCTTAGCTCCCACCAGTCTCTTCTTCTTCTTTGATCTTCTTGATGAACTCCTGCGCCTCCTCTGGGGTCTTGAAGATGTGGGTTCTGCCCTCATACGTGGTCAGCAGTCTCGCAGGATAGATTACACCATGACGAATCCCAAGGTTGCGCAGCTCCTTACGTACGGGATCAAACTGCTTCCTCAATTGTTGGATTCCTGTGGCCAAATCTGGGTAGAACCGCACCTGCTGGTCCTGGTGTTTAATCTCTCCTTTAGCACGTGCAGCGTTGAAGATCTTCATCCTGTCTCTGTTGCTAAGAAACTTCATAATTAAGGTCCTCGGCGGTCCCTTATCTCTCCGTGGGCCAATACGATGTGCTTTTTCCAGAACCACTGCTGATTGCAACTCCTCGCTGCCCAGCACCTCCGGAATCCACTTTTCCAGAAAGGAACATACGTCCCGACCTTCTGATTCCTCTGGAAGACCCACCAGCCTCAAATTATTCTGTCTCGACCGAGATTCCAAATCCAAAATATTATCTTCCAGAGATTTTTTTTTTTTTTCCAAAGTGCGCACCTTTAATTGAAGACGGGTGACGTCATCTTCAGCACTAGCGAGACGGAGCTCCATCTGCGCCGTTCATTCTACACAGTCACCCAATTCCTTTCTTATTCCTTCCAACGCTGTCATAATCCCATCAAATCTAGAGGAAAAGTCCGCTCTCATTGAACTCATGGCAGCCATCAGCGCATCTGCGCCATTCCCCGCAGATATCGCACCGTTGCCAGCCTCCTCCGCCATATATGGAGTTTTGTTTGCTGCGTCACAGACCTGAAAGTCCGTTAATTTGGACTGTTTCGGCGGCTCGCTTTTTCCTTTTCCTGGTTTTCCAGCCTTAGGCTTCGCCGACATATCCTCGCCCAAATGCTGGGATACGTTCTGTCCCAAATGAGAGAGTTATTTGCCGATTTTTTTTTCTCCAGGAGCAGAGCAGAGCGAGACACGTCCGTCCTACGTGGCAGCCATAACCGGAAGTCCCAAATACTTATTTTACCGAGGAATTTACCAATTAATTCATTAAAAATCCTTCAGTGTGATTTTCTGGATTTTTTTTTCTCATTTTGTCTCTCATAGTTGAGGTATACCTATGATGAAAATTGGAGACCTCTCTCATCTTTTAAGTGGGAGAACGTGCACAATTGGTGGCTGACTAAATACTTTTTTGCCCCACTGTATATCATCACTCTATCTGGTCAGGAGCTGTAGTCCTATCATCATTGCTGTGTCCAATTGAACCTTAACTCTATCTTCAGACATCACTCTTCTTCATCTCCTTGTACTTCACTCTATATCATCACTTCACTCTACACATCTCGGCCGTGGCAAGATGTCGGCCACCCAGGCCGGTCTATCTATAGCATTGTGATGTTTTCCTCATAGCTTTATGACATTTTCCTCATAATTTTGTGACGTTTTCCTCATAGCTTTGTGATGTTTTCCTCATAGCTTTGTGACGTTTTCCTCATAGCTTTGTGATGTTCTTCCTCTTTAATCTCGTATCTGCGTCTCATCTCAATATTCTTCTAGCTGTAGTCCGTATCTGAATCTCATCTCATTCTTCTTCTTCTTCTTTTAGACTTGATTGGTGGTTGATCCACCTGTCCATGATGTCTGAGAACTTAAAGATCCCCCATTTAACAAGTCCACAACTGCTTCCCAATGTAGCCCCTCAGTGCCAAGATATTTTTTTGCTGCTTTCACAATGATTTTGATTTTTTCTGCTTTCTTGGAAGTCTGTGCAGTGCAGTTTATCACATCTACCACAAATAAGACAAAATTATTTTCCTTCAAAACCAGAGTATCTTCCTTAATTCTACTGCATGCACTGCAAGTCTGCACACTTTTCCTGTTAGAGTCCACTCCCACTTTTTTAGCTGGCACCTTTTTCGCAGCTTCTGCATATGTTAATCCCTGGAAGACTTTTATCTGATGAATTTCTGCTGCTCTTTTTTTGGCTTCACAACCTCGATATGCAGAGCTATGTTCACCACCGCAGTTACAGCACTTTAATTTGGCTCCCCTTTCACACTTGCCATATTCATATTCACCGGAGCATCTGGCACATCGATGTCTACCTTTGCATATCGCTGCTACATGACCAAACTTTTGACATTTGAAACATCTGAGTGGAAGAGGAACATAAAGTCTGACTTCATAGCTCATGTAGCCAATATACACCTTACTTGGCAGCTTTGTTTCATCAAATTTTAACATTACTGACAGACTATCATATGTTTCGCCATTTCTATTAGCTTTCAATCTCCGTACCCTGTCACTTTTGCTCCAGTTAAGTTCCTCATTATTTCATCAGTTAAGACAGCCATTGAAATGCCCAATATCACTCCTCTTATTGCCTTATTTCCTTCCAATACTGAACACTGCACATTTTTCCCCTCCATCTTATTGACTTCTTCTTCTTTTAGATTTGATTGGCAGTTGGCAACTAGCTTACAGGTGCATTACTGCCACGTACTTCACTCTACATCATCACTCCATATATCTTGGTCGTGGCAACTGCCACCAACCCCCCCACGTTCAGATCCCCATCTTATTGACTTTGGTTGCTTTTCCTTGTTGAATACTATCTTTACATGTAACTAGTAACGAACCACTATGAAGAATTCTTGCATTTAAAACTTCTCCAAGTAACCCACTAATTGCATTTGTGAGCTTAATTGGGTTCCACTCATGAAATGATGCTCCTTCCTGAGTAAGTTTAATGATTATGTGGTACACCCAAATAGGGCACCACATTTGGAAATAATTCAGAGGGACTGTCATTTTATTTTTATTTTAAGAGTATCTAAATATATTTTGAGATTGTGGACGATCAATAATATTAACATTTGATATGTAGCCCTGTATAAATATTTAAGAGTAAGAAGCGGAACCTTTGGCACTGCGGTCGTCCCGCCCCAGGTAAACAATGAGGGTGCACTTCTGGCCCCCTTTAGTACTATCTGGAGAAAGACACGAGTGGTCCTGTGTTCTGTCTTTCAAAGACTCTTTCTGTATTTTACAGACCCAAGAGCAGACACGGAGGATCACGTTTAAAACTTATTTCTTTTTGTTATTGTGGTCACCTCCCCGGGACCCGTAACAATTACTTTTCACTCCTTCTGTTTATTCCAGGATAGTTCATCTTCTGATTCATCATCACTTGATAACGCTCTTGATTGAATTTCTTTACGATTACGTTTGCTTCTTTTAGACTCCACCGAACTCCAAACATCTTCTTTCCCGCTTCCTACCATTCCTTCTTCTTTTAGATTTGATTGGCAGTTAGCAACCAGCGCCATCAGAACTCTTCAGCCTGTCTCGCCAGATATCTGTGTGTGTCACGACCATAAGACTCGCAAAAAGATCATAGGATTGCCTATGATGTTCCTATGATCTCGCCATGATGTCTATATGATGTCATATAGATCATAGGACTCACTATGAGATCAAAGGCAGGCATCGCTCACTATCATAGGACTTGCTATGACATCATCAAAGATCACAGGCAGGCATCACTCACGATCACAGGACTCGCTATGACATCATCAAAGATCAAAGGCAGCCATCACAGATCAAAGGCAGTCATCACTGAACGAGTGGTGACATCAAAGATCAAAGGCAGGTTTCACCATGGTTACTGTTGCCATGGTAACAGTAACATTTCTACAGGCATGCAGAAATGCTTGCTTACACTTGCTTTCTATGGGCATGCACAGGTATGCACGGGAATGCACAGGTATGCACTCGTCTATCTATAATTTAAGAAATCTCTGTGTGTGTGTGTGTGTGTGTGTGTGCGTGTGTGCGTGCGTGTGTGTGTGTGTGTGTGTGTGTGTGTGTGTGTGTTTTCCGTGTGTATCTCCCAAACCGTTCTTCGGACTGGGCTCAGATTTTATACATGCTGTGCTGGGGTTACGAGCGTGTGCATCCCCAAATTTCAGCCTCCCTGGATATGCGTAAGTTTAGGAGGAGAAATCTTTAATGAACGTCCATAGGGACTCCATAGTGGAGCTGCAGGCATTCATAGCTATGACATCACAGGTGCACACTGTGTTCCTATGATGTCACATGACCATTTAAGGAGGGCTGAACAACTTTGAACAACTCCTCCTATGATGTCATATAGACATCATAGGCACACTGTGAAGTCAGAACACTCTTTCTACGGGCATGCAGAAATGCTTGCTTACACTTGCTTTCTACGGGCATGTAGAAATATTTGGTTTCTATGGGCATGCACTGCTTATACTTGGTTGGTACGGGCATGCACGTGTATGCACTAATCTATAGAAATGCACCAATGCTGATCTTTAAATATGCTAATAAGTACACATATTAGTAAGTAAAATATTTTTTTTAACCAAGTGAAACAAGTGAACCAAAATAAGAAGTATGATCTTATTGAAGTATTTGGCCCAAGTTGACTGTGGCCAGTATTAATAATAGTTTAACTTTCATAGGTGAGAATGAAGACAGGGCAAAGACCCGGGAAAGATTCAATCAAGTTTTAAAGAGATGCACCAAATCAGAGAAGAAACTGAAGAAGACAAGCAGGGAAGCACAGGAGACTATTGTGGTATGTATTTAAGTATGTGCCATATTTTTATGGGTGGAAACCATTGCATCTGAGATCTAATTATTTCATCTCTTAATGCTTTTAAAAACAAATGTAACTTGCAAAGCACGTCTTTAGTTGCTGTACCAAGTCTGTAGATTTCACTATTTGCAAATGTCAAAAAATACACGATAGAAAGAGCTTTTTATGCTATTCTTATTACCGAATACACTGACAGGCAATGCAAACATTTTAAATGGTTGTTATCTTAGTTTTTTAAAATGCACACCATACATATATACTGATACCATTTTGCCCTCTAATTTCTTTCCTTTTAGCTTCAGAATCTAAAAAGAATCTTAAACCTTGAAAAGGACACAGAAGATGATGAGACAATCCTGCAGAACACATGATCCTGAACAGGGCAGCCCTCGGTACACCAAGAATAAAAGAAGAGAGCAGGAAATAGTGGAAAAGGTCAACGACAACAATAAAGCTTCTAAAGCTAAGAGGAAAGGTAAGAGGGATCTCCCTCCTAACCCTGTGTCTGAGGACATCAGCAGTTACATTGAAAAGGACGTGGAAGCCGCCAAGTCTGATGTAGCCTTGGATGATGATGACGTGGATAACAAAAAGAAAGCAAAATGGAAAAGTAAGAAAGGGAAGGGCAAAGAAACCAAAGAAGAAAGTCAGGTGGAGGACCCAGATGATCAGCTGTTTCGTGATCTCCAGGAGCAGCTAGCGCTGAAGGAAGAAAAGACTTTAAAGAAAACAAGGGTCAAGACTGAAGGGGAGAGTGTTGTCTCAGAGCATATTAAGCTGAATAATGATATAGGGAGTAAGAAAAAGAAAAAACTCAAGTCTGTTGTCACAGAATCAGAAGCAGGGTGTGTATAATGTTAGATATTAATATAACATAAATTTGTTGTTTTTTATGAGTAGACAGAATACACTGCTGTTTAGCAGTGAATTGAAGTTAGATTTAATCCTTTTCCACACAGGGATCAGGATGAAGATGCAGATCCAGATGCTGAAATGAGAAATGAAACTGAATCTCAGGGCAAGAAGAAAAAGAAGAAAAAGCATGGTGATTTTCAGGAATAATAAACTTCCACAGAAAAATATAATTTAAACAAGTTATGTCAAAGAATTTTGTGGTTTATTTCTTCATTTCAGTTGTCAAAGAAGAGAGTGAAACAGAGCCGGAAACGCCACAGAAGCCAGTGTTCAATGATAGCCTTGCGTTGGCGGTGTACGTCCACAGAACAGATCACCTCAAAACAGACTTAATGATCTCACACCCCATGGTGAAAATTCACGTTGTTGATGAAATGACGGGGCAGTATGTGAAGAAAGAAGACTGGTGAGAATGAACTCTCAGATCCTTCAATACCACAGTTCAGATCATTATTAAATTGTGTACAAAGTAATAAAACTTTAGAATAACATGATTAACAGAAAAACTGTTAGGATTTTATTTTTAGAATTATAGTGTATTTGCTTTGAAATTAAATTTCTTTCCCTGTATTTTTCAAAGCCATCGGCCCGTTTCCTCATTTTATGAGCAAGACACAGTTGACCACATTCTTCCCATCATGACTCAGCCTTTTGACTTCAGGAAGAATAAATCCATCATCCCTGAGTGGCAGGAACAGATCATCTTCAATGAACGCTTCAGTTACTTTGTTGAGCAAAGCAAGGAAAGTCCCAAAGTTATATTCTTCTTTGAAGTAAGAGTTTAAATTAATTATTAAATATTCAAGGTTTTGTTTTTTAAACATAGCTATCATTAATTGCCTTTTATGCTTTGCAAAGATCCTCGATTTTGTAACTATGGAAGAAGCAAGAGCTAACCATGACATTGACAAGCATGAGCAGGGATTCAGAAAGATTGCATGGGCATTTCTTAAGGTAATATATTTAGATAGAAAGTTGGAACTTATTCCATTTGCTCCCACTGAACATACTTCTGATGTTTCTCTCCATCCTTCAGCTTGTTGGCACAAATGAAGTGCTGAATATTGACAGTAAACTTCGCCTCCAGCTCTTCTGCCCTCCACCTCGAGCAAAGAGACAACCTAAGACAATCGAGGTAGTTGAGTGGTGGAGGAAATACCCGAGAACCAAATATGCATCCACCCTTTATGTCACCATAAAAGGCATTAAACTTCCTGAGCATGTAAGATACTGTAACCTCACTTTTCAACTTTTATGAAAAGTTTCCAATATTCTGTAGTAAAGTTACTGTTTATTCTATGTTGTATCTTAATTATTATTATTTTTTGGGGGGGCTCTGCAGGTGGACCCTTGTATCCGGTCTATGATGGCACTGCAAGAGGAGAGAGGCAGCACTTCCTACAGTGAACTGCAAAACCAGGCCACCAAGAGAAGCCTGACACAACTGCTAGACAGCAAGCCTCCAGTGTTGAAATGGAGCCGTTTGCCTGGTCAGGTTGGTAGAAGAATAACAAACGTGCCAGATACTTTCACAATTTCTTCCACCTGTACAAATGTTTTAGTCATGGATAAGTGGAGTACCAAAGAGTGGTTCGTATGATAGAAAAGTGTTGGACAGTGGGAAAAAAATGCTGAACTTATTCTATTGCAGATTTGTCGCATTCCAAACAAGCCCATTCTGGCGTTCCGTGGTGGTCAGATGGGGTGTTTGACCGTATTGTTTTCTCATGCTGGAACCATCTTAGCTGCTGCCTGTGCTGACAGAGATGCTTTCCCTGTTGTCGGTAAGCCTCCCCTCATGTGTGGAAAACTTCCTTCCTGGTGCTTCTTTGACTCTTTCAAAAGCCCAACTTGATCAATCCATATTTTACACGTTGTTGCCATAAACAGCTCTGTCACGACCTCAAGGATTCTCACACTTCCATGTATTTACAATAATAACATGTTTTTATTGTTTCAGTGTATGAGATTCCCTCTGGCAAGGTGTTGGCTGCTTTCAGTGGTCATCTCAAAATAGTCTATGATCTCTGCTGGTCCAGAGATGATTGGAGCCTTTTGTCTGCCTCCTCTGATGGAACAGTCAGGTAGATATCTGTGATGTACTCCAAATCATTAGTGGTGAATATGGTGCATCTGTCTCTTTTTGTGTTAGCTGTACTTAATAGAACCACTAGGGGAAGCCAGTAGCCTTTTTACAGTCTGCCTAATTATATCTCTCTAACAGTGACACAGCATGTTTTGGTCTGTAGTCTTTGCCACTGGTGTTATTTGAGTCTCAAACATATTGAGTAAACACAGTTTTCATCATATAGATTATTATTTGCCCTTTTGTTCTTCTCCGTCAGAGAGTGGAATGTCGAGAATCTTACAGGAACAGCCCAAAAAGTGCTCCCTCATCCATGCTTTGTGTACTGTGCTCAGTACCACCCCACAGCCCAGAACCTGGTGGTGACCGGGGGCTATGATGGACTGATCAGAGTCTGGAGACTAGATGTTGATGATGTAAATGGCCACCTGCTGCAGGAGTTTGAAGGTCATGGCAGTTTCGTCAACACAGTTTGTTTTGACTCTGAAGGTATTAATTACATCTATTTATAAGAAATTTTTTGCATTCTGTATATTGATTGTAAGGCTGTGTAATTGAAGTATGCTGTATACGTACAGTATGAGCATTTTGAATAGGTCAAAACTGTCCATACTTACTGTTTTTCCACTTTTTTTTATCTTCATCCCCGGTGAAGTCACTATATACTCCAAGTTTTGACCTCTTTAGATTTTACTCTCGCTTTCATACAGCTTGGAAGTAGTTTGTTTTTTACATATTTGAGCACTTTCTCATAGCATTTGTGTATTTTGGGCTGTATGTTGTGATTAGGGTGGAGAATGTTCTCTGCAGACAACACAGGTCTAATCATTGTGTGGAAAACGCCATTTAATGACAGCAGACCGCAGCAGCAACTATGCAGTCACTGGGACATTGAGAAGGTACAGAAGTCTAGAATAAATCAGTTTAGAGTACAATTGTCAATTGGTGGTCTTAATCATTAACTTGAAACAAAACATTTTACTTGAATTTATGCTTGCATCATCAGAAAATTGATGAGAGGGAGCTCAAAGGTATTCCCATCAATATGCTGCAGCTCCATCCTAATGGGCGGTGCCTACTTGTGCATGCCAAAGACAGTGTCTTGAGGATGATGGACTTAAGAATGTAAGTAATTTTGAAAAATCAAAATGCTATAAACAGACATAAAATAGTTTCCTATTTAAAGGGGTCACTGACTGAAAAATTGTGTTTTTATAGGTTTTAACCTTCTGAAATGGGTCTATTAGTTGCAGGATTATCAAAAAATATTAAAACACTCCTCTTAAAAAACACACAGCCTTTATCTCATTTTTCTCTCCAAGAAGCCATTTGACTCTTCTGCAGATTTTCCTGTACATCCAGAAATGGGAAATGTCACTAAAAGATAAACATCACGAACCTTGATACCTGTCCACTGCTTCTATTATTGGCCCGCCTAGCTGTCTGTCATTTAGATGGGTGGGAAGCCAAAGGCGTTAGCTTAAGAGCAGCTTAGGAGCAGCACCTCTTACTACAGGATCCCAGGAGTTGGTGAGCAACATATCCAGCCTCACCTTGGCACATTTGAATTCCTCAACCAGGCTAGACAGTGGCAGTGACAAGGCTCCATTGCTGTAGAGTCCAATGCTACTTAGGCATTTTGGAAGGCCAAGCCACTTTCTCACATAAGAACTCACTAACCTTTCCAGACGCTGAGCATGGGTTCAGGAGACTTCATACATGATCAGTGGCCACAGGAGTCTTGGCAGCAGCCCAAACTGGAGGCCCCAGAGCTTCAGTTTCCCTGGAAGTGCAGTGTTATTAATCTGCCTGAGGCCGTTAGCCGTGTCCTGCCGGAGTTGTTCAAGTTGTTGGATGTCTCTGAGGTCTGTATTATACCATTGTCCGAGGCTCTTGATGGGCTTCTCTAAGACTGTGGGGATTGGTTCATCGCTGATGTGGAACCGCACTCCCGTTTGTTGGCCTTTAACAATGGAGATGCTGCGAGATTTGCTTGGCTTAAACTTCATTCTTGCTCACTGGATGTTCTCCTGGAGTTTCTGCTGCAAGCGTCTAGTGCAGTGTTTCCTCTAGCTTAAAGACCTTGGCGCAGTGGCAACATATTTTTCCCCTGGGGGGGGGGGGGGGGTTAAACATACCAGGATATGTTAATTTTATACTATTTATTTCTTTTTAAAATTTTACACCATAACATTGCATATGGAACTTACCATTTGAAGTATTGTACAACCGAGGCTTGAATATTTGAGACAACAAACAGTACTGATACTGAACAAACAGCGTATTTTGCACTGGATATATAACAAAACTTGACAAACAATTTGCAAAATTGTTGTGTCTTGTGCTGGGTGCCCACACGTGTGCTGGTGCTCGATCTCTGTTTTTAAGAATTATTTTGCACTCGCTGTTAGAATTGGACATTTTGGGACTGCTCTCATTCATGAGTAAACTGATTAGCGTTTCTTTTTGTGGTTCGCTGCTGTGCTTTGCCTGAAGCGTTTGCTAAGCTAACGCTATCGCTATAGCTAATGCCATAGCTAGCCGTAGCACCTAACACCGATACAAAGAAGCGACTCTGTCCCCGGTGATTGGGGCTTGCCGAAGGAACCAACCAAAGCAACAGTTGGATGGGAGCCGGATCGGAGTTCAAGTACAGCGGTGGTAGGAGACGGGGACCAGTGGAGGAGCAGCCAGGGCCCCAGCTGGATAAGAGCCGGAATCAGAGCCCAGCTACAGCGGCGGGGATCGGCGGAGGAACTACTGAGGAAGACGGTGGTAGGTGGCGAGGCTCAGCGGAGGATCTACCAGGACCCCAGCTGGACAGGAGCAGGATCGGAGCTCAACTACAGCGGCAGTGGGCGGCGGGACTCGGTGGAGGAGCTGCTGGTACCCCGGCTGGACAGGAGCTCAATTGCAGCGGCGGTAAGCAGCGGGACTAGCAGCGGAGGGGGCTAGCTGAGGCCCAGCTGGACTCGAGGTCGGTCGGATCGGATGCCGGCGACACCAGCAGAGATTGTTTTACTATCAACAGGTCAGTAAAAATGCCACCAAAGAAGGAGGAAATGGAAGAGATCAAAAAATCTCTGAACTTCTTGTCAGAAGAACTGACCAAAGTGTCTAGTCAACAGGTTAAAATATTAGGGCTAATGGAAGAAGTCCGAGAATTAAAATTAACAATTAAGGAAAAAGACAAAAAAATTGCAGACTTGGAGTGACACGTCGAGGATCTTGAACAATGGATTTAATATTGTTTGCCAATGACACTAATCTATTATGCAGTGGAAGCAATTTGGAACAACTTTTGGATACACTCGGAAAGGAATTAGGAAAGCTTAAACTGTAGTTTGATTCAAACAAATTAACGCTCAATTTAAGTAAGACAAAATTTATAGTGGGCGGCGGGGTGGAGGAGTGGTTAGCATTGCGGCAGCACAGCAACTCACCCTTGGCCGGGGGATCCTGGGTTTGATCCCAGCCCCCGACCAACAGTGATCTGTGTGGAGTTTGCATGTTCTCTCCGTGTCTGCGTGGGTTTACTCCGGGATTTCTCCGGTTTCCTCCCACAGCTATTAGAATAATAAACAAAGCTGCTTACAGGGAACCAACAAACCCACTTTTTCTTAAATTAAAGCTCTCAAGTTGAAAGATCTGGTTGACTTTAAAACTGCAGTAATAATGTTTAAAGTGAAGAATCTATCACTGCCCGCAAATATCCAAAAGTTGTTCCAAATAAGGGAGAAACAATGTCATTTCAGAGGAACATGTATATTTCAAAAACCTTCAGTGAGAACTACCACCAAGCAACACTGTGTTTCAGTGCAAGGAGTCAGATTATGGAACGATTTTGGACCTGAATTAAAATCATGTAGGCTACAACGCTTGGACAATTTAAACAAAAACTAAAGGAAGAAATACTCCAAACATATATACAAGATGACAAGTAAAATCACATAAGGATTGTCATATCCAGTCTGTGTTGTGTTGTTGCTTAGTTTTTTTTGTCACATTTTGTCTTAGCTTTGTTCCGAATTGTAATCGCTCTTGTTTTGTTTTTCTTTTTAATTCTTGGATGGAATATGGGTGGGCAATATAAGCTGCGGCTTCAGCCATCACCCATTTCGGATAACTTATGTTGAACTGTATAATTAGAGGAGTTATTGTTTAATTTGACCTTGTTGGATTTTTTTTTTCTTTTCTTTTTTCCCCTTTGTTATATTATTCTGTTTCTTTTTAATCTTTACTTGTAATCTATCCGAAATAAAGATTCATTCATTCATTCATTCATTCATTCAATATTGGGCCAGTTGGGGTCCCACCCAGACATCCTGTGTTTAGACTTTTTAGAGGTGTTATCCTTCTCTCCTTCCTCTGCCTGAACACTTTCCTCTCCTTGGCTCCTCTCTTCTGTTTCATCTTGCCCTCTCTGAACTCTGTCTAATTCAGGTTCTCTCTCTGTCTATGGTGGTATACAAACAGGTTAGAAAATATCAAGTGTCATGTTTTGTCCTGCAGGATTTTTTTTGTCATGGTTTACATAAACGACAAAAATATGTGTACGTTTTGTATTTTCATTCTAAGGTTTCTTTTTTCCATTAAGAGAGTAGGGAAGGGAAAGAAACATTCATAATAGCAATGTACTCATGCATACTTAAATTACAGTATATGATCAGGTGGGTATAGTAACCAGAAATTCTGCTCATGTAAAAGCAGTGCTTTGAAATTAATAATTAAAAGTAGGCAACCAAAAATTTCTAATTGAGTTAAGGGTACAAAGAGCACCCACTTAAAAACTTGAACAATGACTTCAGTCTTCAAGGTTTGAGGTTTTTCTCAAAAATTTATAACAATTTTCTCATAGTTTTCTACTTTTCTCTGTAAATCTAAAGTTGAAACCATGTTCCTCAAATTTGTAATTTCCTCTTGTAAAACTGACTTTTCTTGTACATTTGAAACTTTATTATAAATTTGTGGATTATTTTATGACTAATTTTTGTCTGTTTTTAAAATAAAATTACTGTTGGTTTTTTTTTTTTTAGATACATTTGAAACAGACTGTGGTAATTACCTCCGCCAGGCCGCAGGCCGGAGGAGGTAATGTTTTTGCCAGTGTTTGTCTGTTGGTTAGCAAGATAACTCAAAAAGTTTTGGACGGATTTCGATGAAACTTTCAGGCATTGTTGGAAATGGTTCAAAGAAGAACTGATTAAATTTTGGAGATGATCTGGATCACCGTCTGGATACAGGAATTTTTTAAAGGATTCTTTAACATTGTGAGATACGGCCATTTCCAACATGTGCACACGCGCAATGGAGGGTGCTGGTCGTCGTGTCTGACGAACACAAACTCTGCATTCATTGTTGGAAATGGTACAAAGAAGAACTGATTAAATTTTGGGGATGATCTGGATCACCGTCTGGATACAGGAATTTTTTAAAGGATTCTTTAACATTGTGAGATACGGCCATTTCCATCATGTGCGCATGCGCAATGGAGGGTGCTGGTCGTTGTGTCTGACGAACACAAACTCCGCGTTCTTCAAAGTTTTAGGCACAAAAACACGCGCAAAACAGTGGTGGGCCGGCCCCGACAGCGTGCCTGTGTTTGTGCTACGCTGCAAAAGCTGAGACGGCCAGATGTCCGACGCCGGATTATTTGGCAGAAATTCCACGGGCAGCCATAGGGGCTGCGCAAAAAACAACCTCTCTGCCGGGGAAGCTTCCAAATCCTCTTTTGCCGCGGAGCGCAACCCCAATAAAACCCACGCCAACCTGTCTACCCAATTTGCATCCGTCAGTGAAGCCCTGAGTGCTGCTTTCAGTGGAGGAGATGGACACAACACCAACACTTCAGTTTATTACCTCCGCCAAGGAGGCAATGCTTTTACTACTGAACCACTAATCCTACCATTGTGAATCCAATTGCTAGTCATATGTTTTCATGGTCAAGGAATCTGAAAACGTACACACAAACACTGTATGGGGGGAACTGTGGCGCTTGGCGGAGGTCTGCGCTCTCCGAGTGCTTTTCTAGTTTTATTAATAAAATCATATCGGCTTGGTGTGGCGGTACGATTTCTGGCGAGGCGGGCCACCACAGAGAAGTGTTACCAGAGGAAACCCTGTAGTGCATGGTTTTGTTGCTGTGAGGATGGTCATATCATCCATGTACGCTGTAATTGGTGGAAGACACAGGCCACTCTTGGTCCTTTCACCACCCACTACCCAACAGGATGCCTGTATGATCACTTCTATTACCATGACAAATGCTAGGGGAGAAATGGTGCATCCTGCCATGATGCCCCTTTCCAGGTGCTGCCAGGCTGTGGTGTTATTCTCGATTGCCACACAAAACTGGAGATCCCGAAAGTAGCTCTTGACCAGCTGTGTGATGTGGTTTGGTACGCTGAAGTACTCGAAGGCCATCCACAAGATCTTATGCGGGACTGAGCCAAAGGCATTGGCGAGGTCTAAAAAGACCACATGCAGGCCTCTCCGTTCCTTCTTGGCAGTTTGGATTTGGTGCCAGACGATATTGGCATGTTCCAGACATCCTGAGAAACCCTGGATTCCTGCCTTCTGCACTGACGTATCAATGAAGTTGTTTCTTTACAGGAATGTAGAGAGCCTCTACGCCAAAACACTAAAGATCTGTCCCTCTACATTCAGCAGGCTGATCTGGCAAAACTGGCTAATGGATGAAGCGTTCTTCTCTTTGGGGATCAGAATGCCTCCCGCTCTTTGCCATGCCTTCAGTACCACTCCCTTCTGCCATGCTACCTTCATCAACTTCCAGAGGTATTTAAGGGCTCCAGGGGTGTTCTTATAGAGCCTACACGGGATACCATTGGGCCCAGGGGCTGATGCTGATCTTGCCTGTTTCATGGTCTTCTCCACCTCACTCCACGTGGGAAGCCTTATGTCCTTTGCTGCTCAAGTGCAGGCCTTGGTGGCATGTCATTTGGGATGGTGACTGGCACATGCCTCCGATTGTCAGAGCAAGTCTTCCTCAGGTGCTTTTCCAGATCTTTTATGGGCACTTTAAGGCTCCCACTATTCTCTCGGTCAAACAGGTTTTTGACAAAGCTGTAGGGATTGCTGAAGAATAGGGTCCTTGACCATTCTTTCCTCTTACATTTCCATCTGAGGTGTTCTGCTCTCCGCAGCTTTGTCAGTCGTTGCTTTATTTCAGTCTGCAAGTCATCAAGTCCCACTGTTTCTGTCTCTGTGGCTTTCTTCCAACGCTTTCTCAGTTGTCTCCTTTCTTTCACCAATCTGTCAATTTCCTGCTGTCTCCTGGACTTCAGCTGGTCCGCAGGGGCTTTCTGCTGCCTTGGTGTCTTGCTCTTCACCCCAAACCTCTCTGTACCATAGCTGTAGATAATGGATCCCATGTTCTCCAACTTTCTTGCAACAGGAGCCTTCTGTTTTCCAGTAAGAGGACCAGATCTGAGTCAATGGTCTCCCATTCTCTCCTCTGACTGGATTTAGGCCACTGGTTCTGAGGTTTCCTTCTTTCCATCTTCCTTTCCCTTTCTGGCAGTGGTTGATTGGACTTGGTGTTGGAGACTGTTGCTGAGTGTTGTGAGCTGGGCTCTGGACTAGAGACTTGTGTTGGCTGTGGCTGGCTATGCTCTGAGCTGGAGACTACTGCTGGCTGTAACTGGCTTGGCTCTGGGCTGGAGACATGTGTTGGCTGTGGTTGGCTTTGTTCTGGGCTGGAGACTGTTGCTGGCTGTGATGGTTGGGCTCCGGGCTGAAGACTACAGGAGGGTCCATGCAAAGCTGAGCCTCATCTGAGGTGCTGATACCCTGAGGATTGTGGGGGTTCTCCTGCCTCTGGGCTTCACTTGACTGATTTGGCCTACTTCGTAAGAAGTATTTGTCAATGCGAGGCCCCTTGTTGAGTTCGCCGAGGCATTTTTTTTTCCTGCTTTGGTGGATTTTACGGCCCCTCTCTGTTGTTAGCTTTGACCAGCCATATACGCAGCTCTGCAGCTTTTGTCCTGCCAGTGTTAGCGGTTCATCAGTTGTAGTGCTGGTTGTTGTATTCATTGTCAGTTCCATTCCATGGTCTGTTACCGTAAGATCCCTGATGTTTGCACCACTTCTGAGTCCATGGGGAGTTCTTGAGAGATGGCTGCTATAAGGCTTCACCACAATTGAAAATATATCACATGTCATTCCGGCCTATTTTTTTGTTATATTTTCGCTAGGGCTGCAGCTAACAACTACTTTACGGCTTGGGTAATCACCCACTTTAATCGATATCTCGAGTAAACTGATACTTTTTTTAAGAAACTTGCATTGACCAGCATTTGTGGAACTTTCTTTCCTAAAGAGCAGTAGTAATTGTACCAAACACTCAATAACACAGGTACACATTTATTGCAATGCTTAATGCAATGTTTATTGCATAGAACGTGATTTTAAATGTCACATTACACCATAAAGTTCTGTTTGCTAGCCGTTAGTGTTCACTATCCATTAGCATCCGCTAGCCGCTGGCGGATGCTAACACCGGTGGATATATGTTTTATGGTCATACAAGCAGTTTCATGAAATGGTCAGTCAGAAGGCAGCGGAGGGCGAAGGACAGAGCTGTGTGGAGGAATCTGATCAGACCTAAATGAAACAGTCATTGTTGCCCCCGACAGACTGCTATGATAATGGTGATGAAGCATAATTAACATAGCTGACTACATTCTATTCATCTAAATTAAAATCTCAATTGCGTACCTTGTCTTGGGTGCGTTGGCTGTGCATGATATGGGCTGCTTTCTGCTGAGACACTGTAACATCCTATGCTGTAGGATGCTAGCTCGCCGCTCTGCTTCCATGTACACACTGCACTATGTTTTCCTTCAGTTTCAGCTTGAAATGATCCCAAACTTGAGATACTTTTGTTGTTTTTTAAATTTTCTTCGTCTTTGCTGGCCTGTCACTATGCCGCTCTGACATGGCACCGTTAAACAAATCTGCATTTTGTTTAGGTAACGTGACTGGAAGAAGGTTGTGCTGGAAGAAGGTCATACAGACCGGAAATGCTACATTAAATGACATGTCGAAGCATAAAATTTGAATAGAGAAATTTTTATATTTGAATCATTTGAGTAATCGTTGCAGCTGTAATTTTCGCCCTGATGCTACATCGTTAGCACAGTTAGCATCACCAAGGCAGCTGGCTGAAGTTAGCAGTTTAGCCACTAGTCTTGGTTCATTCACAAATATTTCTGTGCTTGTACTCCAGCAACTGGTCATATCCTGTCAACCATTAAAACCACACACCCTTGTGAAGCATTTTTTTCATTCATTCTTTAAGACAAATTTACGTTAGTTGGTTCTAAGCTAGGAAGTAGGATCTAGCCTGCTAAGATGAGCAGTGGTGACGCCTTAACGATTAAAGAGACATGCACTGAAACCAGCCATTCTGAGAAACCCTTCTAAACAATTTTGTGACATCCATCCATCCATCTTCTATTGCTTAATCCTTTTCGGGTCATGGAGGGCTGGAGCCTATCCCAGCATCTTTGGGTGAGAGGCAGGGTACACCCTGGACACATCGCCAGTCCATTGCAGGGCCAACACAGAGAGACAGACAACCATTCACTCTCACATCCATACCTAAGGACAATTTAGAATCCCCAGTTGATGCCAATTAACCTAGCCTGCATGTCTTTGGCCTGTGGGAGGAAACCAGAGTACCCAGAGTAAACCCACGCAGACACGGGGAGAACATGCAAACTCCACACAGAAGGGTCACCGATGGTCCGGGGGTGGGATCGAACCCACGATAGTCAGGGATGGACTCGATCCCATGACCCTCTTGCTGTGCTTCCACAGTGCTAACCACTGTTCACCATGCTGCCAATTTTGCTACAGTAATTTAAAAAAAAATTGTTTACCATAACTTTCCACAAACATTTCATTAAGACGTGTGAGCTGCTAAAATGTGAAAAAAGTATAGTCAACGACACCGTTCAAACAAAACAAATACCAAAAGGTAAATGAACTCTATCATGATATTTCAGTATACTTTTATACTTTCTGAGTTTCAAATGCCCCTCTTTTAGTCTGGCTGTAAAGAAGTACACTGGAGCCACAAACTACAGAGAGAGGATTTACAGCACTTTCACGCCATGTGGGAACTTCATATTTTCTGGCAGTGAGGATGGGATGGCCTATGTGTGGAATACTGACACAGGTGAGGATCATGCTTTACAGCCCATTTCTTTCATTTCTGGCAAAACTGCATGTTTTCGTCAACTGGGAGAACTGTCGCAACTGGGCAAACTGTCAAACTGCGAACTGTCGAACTGTCCAATGTGCAGGTGTTGTATGACCGACTACTGATTGGAGGGTCATGGGTTTGATTCCCGCTCTGTTTGCAGTCTGCATGTCAAAGTGTCCTTGAGCAAGACACTGAACCCCCAGTTGCTCCTGATGGTCAGGCTAGCACCTGTGTGTGTATGGCAGCTTTGCCGCTGTCAGTGCATGAATGGGTGGACAGCAGGATCTGTAAAGCGCTTTGGTCATCCGGAGATGAGAAAAAGTGCTATATAAGTGAACACCATTTACCAACTGTTTTGTTTATTCTAGGTGACCAAGTTGCAGTGTACTCAGACCTTTGTTACTCCACGGCTCTACATGGCATATCATTTCACCCTCATGAGAACATGGTAGCCTTCTGTGCCTTTGGTCAGAGTCAGCCTGTCCACGTGTACCTCTACGATCGCAAAGGTTTGTCTGGGTCTTGACCAAAAAGCAAAACAAACAAAAAAAAAAACCTAGCAAGTTCCTCTTTAGTTTTGTCTGTATAAAATGTGTGAATCTAATCAACGTCTTGTCAGTCTGCTGGGTAATTGACACTGTCCATTCTGAAGACGATATACTGAACTGCAACTTTGCTTCATGCAGTTTCCCAGTTGGAAGTGAACAGCATAAAAGCTTCAACTGGAGCAGCATCTGTAGGCAGCAAAACTGTCAGAAACACACCTGACCATACGTTGGTGGCCTTGGCTCCTTCAGTCACAGATCCACTTCTTCAAGCCTCAAGACTTGCCCAGAAAATGCAGAGTGTGAAGGAACAACTCAATTCAGTTCTTGTAAATGTGCATCTTTTATTTTTGTGCATGAAATTTACTGTTATAATAACAATATACTGTTGTGTACAACTTTGTCTCATTACTTTTCATACCTTCTTTAGGAACCACGTCAAAGTTCTGCCACTCCTGGATTATTTTATGAGCAAGGTAACCAGTACAATTAAATGGCAACTTGGATGGAAAGCAGCAGAATTTACTGCACTGTGTTTTTCCATTATGTTCAGTAACATGGAGAATATTTTTTCTGTTTCTTATTTGCAGACAAAATGGGCAGTGCTTATGCAGGGAGGAGCTTTGCTTCAGATATCAGCACAGTGAGTTTTATTAGAACTTTACAAATACACCTTTGTTTACTGTTATTGAAGCCATACAGTGCAACTCTTAAGAGCCCTTTCTATCAAGATTGATGTTGTTCTCTGTACCTTGTATGAATGAGCTTGTTCATCAGTCTGGGAGAGAAGAAAACACTTTGTTTTAGAGAACTAGTGCATACCTGTGCATACCTGTGCACGCTCGTAGAAACCAAGTATAAGCAAGTATTTCTGCATGCCCGTAGAAAGCAGGTGTAAGCAAGGGTGTAAGCAAGCATGCCAGCACTCGTTCAGTGATGCCTGCCTTTGATCTTTGATGGTGTCATGATGAGTCCTATGATCTTTGATGATGTCATAGTGAGTCCTATGATTGTGAGCAGTGACTGCCTTTGATCTTTGATGATGTCATAGTGAGTCCTATGATCTTTGATGATGGCATAGCGAGTCCTATGATGCCTACATTTGATCTTTGATGATGTCATAGCGAGTCCTATGATCGTGAGTGATGCCTGCCTTTGATCTTTGATGTCCTATGATCGTGAGTGGTGCCTGCTTTTGATCACACACAGATTTTCCAGAATCACTCTGTACTATGGTGTCTATATGACGTCATATAGACATCATGTAGACATCATAGGCACATCATAGGCGATCCTATGATCTTTTAGCGAGTCCTATGGTCATGACAGACAGACAGGGTGATAAAGCTGCTGCAGAGTTCCTGACCAGATAGAGTGGCCAGTAACCGAGAGAAGAAGAAGAGTACGTGGCGGTAATGCACCTGTAAGCTGATTGGCAACCACCAATTAAATCTAAAAGAAGAAGAAGAAGAAGACCAGATAGAGTAATAAGATAAGATAAGCCTTTATTAGTCCCACAACGGGGAAATTCCAGGATTGCAACAGCACAGGGATAGCAACACTCAGAGCAACAATCAGAAGGCAAGAAAAAAAACAAGCAAGCAAGAGCAGCTAATATACATATGTACATATTACTATAAAATATATATATACACACACACAGACACACACAGACACACAGTGCAGATCATTGTAGCTGGATGGAATAAATATATGAATATATGAACACACAGTGCAGAGCATTGTAGCTAGATGGAATAAATATGTAAATATATAAACACCCACAGTACGGAGCATTGCAGCTAGGTGGAATAAATATGCAAGTATATAAACACACACAGTGCGGAGCAATGTAGCTAGATGGAATAATATGTAGATATATAAAAACACAGTGCGGAGCATTGTAGCTAGATGGAATAAATATATAGATATATAAATATAAACACACCCAGTGCTGAGCATTGTAGCTAGATGGAATAAATATATAGATATATAAATATAAACACACCCAGTGCAGAGCATTGTAGCTAGATGGAATAAATATGTAAATATATAAACACACACAGTGCAGAGCATTGTTGCTAGGTGGGATGAAACAGCATAACCGTCTATTTAGTTATCCTACATGGTATGATTATGTGCCCATACATATTCTCACCCTCCATAGCGACCGGTATGTTCCTAGTTGTATGCCGGAGAGGACCATTGTGTAAGTCTATTGCATCTTTTGCATTCAAAAAACTATTAGTTTGTTACGTCTTTTTGCTATCTCTGCGAGCAGCCCTGCTTAGGTTGTACAGTCTGACAGCCGTTGGTAGGAAGGACCTACGAAACCTCTCGGTTGTGCACCTGGGATGATGTAGTCTGCTGCTAAATGAGCTCCTCAGTGCATCCAGTATGTCCTGCATAGGGTGGAACTCGGACTCCAGCAGAGATGACAGTTTAGCCACCGTCCTTCTCTCTCCTATCTCCTCCATCGGATCAAGGCGCTGCCCCAGGACAGAGCTAGCTTTCTTAATCAGTTTGTTCAGTCTCTTCCTATCGGCTGCAGTAATGCCACTGCCCCAGCAGACCACTCCAAAAGTGATGGCTGATGCCACCACCGTGTCATAGAATGACTTCAGCAGCGCCCCTTGTACACCAAAAGACCTGAGTCTCCTCAGCAGGAACAGCCTGCGCTGTCCCTTCTTGTAGAGTGCGTCAGTATTGTGTGACCAGTCTAGTTTATTGTTCAGATGAATACCCAGGTACTTGTAGGATGTCACCATCTCGATGTCTGTTCCCTGTATATTTACTGGTGCTGTGAGGGGCTGCCCATGCCTGCGGCAGTCCACCACCAGCTCCTTAGTTTTCCTCGCGTTGATCTGGAGGCAGTTCCGATGGCACCAGTCCACAAAGTCCTGGATAAGCCCTCTGTACTCAGCTTCATCTCCGCTGGAGATGAGACCAACGATCGCAGAGTCATCAGAGAACTTCTGTAGATGGCAATGTGTTGTGTTGTGTGAGAAGTCCGCAGTATAAAGAGTGAACAGGAAGGGAGCCAGCACCGTTCCCTGGGGGGCCCCCGTGCTACTGATGATCGTGTCGGAAACACAGTCCCGGGTTCTCACAAACTGAGGCCGGTTCGTGAGGTAGTCCAGGATCCATGATGACAGGTGCTGGTCCACCCCTGCGCGCAGCAGCTTGTCCTTCAGGATAATGATATACAGTGAAGTATGTGGTGGTAATGCACCTGTAGGCTGGTTGCCAACCACCAATCAAATCTAAAAGAAGAAGAAGACAGACACACAGACACACAGATTTCTTGAATTATACGTAGAGTGATTAAACATTGTTTATGTTTCTTGACAAAACCCGTCTTTGCTCTCTTAGTCATTATTAATAAGGTTTTTCTCTTTGCTTTCATCTTGTTTTAGGCCTTTTGTATCTTAAGACATTCAACATTCCATATGCTAGACGAATGAAGAAAAATGCCTTTAAAGCTCTATATTAGGCGATTGACAATTATGACTTTTTTTCACCCATAAAGATTTTGGTGTATGACCAAAGTCCTTTTTTTTCAGACAGGACCTAATCCCTTACTCCCCCCTCCGTCTTTCTTGTCACCACACTCCAAGCTGCAGCTCTCTCATTCTCTGGCAGAGCAGCTTATCCCACAGGCAGCTCTTAGCACCCAGCATCGTAAGTGGCTTGCTCAGTTCATCACTTAGTTATTTGTCTTTAACCAATGAATGGCTTTATTGGGTGGGGCCATGTAACATCCAAGGGTCAAAGGTTCATAAAAAGTACAGCTGTAAAGCCTGAAGAAATGTTCTAAACAGTCTTGTGGACAGAAATTGAATTGTACTTTTTTGAAATTTGATGTATTTATAGAGATTTATATAGAGAAAACATAAATACATTAAATATAGAAATCAATGAATGAACCCTTTTCAGAACTTGTTTCCATACCCCAGGCTCTATATCTGTATTGGATTATACAGACCAGGTTTTGGAAGAACATCAGAAGCTGAAATCTGGTGGCTAAGAAGAGTATTATACTGAAAAAGCACCTTTAACACAAGGATTGATTTTAAGGTTGGCATGCATAAGAGTAATAATAAGTTAGTGAGGTGACAATCACCAAGCAGCAGTACGGTTTCATGCCAAGAACGAGTACTACAGATGCAATGTTTGCTTTAAAGTGTTTTGAAGGCGAAGGATAGAGAAGATCAGAAGGAGTTGCACTGTGTCTTTGTCGACCTAGAGAAGGCATATGATAATGTGCCAGTAGAGGAGCGTGGTGCTATATGAGAAGTCAGGATTGGCAGAGAAGTATGTGAGGGTGGTGTAGGACATGTATGAGGACAGGGAAATGGTGGTGAGGTGTGCTGTAGGAGTGACAGATGGATTCAAGGTGGGTGGGATCAGGGATTGAGCCCCATCTTGGAGAGGTGGAAGGTATGCACTGGAGAGAAGAGGAATGAAAGTCAGTACAATCAATGACGGGGCATCACGGTGGTGCAGTGGTTAGCACTGTTGCCTTACAGCTAGAAGGTTCCTGGTTTGAATCCTCAGGCTGGCAGGGGTTGGAACCGTTCTGTATGGAGTTTGCATGTTCTCCCTGTGCTGCGTGGGTTTACTCCGGGTGCTCCGGTTTCCTCCCACAATCCAAAGACATGCATGTTAGGTTAATTGGTTGTTCTAAATTGTCCCTAGATATCTGTTTCCTATAGGCCCTTAGAATAGAGGGTTAGTACTAGTGAAAGCGCTTTGAGTGGTCTTTGTGACTAGAAAAGCGCTATATAAGTGCAGGTTAGTTAGTAGTTAGTTAGTTACAAGCAAGACAGAATACATGAGTGTGAATGAGAGGGGGGCTGGTGTAACGATAAAGACGCAAGGAGTAGAGGTAGTGAAGGAGGAGGAGTTTAAATACCTGGTGTCAACCATCCAATGCAATGGAGGGTGCACAAGAGAAGTGAAGTAAAAAGTGCAAGCAGGGTGGAATGGGTGGATACGAGTGTCAGGGGTGATTTGTGATAGAAGGATAATAGCTAGAGTTAAAAGGAAGATTTATGAGACGTCGTGAGACCAGCTGTGATGTATAATTTGGGGACAGAGGTGCTGATGAAATGACAGGAGGCAGAGCTGGAGGTGGCAGAGTTGAAGATGCTGAGATTTCCACTGGGAGTGACTAGGAGGGACAGGATTAGAAATGAGTATATCAGAGGGAGAGCTCAGGTTGCGCGGTTTAGAGACAAAGTAAGACAGGCATGCCTGAGATGGTTTGGACATATGCAGAGGATAGATAGTAGATATACTGGACAAAGGATGTTGAAGACAGAGCTGCCAGTCAGGAGGAAAAGAGGAAGACCACAGAGAGAAGATTCATGGATGTAGTGAAGATGGACATGGAGAGGGTTGGTGTTACTGAAGAAGATGCAAGGGATAGAGTGAGATGGAGGCAGATGATCCATTGTGGCGGTCCCTAAAGGGGGCAACCAAAAGGAGAGAAAGAGGATCCGTAAGAGTAATAGGAGGAATATTAGGGACACCTAAAAAAATTACAAACAAAATCTCTGATCTGTAAATATCTGAAAAAAGTTAATAGGCTTCAAATTAAATTCTTGAGATAGCTGAAAGAAGAAAACAAAAGTACCATCTATGTAAAGAAGCATTATTTACACAATCCCTTGGTCTCTCCAAGTTTTAGGGCGTGCCCCAATTCACCCCTTTGCCCTGCCCCTAAGCCCTACCCCTCCGTTTTGCGCGTTCATCTTGAATGCATGGGCAAAGGGGTGAATTGGGCCCCACCCTTAAAAGCTTTATCAGATAAAGGAGGAGCAAACCAAGGTAAGGAGTAATCAGCCATTACACGTATTGCCTGCAGTCCAAAGTACTAGCTGAACAGAGTCCATACCTTGAGGCAGTTTTTAACTACAACGCTGTTGGTGTACATCAATGGTGAGGCAGTAAATGGAAGACACGAGAGACATAAAAGAAAATGGACCATATAAGGCTTCCTCATTCTACAGCCATGTGGGGGTTGACTTTCTGCTCTACAACAGCAGTACAACATAGCTCTGATGTTAGATGCCCAGTAATACAATAAAAAGTTAGGCAGAGCTAAACCACCTGCTTCAGGAGGTTTTTGTAAAATATTTCTTAATCCTGGGAACTTTTCTTGTTCCAGATAAATTGAGAATTTTTTTTATCAAGGTAATGGGAAAAAAATGTTTGGGGAGAAAAAAAAAGGCATTTAGTACAGCAAAACAAATGCAGTGTAAAAACTTATGAAGTGTATTCACTTTACTGCAATTTACCCGATTCCTTTGAAAGAGGCAAAAGAGACCACTGATGAAAGTCCTGAGAATATTTTTCCAGCAGAGGGGAGAAATTATATATAAATAAATCTGAATTTTACTTAATTATACTAATGCCCAATATTTGAAATACTCTAAAGAGATCCTTAAAGGCCAAATGTCACGTAACAGGGTACTTTAAATATCTTGAAACTAGATATAAAAGGGAACCGATCCGTTCGGGTCTTGGTGCATATGCTTCAGTAACAACGGAATATTCGTTAATTTAAAACTGCCGCGCTTGGCCTGACACGGCCCCTGGAATCGCCTGGGGAAGAAGGCGGAAGTGACAAAATCGATTGTACCCTAGTTTGATGCTTGGGGTATTTCAATTGATTGTTTATATGGAGACTGGAAGGTTGAAGTGAGCAACAAGAAAGAAAAAATTGGATATTTCACCCATACCTTAAAACGGGACTATCAGGGACAGCTGGGTAATAAGGGACACTTCTCTGGGAAATGTTTTCATACCTGTCAAGTGAGACGTTTTCGCCGTGCTTCAACACCGTAAAAAGCGGCTATAAGGGACGGCGGAGCAACAAGGGACACCTCTCTGGGAAATGCCCCAAATGCAACTCGTGTTGTTATTGTCAAATATTTTAAGGATTCATGGATATTTGACAATAACAACACAACTCAGTGTCCGGCGCAAAATAAAAAAAAAGGCAGAATTCTGTATTTGTCAGGCGATCTCTCTCTGTTCCGCAACCTCTGCACAGCTGAACGTGTTAAACCATTGTCCTAATGACTTCTCATTGTAGTGAGAATAGCTCACGTTGAGCGATCAGCCCGCCCCGACAATCTGACTAATGATTGACTCCACACTTCTCATTGTAGTGATAATAGCTCAGGCTGAGCCATCTGCCAGCACCAGCTGTGGGGGATCACACACAGGACGTGCTCCGCAACACACTCAAATTTTTTTCCCGTATATTTTTCTTTTGGGCGTACAGAAATGGCAATACGCCCGTTTTTGCTAAAATTGCATTTTCCCCGTATTTTCCTTAAAATATTTGACAATAACAACACGAACTACATTTAAAACATTTCCCAGAAAAGTGTCCCCCACCACTCCGCCGTCCACCACAGCCGCGCTTGGCACCAAAATACGGCGAAAACGTCTCACTTGACAGGTATGCGCCTCCATTTTCATATTGATCTGGTCAATTTCTTGACAGCAGCGGCTCTCCTCCACTGTAATAATAATGGCTTCCGAAAAATCAATATTTATGGGGCGCCCTCGACAGACCACTTTCGGCTTCGCAATTCTGGAGGCGATTAATGTCCAGTTCAATGATATTTTCCACTGGTTCTGCTCTCTGGTCATCGTTGGAACTGTTGTCATCAGACAAAGCATCTGATTCCGTCTCGGACGACTCGAACCTGTAAGGTTCAATGCCTCTGTCACTGTCTGAACCACTGACAAAAAAAAAGACAAAAAAAAAAGACAAAACTAAACTAATTTGTTCACAATCGCTGTCACTTTCCGTCATGATTGTCCAATGTTGATAAATGTGAATGTGGATAGGCAGGGCAGCCAGGGTACAACTGGTGATGTCAAAAACATGGGCGTGGTCTGGACTGGCTGTCACAAGCCAGCAAGCAAGGTGGGGCCTTCACCTGGTGTATTTTGTGCAATTATGTAAATACAGGTGGGTGATATGGTCTCCGGTATGAATATTTGGTTTAAGCTATGTGTATTTTATCTAAATTCGTTGTCATTTAGAAAAAAAAATTACGTGACATTTGGCCTTTAATAACAACTTTGAAAGAGTATAGATAGCAGCTCCATCATTAATGGGCATAGCTTCACTTTCATGAAAATGCAATTTGTAGCCTGAGATTTGCCCAAACTCCTGCATATTTAACACTGGGGGGATAGAATTATCTGGGACTGAGATAAAAAGTAAGAGATCATCAGCATATAAAGACAATTCATGTACTATGCCACCTCTTGAGATGCCCAGCATCTGACTAGACCTAAGGGCCACTGCCAACGTTGCGATGGCAAACAACAACGGGGAAAGAAGGCAGCCCTGCCGGGTACCACATTTAAGGAAAAATAATCAGAATAGTCATTATTTTTGCAGGCACAAGCAAGTGAAGAATTATATAAAAGTTTATTCAAAAATATAAATGTAAAAAATGCCAAAGTGTTTTATTGCATAAAAAAGGAAGGACAATTCCACATGGTCGAAAGCCTTTCTGCATCCATTGAGATGACCACTTCAGAAATGTCAGAAGAAACAAGTGAATACAGAATATTAAATAGTTCTCTGACATTGTGGAAAGAGACATATACTTTTTTAACCAGAGTCTTTAACTGGAAATCCAAAACATTTTTTACTGTGGAAGAGTAAATATTTATGCAGCTTTGTATGTTGTTTTCTTTTAATTCCAGGTGGATTTAGTCCTGTTGGCCAGCATGTAAAAGGAGCCTCACCTTTTAGGCTGAAGACGGTAAAACTCTGATGTTTATCTTGTTTTTTCTTAACAGTACCGTAATCAGATGAGCATTACACCACTGCTGAGTAAGCTACAGTCTGCAAAATAGCATGCTTTTTCAAACTGCTGTTACAGGATTAAACTGGTGTTATTTGTCTCTGTCAGACCCTTCCTGACCACATCGCTTCAGGCATCCATATGGAAACAAATTCTACCCCTGTTCAACACACAGTAAGTTTTGCGCTCAGTCACAGCCAGCTAAAAGAGGGCTGTGACCTCTTTTAGCCCTTACAGGCTGGACCAGGCAAGGCTCTGTCCTGGTGCTTTCTGGCAAACCAGTCCATTTTTATCCTCCGCCTGTTGAAGACCCCTTTGGGCAAAGACTGAAGGAGAATGATGGTGTGGGGTGGTCTGTCCATCCGTCCGTCTGTCTGTCCCCCTATTGTGAAATCAACTCCTCCTACAGTTTTGTTCCGATTGTTTTGAAACGTGGTACCAGGGATTGATATACACTGATGATGCACATATTGCAAGTTGACTTTGGCTTTTGCAGGAATTATAGACCTTGAGGTCAAAGTCAGAGGTCAGTTTTTCCCTAAATCTTGTAAACATAATAACTACTGAAAGAAATGATGTAGGCTTTTCAAATTGATACCATAGTTGCATCTAAGACAAATCTTGGACGGCTTACACCCTGACCTGACTATGGGATTGGGGTCAAAAGGTTAAAGATCAAGGTTAGCGTTCCCCATGCCAGGCCTATTCAATTAGTGACTTGTGGACCACATGCAGCCCAGAACCAACCTCCAAGTGGCCCAGGCCACGCCAAGGAAAAATAGATTTAAGAAAAAATATGAAGGAATGACGGTCTGCAAGCGCGCACACAGATGTGCATGACTATCATCCATGCGGAATTCAGAAGCACCCCGCCCGCGTGACTGTTCCAGTCGGTAGGCAGAGTGTCTCGCTAGCATCACTGTCCGAGAGAAGCATGAGCTTATTAAAGTAAACGTGGAAAAAAAGCAGAAGAGGTATGTAAGCAGTGGAGGCATTTATCATGGTTTTAACCTGCTGGTAACGGGAACAATAATGAAGAGTCACTTAGCAAACAGGTGTGATTAGGATTCATATGCAGGGAAAGGCAAGAGTGACTGAATCGCTGAGGACTGACTTCACCAGCTACAATATTAACTTAGAATTTATGTTCATGCACTACAGATGCAAATTAGCAGTATTGCTAAATCTGGCATACTTACATTTGTATTAGTGCTCATTAGTATGTAATGTTCCTTTCAAATAAACATTAACCCCTTGCACTCTGGTCAATTTCCCTAAAAACACCTAAAAATAACATACCCAAAGTAAATCAAAAGCTGTTCTTCAACTCTTTGCAGCATCATCATGGGGTTGGTCTCATTTAAAAGAAAACACTTTGAATTTTTTGGCAAAATAGTCATAATCTCTCTAAGTGCTCCTGCCACTGAGTAACAGTCATCTAAACATACTGAACTTGAAGAAAATAAAGTTCGCCTGGGTGTTTTTTTGGATACAAATGCTTGCAAATAACACACAGCTGTCAGATCCGGGCTGGAAAATGCAACAGAAATGTAGAACCAAGTGTTATCCAGCTGAGGTCAAAATTGTGTAACAATACCACAAAAAATGAATTTATTACACAGCTTTTTTGTCAGGTTGTTCCCAGGCGTTTTTGAACTGTGCCAAATTGTGCCAAATGGCACAGTTTGGAAAAACGTCTGTAACTTTTGAATGATTCAATATAGAAGCTTGATCTTGGGCTCTAATGAAAGGTGACACTCAGGGCTGTGTGTGTGTGTGTGGGGGGGTACATCTGTAATGTAGAGGATAACAACTCCCACCCCCCCCCCACCCCCCGCTACAGAGGACGGACATCGTCCATCGCCACATGACGGACCGCGGGGACTGTGCGCCGCGGTCTACTACGCACAGTTGTACTAAAATATCTGCAATATATCTGCAATCCGCTACAGAGGAGTAGCGGGGGGGGCGGCGTCCATGGTCCGGATGCGGCGCACGGACCGGTCCGTCATGTGGCGATGACGCACAGTTGTAATGTACCGATCGGTCAAAAGTCATTTTCATTACAATTTTCAGGGATAAAGAATAATTTAGCTTATAACACTTACCTGTCCACAACAGCAGTGTCGCTGACAAACATTTCTTCCTCATTGTCAGACGAACATGACGCTGGTCCGCTTGTTATGACTCGTGGTTCTGGTCACGCGACCCGGTCAAACCATGATTCCATTATTGCGGTTTTGCGGTTCCATGATTGCGGTTTTGGCGAACAATTTTTCAAAACAAATAAGAACAGTAGTAAGAAAAAAAGACTGGCGAACGCGTGTGTGTCACCCAGTGGCTTACACAAAACAGATTTTTCGCACGGGACGCACGCTTTCAATCGTCGAACTTCTCTGCTTCAATTGGCTCGCTGTATTCGCAGCCGTTGGTAGGCGGGTCCTTCTTGCTAGGTTTTCAGTCATTGGTTCTTCAAGGTTTCAGAAACCCAATTCAAGGCTCTTATTAATCGAATGAGAGGTCAATCAAATCTAAACCAATCAAAGCACTCCTTTGGCTTTCTGTTCGCAGCTGTGTCTGTAGTGGAAGAACGGAAATGCAGCTTTTTTTTTTTTCAGTGCGCTCTGAGACGCACAGTGTGCGTCCTAGTGCACATGAGGGCGTGCTAGGACGCAGAGACGTGACCGCCCGTGGTATCCCGGAGTGCAAGAGGTTAAACTAAACTAAGTCAATGACTAATCTGTATGCAGCCTTCAGACAAACTAAACGTGCCAACATTTGGATTTCAAAATAAGGGAGGTTTTTCCTGCTGTCTGTGGTGAGGAGAGTTCTAAAAAACTATAAATATATAGAAATACGTATTATAACAGAAATAACTGCATTTTTGGTAATTTAACTTTATTTATTTCATTAAATACAATTGTATTAATATTATTTTCTTTGAAATCAGAGTTAAATTATTGTTCTGTTCTGGCTCTACCAAATTATGACCAAAAGTGTAAATTGTATAAGGAAAAAAAATCAAAATTTTACCACAGTCTGTTTCAAATTTATATTAAAAAAACCCAGTAATTTTATTTAAAAAAATAAAAATTAAAGCTGCGAGCAATGATAAACAGGGCCTTGCGTCTTCGCTAGGCCTCGGCCTTGCCACTCAGCGCGTAACTCCTCGCAGGCTCCATTCCTCCCTCCCCAACTCTCTTCCTCCCGTTCTTTGTCCGTCCATCCTTTCATAATGCTCTACCCCATCCATCTGTCAGCCATTCGTTCATCAATCCATTTGCCCATCCATCCGTCCATACCGCCATCCATCATCAATCCGTCAATCTGTCCATCTGTACATTGCAAGATAAAGCCTCAGCAGAGGTTCTGTATAAGCTTGTGGAAAACCACACAAATCTATTAATCTGTAGCCGAAAGGACACTTCTGGTGAAAATTTCACCAGGAAATATGTTTGAATTTAGACAACCTATGCCATTGCTATGAATGTTTTTTTTTTGTTTTTTTTTTACCTAAGGGGCACTATAGCTATATGTAGTATAGTCATATAACTCTATTCTGGGTGGTACTAGTACCATGTATATCAAGTTTGGTTCCAGTTGGGTGATGTACATGTGAGTTATTACAACTTCATGTCCATTGGTGGTAGGGGGCGCTACTGCTGCGTCTTATTGCATATTATAGAAACTAGTGCACACCCGTCCATGAATATAGAAACCAAGTATAAGCAAGTATTTCTGCATGCCCGTAGAAAGCAGGTGTAAGCAAGCACATCATCTCTCGTTCAGTAATGCCTGCCTTTGATCTTTGATGATGTCATAGGGAGTCCTATGATCTTTGATGATGTCATAGTGAGTCCTATGATCTTTGATGATGTCATAGGGAGTCCTATGATCGTAAGTGATGCCTGACTTTGATCTCTGAAGATGTCAGAGCGATTCCTATGATCTTTGAAGATGTCATCTTATAGACACCATAGACTGATGGCATAGCGAGTCCTATGATGCCTGCATTTGATGATGTCATAGCGAGTCCTATGATCGTGAGTGATGCCTGTGTTTGATCTTTGTCCTAGATCATGAGTGAGTGTGAGTGATGCCTGACTTTGATCTTTGATGATGTCATAGCAAGTCCTATGATCTTTGATGATGTCATAGCAAGACCTATGATCGTGAGTGATGCCTGCGTTTGATCTTTGATGTTCTATGATCGTGAGTGTGTGTGAGTGATGCCTGCCTTTGATCTTTGATGTCCTATGATCATGAGTGATGCCTGCCTTTGATCACAGACAGACACACACATATTTTCTTGAATCACTCTATAGTATAGAGTCTACTATGGTGTCTATATGCCGTCAAGTAGACATTATGCAGAGATCATAGGAACATCATGTAGAGATCATAGGAGCATCATAGGCAAACCTATGATCTTTTAGCGAATCCTATGGTCGTGACACAATGACAGACACACAGACAGACAGACAGACACACACACACACACACACACACAGAGATTTCTTGAATTATAAAAAGAGTGATGATGTTCACCATTGGTTGCCTGTTCAACACGCTAAATTTGGTTGACTTTGGACAAACTATGCCACTTATTAAGATTTGTTTTTCTGCTAGGGGGCACTAGAGCTATGTGTAATTGTTCATTATAGAAAGGTTCAGAGTTGGTTTAACATGTACCACACAAAATTTGGTTGAATTTGGACTATTTCAGAGTTATAAGGCTTTGTTTTTGTTTTGTTTTTTTGCTAGGGGGCACTATAGCTATATGTCATTTTTCATTATACAAGGGTTCAATGTAGGCTACCAATCCACCACACAAAATTTGGTTAAATTTGGACAACGTATGCCTGAGTTATAAAGCTTTGTTTTTGTTTTTTTTTTCCTAAGAGGTGCTATAGCTATGTTTTTTATAGTTATATAAATCTTTTCGGGGTCTGACTAGTATCATATATATGAAGTTTTGCAGCATTTGGACAATCTACGTGTCAAGTATGACAACTTCCTGTCCATTGGCTGTAGGGGGCACTGTTGCTATGTGTCATTCTTTATTTTAGAAATTTCCTGTATTGGCTACCTGTTCACCACACAAAATTTGGTTGAAATCAATGTATACCAGAGTTATAGCCATTGAAATTGTGATTGAGAGACCGCAAATTTGGCCACGCCCCATACCCCAAACCGCCGGGCATTTGGAAAAGTTTTCAACAACTATTGAGGGCATATAGGTATAGATGGATGTCTGAAGATAGAGTAGGTGGCGGTAATGCACCTGTAAGCTGGTGGCCAACCGTCAATCAAATCTAAAAGAAGAAGAAGAAGAAGAATATGGGTATAGATGATTGTCACCAAAAATGGTACCAATCAGGCTCATTATTTGAGAGATATTGAAGAAAACCTTTGGCATAACCTTCATGTCTCCAAGAGAGGGTGTTATTGCTACTCATGAATATTCATAGCTATTACTGTTTGGAGGCATACCCTTATACATACACACGTGGACAAAATTGTTGGTACCCTCCTGTTAATGAAAGAAAAACCCACAATGGTCACAGAAATAACTTGAATCTGACAAAAGTGGTAATAAATAAAAATTCTATGAAAATTAACCAATGAAAATCAGACAATGCTTTTGAATTGTGGTTCAACAGAATTATTTTAAAAAACAAACTCATGAAACAGGCCTTGACAAAAATGATGGTACCCTTAACTTAATATTTTGTTGCACAACCTTTTGAGGAAATCACTGCAATCAAACCATTTCTGTAACTGTCAATGAGACTTCTGCACCTCTCTCAGCAGGTATTTTGGCCCACTCCTCATGAGCAAACTGCTCCAGTTGTCTCAGATTTGAAGGGCACCTTCTCCAGACGGCATGTTTCAGCTCCTTCCACAGATGTTCAATAGGATTTAGATCAGGGCTCAAAGAAGGCCACTTTAGAATAGTCCAATGTTTCACTCTTAGCCATTCTTGGGTGTTTTTAGCTGTGTGTTTTGGGTCATTATCCTGTTGCAAGACCCATGACCTGTGACTGAGACCAAGCTGTCTGACACTGGGCAGCACATTTCTCTCTAGAATACCTTGATAGTCTTGAGATTTCATTGTACCCTGCACAGATTCAAGACACCCTGTGCCAGATGCAGCAAAGCAGTGTTACGTGTGGCTCTGGGGAGCCACAGAGTGAGAGCCAAGGGCAAGCCAGTGAGTTGTGATGTTTTATTGATGACAAGGGTGAGGGATAAGGAAAGCACAGATACTCATACAAAGTAACACTCACGAGTAGTACAGCACCGGAGTAGACAGTTGTCACCGGGCATAGGGGTACCAAAGTATGAATCAGAATCAGAATCAGAATCAGAATAAACTTTATTGCCAAGCACGTTTACAAGTAAACATACGAGTAAACATACAAGGAATTTGACTCGACATTGGGCGCGCACGAAAGGCGCATCCAATGACGCAGCAGCCATGACGAGGCGCCTGTCATACTGGAGGGTAAAGAGGGCAAGGGTCAGGGAAAACACAATAGGCAGAGAGAAAAAACATAGTTATCAAAATAACGCTCGTATAAGCTCATATAAGCTCAAATGAGCCAAATTATGATTACAAAGAAAAAAACCCTCTATGCACAATTAGCAGACAATAGATCACACATTAACAAACAGCAAATTGAGAGAGACAGTGTGTGTGTATACGTCAGTGTAAGTGTATCAGTCATGTGATGTTGAATGCTCTGTGTGTGTGTCAGTTTTCAGTTACTGGTGGACAGCAAAAATCCTCTCTCAGCAGATGTTATGTCTTTAGTGTCTGAAACTTAAAAAAAGCATGTCCTCGTGTCTCAGTGCATGTCCGATGGTAATTCCTAAGCCAGTCACATGGCGCTGTCCTTGAGAGTTCAGATTACTGTACGCCAGGTTGTTTGTGTAAGAGAGAAGTCAGCCAAAACATTCTACTGCCTTATCTTCATCCAGGAGGAGTGAGAGCTGTAGGGCGCCGAAAACAAGGTCGAATAAGCACAGTTCACTCAGAGGAGGAATTTTCATCTCTTATGCGATTCAGTGCTTCATAATTTCCAAATACATTTCCAGGCTTTAAAATCATTTCCTGGAGAGCTCCTAGCGACATCGAGATGTTACCAATCTTCCTGTTCAGTTCGCCATTAGCCGCTGTCAGAGCCCTCCCCAGCTGGTCAAATTGATGAAAGAGCTTCGCTGGGTCAGCATTTTGATTAGCTCTGTCCATCTTCTTCAATTTTCGATACACCAGGACCACTCCAAAGCCGATCAATAGAAGTCCTAAGATCGTGATGCCAAATAAATAGATGTCTTCCACATCTTCGATCGAAAGGTCACACAGACACATAAGTTTCCAATTGTATGTGTCTCTCACATAACCCACAGCAGCAGTACCCGCAGGACAGATGGGCTCCCCCGGGCCTGATTTTCTAGTTGAAAAAACGGTGTCAATTGTATTCAAAGCCCAGCTTAGCAAATCCATAATTTTCCATTTGGATCAAGAATCAGCCAGCAGAAGAGTGACGCAGACACAGACAATGCAGCAAGCTGGGATCAGTCAGGAGGGAAGGAGGAGAGGAGAGAAAAAGCGTCTGCTCTCTCTGAAAGCCGGAAGTGAAGAGAGAACTCACAGCGGGTAACACTCACAGGTTATGCAGCCAGACGAGTAGAGAGCTGGCACCGGACATAAGGGCTCCAAGACAAATACTCATACAAGATGACACTCCCAAGTAATATAGTAAGGCGAGCAGAGAGCTAGCACCGGACATAGGGGTACCAAGGCACAAATACTCCTTACGGGATAACACTTACGAGTAATGCTGCCAGATGAGTAAAGGACTGGCACCGGACGTAGGTGATCCAGCCTAACAGTGCTTAAGTTGCAGCCCCGAATGATCGAAGCTGCTCCTTTTTATCCTCATTAGCAGCGCCTCAGCTGATGAGGATTAATTGGGCCCCAGCCGTCCCGTAACACTGACGGCTGGGAGCCCGCAGAGACGCTGCCCAATGAGAGACAGGGATGAGAATGGATATGATCTGAGCGCCGGAACCCGGCGTCTCATCCCATGGTGACAAGCAGCCCCAGAACATAACAGAACCTCCTCCATGTTTCACAGTAGGGACAGTGTTCTTTTCTTGGTATGCTTCATTTTTGCATCTGTGAACATAGAGCTGATGTGCCTTGCCAATAAGTTTCAGTTTTGTCTCGTCTGTCCATAGGACATTCTCCCAGAAGCTTTGTGGCTTGTCAACATGCAGTTCGGCAAATTCCAGTCTAGCTTTTTTATGATTTGTTTTCAACAGTGGTGTCCTCCTTGGTTGTCTCCCATGAAGTCCACTTTGGCTCAAACAATGACGGATGGTGCGATCTGACACTGATGTACCTTGACCTTGGAGTTCACCATGAATGTGTTTAGAGGTTGTTCTGGGCTCTTTTGTTACCATTCGTATTATCCGTCTCCTCCTGCGGCCACGTCCAGGGAGGTTGGATCGGATCGGTCGGATCGTAAATTTCTGAATAATATGTGCAACTGTAGTCACAGGAACATCAAGCTGCTTGGAGATGGTCTTATAGCCTTTACCTTTAACATGCTTGTCTATAATTTTCTTTCTAATCTTCTGAGACAACTCTCTCCTTTGCTTCCTCTGGTCCATGTTTAGTGTGGTACACACCATGTCACCAAACAGCACAGTGACTACTTGTCACCCTTTAAATAGGCCGACTGACTGATTACAAGTTTGTAGACACCTGTGATGTTAATTAGAGGACACATCTTGGTTGAACATGTCCCTATGGTCACATTATTTTCAATCTTTTGTAAGGGTACCATCATTTTTGTCCAGGCCTGTTTCATGAGTTTGTTTTTTAAAGTAATTCTGTTGAACCACAATTCAAAAGCATTGTCTGATTTTCATTGGTTAATTTTCATAGATTTTTTATTTATTACCACTTTTATCAGATTCAAGTTATTTCTGTGACCACTGTGGGTTTTTCTTTCATTAACAGAGGGGTACCAACAATTTTGTCCATGGCTGTACCTATCTTGGTGCCAATCTGATATTCCATTCCTGAGGTATTAAAAAAACAACAGGACGCAAACATTCTAATGCAAAACTTTCTGCCTCCTATAGGTGGTGCTGTAGATTTCTATGAATATTGTTCTATAGAACTGTTTGGAACTGGACTAATATACATAACATTGAATTTAGTTGAAATCAAACAATGCATACCAGAGTTACTGCCATCAGAATGGTCATAGAATGCTCATGGTGATGCCTCACCATGCATCAAATTTTGCCACACCCCTACATTGGACTAAAACCCTAGGACGAGTTTGAACAAATGCGTGAGGTGGAAATCAGGTCACTGCCACTTCCTGCCAAAATGGCCAACTTCCTGTTGGGCGTAGACCATCACTTCTATGGAGTTTTTTTGCATGTCTTGACATGATATACATCTCACCCGATTTTCATTCTTCTACGCGAAAGTAAGCGTAGACAAATTAACGATCTTTCATCTATCATCTCTTCCACAACATTTCCATTGTTATCTGTATGTGTGTTTCCCCACAAGCTATTATGGGCATTAAAGTCTCCACACCATACCTCTTTCATATGCCCTTCCCCTGCCATAACACTGAAAATATCTGCTGTTAATTTCCTACATGGGTTGTAAAAATTAGTTAGCTTAATATTTCCTTGTCCATTTGGCCTACATAGTTCAATAATATTAAACTCTATATCCTCAGCGGAGGGAATCACCCTATATGCCAGGCAATGCCGTCATAAAGATATGGTGTCTATATTTGCGGTGCCGTCATAAAGATGTTTGCGATGCCTCCATAAAGCTATGATGTCTATATGATGGCACATAGACAGATAGGCATCATAGGACTGTCTATATGACGGCACATAGACAGACAGGCATCTAGGACTCGCGATGCCATCATAAAGACATGATGTCTATATGATGGCACATAGACAGAGCACATCATAGGATGGCCTATGATGTCTGCATGGATGCCGTCAGAAAGATATTCGCGATGCCGTCATAAAGATATGATGTCTATATGACGGCACATAGACAGATAGGCATCATAAGACTGTCTATATGATGACACATAGACAGATAGGCATCATAGTGTAACCCAGTGTTAAAAACGCGAATAAAAATATGAATATTGATACTGCTTTTGAAGAGAAAACCACCCATTTCACAATGGGAGTAAATAATTTAAAGATGAATATTTAAATAAATATATATTCATAAAACAGTAGGGAACATTTTCTGGGGAGTTTTGATAAAGCTCCAAATGGTTTCATCTGGTATGCTGAGCGACCAATGGCTGCGTCTTTTGTTTGGCAGCAACAGCCAATGGGGTCACGCCAGCCAATGAGGTCACGCGCTCCCTCGCTCGGTCTGTGTGTAACCTGTAGAACGCTTTCAGTCGCAGCAGACATCGACCGAGAGAGCGCGTTCCCTTACGGCAGTGCTTCTCAATTATTTTTTGCAAAGCCCCCCCTAGGAAAGAGAAAATATTTCGCGCCCCCCCAACTCGCCGCAGTGACTATAAATAAGATCATTATCTATAAAAATTGTATAAGTATACCTAAAATTGTATCCTTTTTAACATTAACAAAAGAAAAAAGCAATATAAATCAACTTTCAACAAATATTAACTTTATTTTGCCACACAGAAACCCTGTTATAGTCTAAAACAGAAAAAAAAAACTTAAAGTGCATCAAAGTGCCTGAAATAAAAAATATGTCAATCCTTATTTAAACTAGAAACATTTTTGACCAACTGAACCATTTGATGCTGAGAAAAATAATTCAATCAATAAATAATATTAAATGTAAATTGATCTGGAACATTAACACAGGAGTACCAATATATTTAACATTTTAGTCTGAAGTAAAAGGTAGAAAAAGGCAGTATCAACTCCTCTGCAATTGTGTGGGGTTTTTGCACTGCGCAATTTGGTACGCCACTTTAAATGATGCTGAAAGTGCTCGCTGGTTTACTGATGTAGCGTTCACAAAGCGGGATGATTGTTGGCCGTACTCCGCATGTTTTCCCTGAAAAAAATCAAGCGGCTTATCAACGTGTTGAGGATGTAATGTCTGTAGGTCCATCCATCCATCCATCCATCTTCTACCGCTTTTCCGGAGGTCCGGGTCGCGGAGGCAGCAGTTCAAGCAGAGAAGCCCAGACTTCCCTCTCCCCAGCCACCTGCTCCAGCTCTTCAGAGGGGATACCAAGGCGTTCCCAGACTAGCTGGGAGACATAGTCTCTCCACCGAGTCCTGGGTCTGCCCCGGGGTCTCCTCCCAGTGGGACGTGCCTGAAACACCTCAAGTGGGAGACGTCCAGGAGGCATCCTAATCAGATGCCCATACCACCTCAACTGACTCCTTTCAATGTGGAGGAGCAGCGGTTCTACTCTGAGCCTCTCCCGGATGACTGAGCTCCTCACCCTATCTCTGAGGGTGAGTCCAGCAATCCTACGGAGAAAGTCTGTCTGTAGGTGACGTCTTAATTTATTTGGCTTCATGCTGTCCGCTGCCAACACTTTCAGACACAGTGAACACACCGGTCTTTCCTCGTCTCCCACCGTAGTCCCAGTGAAGCCAAGCGCTAGATAAGCTTCGTCATATTTTCTCGTCTTAGCTTTTGGGAGACTTTCATTTGTCTCTTTACCTCTGTCTCTCTCCGCCTTTCTTTTCGGGCAGCACGGTGGTGCAGTGGTTAGCACTGTTGCCTTACAGCTAGAAGGTTCCTGGTTCAAATCCCCAGGTTGGCAGGGGTTGGAACCTTTCTGTGTGGAGTTTGCATGTTCTCCCTGTGCTGTGTGGGTTTACTCCGGGGGCTCCGGTTTCCTCCCACAATCCAAAGACATGCATGTTAGGTTAATTGGTTGTTCTAAATTGTCCCTAGATATCTGTTTCCTATAGGCCCTTAGAATAGAGGGTTAGTACTAGTGAAAGCGCTTTGAGTGGTCTTTGTGACTAGAAAAGCGCTATATAAGTGCAGGTTAGTTAGTTAGTTAGTTAGTTACTGTTAAATATTTCTCCATGGTGTCTCTCGAGGGGTTTGTTGACAGCAATTTAAAAAGTTTTAAACTCCCGCACAGACTTTGACAATGAGAACGCCACTGCACCACCTGCTGCCGTGGATGTGCAATTACACTTTACACGGCAAAAGCAAAGCCTGTTCCCCGGGGTCACACGCGCCCCCCACTATTTGAGAAGGACTGCCTTACGGAGACGGTGAGCTAACGTGCTAATAGCAGTCTTTGTCTCGGATAAAACTTGAGATTGGTAAGCCTGAACAAACACCTGTAATGAGAGATTGCTGTATTAGCAAATTCTAATGCCCCGTTTGTTAAATTTTAAGATTGGGATCCAAAGGCTGTTAACGCCGTTGAGCGTGGGAACCCCATGACGCACGTGTCGCTTAGCTTGGTAAGTGCCATTTAGTGTGTATGGGGAAATGCTAATGGCTAGCTTGAAATGCTAACCGCCGATGCTAAATTCGGCTAGTTTTTTCACCAGAAAAAGCTATTTTTCAAAGCTGTAACGGTTAGCAAAGGTCCCAATTCCCTGGCCCTTCATTGTTATTTGGTGGTGACTGTTGAACCTGTGGTTTATATGTGTTTTAAAGTGTAAATTTGTAATAAATTGTTGTGCTAGCTTAACATGCTAACCCTCCGATGCTAATTCTGGCTAGGTTTTGCACAGGAGGAGGTTGTTTTTTCAGAGCTGTGGATAATAGCTTGAGTTTCTGTGTTCTGGCCTATTTTGTAGGTCAGGTTTTTTTCTTTGGACTGCTTTGACCAGCACGTGGATTCTCTGGATGGCGAGCCGAAGCCTGAACCGGATTGACTGGTAAAAGTGACCCAACTGGTCACCTGGACTGATACCAAGAACTGTACATATTGTAACTATATTTTGGAGAACTTTATTTTTATTTTTTTTTATTATTGTTGTAAGTGCCATGGTTTTATTTATGTGTACATATCTGTAAAAATATATATAGTTGCAAGTTCCATACACCGTGTGTGTGAGTCATCTGTTGCTGCACCTCCCAGGCTCCTACGAACCCAGAGTCTATCTGACCTGGCCCAATTGTCCCTTCTGTCCAGGTAGTAGGTTAAAGGTAACTACACTGCCATACCCAGTACTACCAAAAGGGTACAAGACTGCACCTAAAGTAATATTACACACAACTGGGTGTTACAAAATTCTGGCGAGCGCAGCCAGGAGCCTGGAGCGTTGCACAACAGTAGTGGACTCTGTTTTGACCCCTATCCAAACAGTTCATATACTGTCAAAATGGATTTTGTTGAAAAATATGGTGTCAAAGTTCCAAATGCAGTCATTGTCAGTGGTGTTGTTGATAAAGAAAAAGACAAAGATGTTTTTAAGTTCCTAGAGCAACATGGCACTATTCGCAGGGTACTTAGCGTTGATGAAAACTCGTCTGAATTTGACAAAAGTCACCTTGTGGAGTTCGAGTCTGGATTAGCTATTGAAACATTAGCACCTGCGTTGCCGTACTTTTTTGCATCTACTGACAATCCTGCTGTTAAGTACTGCATTCAAGCCTTAACTGATGTGTACACTAAAACTGTAGGGGGCAGTGTTACTGAGGCTAATCTTAGCAACCTGAGGGGTTTAGCTAAGTTAAGTGGAAAAGGTTTTGAAGAGGTGTTGCGGGAGGTTATGTCCACAATAGGGAAGTCTATTGAAGCTGCTGAGACAGCTAAAACGGTCTCTGTCGATGCTGATCCTGCTTCCCCTACTGTAGAACCCACACAAAGTGGAGTCTCTCCTCCACTCCAAGTTGAAGTGCCTCGCACCCCTAAAACCACTCAAGCACTCTTCCAAAGCCCTCTTAGACCAAACTTGATACCTCAAATGTTGAGCCCAGCTGATTTTAACCCACCCGAGGTTCAGAAAATCGTAGTCGAGCATGTCATTAACCATGCAGAGAAGCCGTCAAATGCCCATTCCTCTTGGAGAATCAGAGCTTTCTCTGGCAAAATGCCAAGACCGTATACTGAAGCTGACTATGAAACATGGCGTTCACATGTTGACTTGATGATGGAAGATACTTCTTTGTCTGACTTGGAAAAATCTCGCAAGATCCTTGAAAGTCTTCTTGCTCCTGCATCTGATATTATTCACCCTCTTGGGTCTGAAGCCACCTCTGCCGACTTATCTTAAGCTGTTGGACTCAGCTTTCGGGACTGTTGAAGACGGTGAGGAACTGCTTGTATGATTCATGAACACTTTCCAAGATTATGGAGAAAAACCCTCTGCATATCTGCATCGTTTGCAGGTGGCGCTCAATCTCACAGTGCGTAGAGGCGGTCTAGAGCCACAAGAAGTGAACAAACAGCTTCTCAAGCAGTTTAACAGAGGCTGTTGGGATGATAATCTGCTAAAAGAGCTACAGCTGGAACTAAAACATAAACATCCACCTGCGTATGCAGAGTTATTGCTTCACCTTTGCACTGTTGAAAACAGACAAGAAGTTAAAAACACCCACATGAAAAAACACTTGGGTGCCACAAAACCAAAAGTAGCCTCCTACGAACAAACAGTCACCGAAACAAGTACAAATAGTGAAGTGGAGTCGGACAGTCTGAAAGAACTGAAAAAGCAAGTCGCTGATCTAAAGAGCCAATTAGCTGCTGTTGTGAAACAAAAGAAACAAGCACCACTGAAGAAAGACCCAACTAAGAAGTCTGAAAATAAAAAACCTGACCATGCCAAACCTGAAAACTTACCTTCGTCCAGCCGTCCCAATACTAGGCCCAAACCATGGTATTGCTTCCGCTGTGGCGAAGATGGGCATATTGTAGCCACTTGTGAGTCAGAGCCAAACCCTGCGCTTTTCCTGCAAAACGCAAAGAACTAAGAGTAAAAAGACAGATTTGGGACAGTCGGAACCCCACAGCCTCTTTAAAACTGAAGTCTACCCCTGTTGCGGTTCAAACAGAGGCTAGTTCAGAGATGACCCGTCCCAAACCAGAAGCTCCATTCAAGACACGTGCTAAACTGAAGTCACACTACAAAACAGACCCCTTTAACTTTCCTAATGGTCTAATTGGTACAAAAAGTACAGCACAAGTGAAAGTGAATGGCTGTACTGTGAGCTGTTTGTTAGATACAGGCTCCCAGGTGACTACTGTCCCTGAGTCCTATTACAGACAGTACTTATCCAACCATGAGATTAAGCCACTTTTTAAGCTGTTAGAAGTGGAGGGAGCTAACGGTCAGAGTGTACCTTACTTAGGCTACATTGAAATGCATGTCACTTTCCCAAAAGACTTTCTCGGTATTGAAGCCGAAGTGCCAACACTTGCCTTAGTGGTTCCCGATGTACGTGCAGCTGATCAGTCCTTAGTGTTAATAGGGACAAACACATTAGATGCACTTTACGAGCTGTACTTTGATGCATGTTCTGAACTGCAGCCAACCATGTCACTTGGTTATAAGGCGGTGTTAAAAGTCCTTGAGCTACGGCACAGACAGTCCAAAGACACTAGCCTTGGTTTAGTGACCATGCGCAACAAAGAGCCACAGTTAGTTCCTGCAGGCCAAACAGTTGTTCTAGATGGCGCTGTAGCTGTGTCAGCCGGCAACAGTGAAAAATCTGTCTTGTTAGAACAACCGTTAATGTCAGCCTTACCTGGTGGTATCCTAGTAAAACCATGTCTCATAGACTTACCTGAAAGAGCACCTTACCTTGTTCCAGTTATACTTACCAATGAATCGGAACATGACGTGACAATCCCTCAGAAGTGTGTCATTGGAGAAATTTGTGCATATCAACGAGTCCTATCGCAAGAACACTCCGTGAAAGTTACAAAGTCCAAAACTGAACCAAAGTCCACTCTGAAGTTCAACTTTGACTCTTCCCCTATTAGCGCTGAATGGAAAGAGTGCCTAACGGAAAAACTCAGTCAAATGCCCGAAGTATTTGCACAAAACGATCTTGACTTTGGAAAAACGGATCAAGTGAAACACACAATCAAATTATCAGATGAAACACCGTTCAAACACAGAGCACATCCCATACATCCAAATGACCTGGAAGCGGTCCGTAAGCATCTCAAAGAACTCCAACAAGCAGGCGTGATAAGAGAGTCCACTTCCCCATTTTCTTCGCCTATTGTAGTGGTGCGAAAGAAAAATGGCGATGTCCGCCTTTGTATTGATTACAGGAAGCTTAACATGCAGACTGTAAAAGATGCTTACGCCCTCCCCAACTTGGAGGAAACGTTTTCCACCTTGACCGGTTCGCAGTGGTTCTCTGTCCTCGATTTAAAGTCGGGGTACTACCAAATTGAGGTAGAGGAGCTGGACAAACCAAAGATGGCGTTCGTATGTCCCATGGGCTTTTGGGAATTCAATAGAATGCCCCAAGGCATTACAAACGCCCCCAGCATGTTCCAGCGCCTCATGGAGAAATGCATGGGCGACATGAATCTGCATGAGGTGATTGTGTTCCTCGATGACATCATTGTATTCTCCAAGACGCACGAAGAACATGAGGCTTGCTTAATGAAAGTTCTTAATCGCCTAAAAGAGTACGGGCTTCAACTCTCCCCTGAGAAATGCAGATTTTTTCAAACTTTTGTCAGATACCTCGGTCACATTGTGTCCAGTAAAGGAGTTGAGACTGACCCCGATAAAGTGAAAGCCCTAAGTACCTGGCCTGTGCCCCGTGATCTCAAACAGCTCCACTCGTTCTTAGGCTTTTCAGGGTACTATAGGCGGTTCATTAAGAACTATTCCAGCATCATTAAGCCCCTCACTGACTTAACATCAGGCTACCCTCCTTTGCGCAAAAGCACAAAGCCCAAAGCCCAAAGCTAAGCCTGCCCAGTACCACGACCCAAAGACACTGTTTGGCGAGTGATGGACTTCTTCCTGTGATCTTGCATTCAAAACCATCATTGAAAAGCTCAGTACTGCGCCTGTCCTGGGTTTCGCTGACCCTCAGTTGCCATATACACTCCATACTGATGCCAGCACTACAGGGCTTGGCGCCACCCTCTATCGAGAGCAGGAGGGCCAGACTAGGGTCATAGCTTATGCAAGACACTGGAGCCACACTGGAGGCTAAAGATGGCTGACACCGGAGTGAGGAGTGGTTTGATGGGCTCCACTTCTAGCCACTTTTTGTTTATCTACTTCTTTTTATTGTCTTTGTGTGTCTGGACTTGCAACAAGAAGGGTTTTCCGGCCAACTCAACTAAAGGTGAATCTACAAAGTTTTATTTATATGGATATGGACATGGTTATTTCACCCTGTACTCTATCTGGTCTTCAAAAGGCCTGAGAAAAACCATCCAAAATAAGGCAAACATGGCTGTTAAGCAAACAACACAATATGGCAGAGGCTATACAGTTAGAGTACTGTTAGTACTGCTACTTCTGGCAGGGGATATTCACCTTAACCCTGGACCTGCCACTATTAAACAGCAGGCCACTGGGTTAGCACGAACATCTGAACCGGCGGATTGGTTGTTGCTATCAACGGCCCGGCTAACACCTGAATCAGCTGATCGGCTGCAGCTGTCAATGGCCCCGCTAACATCTGAACTGGCTGATCGCCCACTGCTGTCAACGGCCCTGCTAACATCTGAACCGGCTGGTCGCCCGCTGCTGTCAACGGCCCTGCTAACATCTGAACCGGCTGGTCGCCCGCTGCTGTCAACGGCCCTGCTAACATCTGAACTGGCTGGTCGCCCGCTGTTGTCAACAGCCCTGCTAACATCTGAACCGGCTGGTCGCCCGCTGCTGTCAATGGCCCTGCTAACACCTGAACCGGCTGATCGCCCGCTGCTGTCAACGGCCCCGCTAACATCTGAACCGGCTGATCGCCCGCTGCTGTCAACGGCCCCGCTAACACCTGAACCGGCTGATCGCCCGCTGCTGTCAACGGCCCCGCTAACATCTGAACCGGCTGATCGCCCGCTGCTGTCAACGGCCCCGCTAACATCTGAACCGGCTGATCGCCCGCTGCTGTCAACGGCCCCGCTAACAACTGAACTGGTGGAGCAGCATAATGCTGGTCTTTGCCTCAGTACAGCTGGACATAGCGAGTCGGGTGAGTCGAACTGCACTGGACAGACTCACATACCTGATCCTGCTGTAAACAGCTGTGCTACGTCCAAACTTTTGGAAGCAGGAGCAGTTAAACAAAATGCAAATGAGGCGAGATCTGAAAACCGAGCTGTACAAAAGCAAAAACAACATTTATTTTTCCAAACTGTTAATCATGCACGAGTTCTTTGGGATACAAAGGCTAAACCAAAGAGGATCCTCGCAACATACGGAGCATAATCCCCAAAAGAGATGAGATTTCGGTGCTGTTGTTGGACTCAAATCTGGACTATCTTTGTCTTTCTGAAAGCTGGCTACACAGGAACATAGACACTAATATGATCGATATTGTGGGTTATCAGTGTTTTAGAAAAGACAGGCAGGTAGGGAGGGGAGGAGGTGTCTTAATTTACATCAAAGAGAAATTTAAATGTCAACTGGTTGATTTGAATACTTCACTTGAATGTTTAGCTGTTAATGTATGTCTCTCACTGGTAATGAATTTCAACATTGCAGTATTGTACAACCCACCGTCATACAATTCTTCTTTTTATAATGAATTAAGTGATCTGGTTAAACAACTTGAGAGGAGCAGAGAAACATTATTTTATGGTGACTTTAATATTAACTGGTCTGATAAAAAGGACAATCAGAAATTGAAAAGCCTCATAACTAAATTTAATTACCAACAAATGATCAAAGGACCCACCAGGATAACCAAACAATCTAGAACACTTATTGACATGGTATTTGCTAATAAACCAGAACGAATAACCAGAACCTATAATCTTGTAACTGGTCTCTCAGATCATAACATGGTTCTTGCTGTCAGAAAACTTACTGAAAAGCGACTACAGTATTTTGGGGGAGTTGATATTGACAAATTAAATTTTATTATTCCCAAATCAAAAACTGAGGAGTTTGAACATTACTTAGAGAATCAAAATTGGGAGCAGCTCATGTCAATATATGAAGTAGATGATTGTTGTAATTTTATAACTGCAACAATTACAAAGTCTATAGAAAAATTTACAAAGCAAATTAAAAGTAGACAACAGAAGATTAACCTACCATGGTTAAATAATGAAATAAGAAAACTTATGAAGAGGCGAGATTCTGCATTGAAAACATCATTAACCTCTAAATTACAAAATGATCACCTTGTGTACAAAAGTTTAAGAAATAAAGTGGTACAAGAGCTGCGAAAATCAAAAGTATCTTATTACAATAAACTGATAGATCATGCAAAGGGTAACCACAGTTCCCTATGGAGGCATTTAAATAACTTAACTAATAAAAAAAAATGTTCAGAAGGGGATAAAGGAACTTAGAATCAATGGCAAGACCATCAGTGACAAGGCTATATTGGCAGATGAATTTAATTCATATTTTGTGGATTCTGTGGAAGAATTAACAAAAAACTTTGTGCTGCCAAATGTGCTCAACAACACAAAATCAATACTTTCAACAGTTTCTTTTCACATCGATGAGGTAAATGAGGAGTTAATTGCTGGTATTGTTAAAACACTGTCAAACTCAAAAACTAATGATATCTACAATATGAGCACTTCCTTTCTCAAAACGCACAGCAAAATATTAATCAAACCACTGACTCATCTCATTAATCTCTCCATTAGGTCTAGTACATTTCCATCTGGTTGGAAAAAAGCTATTGTCATACCAGTTTATAAATCAGGCAGTAAAGACGATATATGCAATTACCGCCCAATCTCTATTTTACCAGTCCTGTCTAAGGTTCTTGAAAAAGTTGTAGCTACACAGCTGATAGACTATCTACAAGACAGTCAACTTCTTCATCCACATCAATTTGGTTTTAGACCAGGATACTCAACAGAAACAGCAAATTGTTGCCTTATTGAAAATGTCAAACAGTCCTTGGACAGGGGTAATGTGGTAGGGGCTGTTTTTCTAGATCTCAAAAAGGCTTTCAATACTGTAAACCACAGTTTGCTTTTATCCAAAATGGTATCTTTTAACTTCTCTCCAGATACATTAGAATGGTTTGCATCTTATCTCCAGAATAGAGAACAGTGTGTAAAAGTTCGCCAGGGTAAATCCTTATTTTTAAACAACCGTATGGGTATCCCACAAGGGTCCATTCTTGGTCCTTTACTTTTCAGCATTTTTATTAATGACTTGCCACTACACTGCTCAGCTGCAACATGTCAACTTTATGCAGATGATGCAGTTATTTACACAACTGCCAAGACTCCAGCACAGGCTGCAGATGTACTGTCTACAAGTATGGTTGATGTCCAAGAGTGGCTCTTCCAGAGCCATCTATTGCTGAACCTTCAGAAAACAGTTTCAATGTGCTTTTCAATCAAAAAATGTAACCTGCAACATTTTAAAGTTAATATACATGATCAAGACATCAGTTTAGTTACAGAATTCAAATATCTTGGCATTGTACTAGATCCTCAATTCAAATTTAATCTTCATATAAGGAAAATTTCTAAAACAGTAAAAAAAAATCTGAACTGCTTTAAATTAATTAGATATTACATACCATACCAAGCAGCTGTACTGTATATGCATTCAATGGTTTTTTCTCATATATCATACTGTTTGACAGTCTGGGCTCAAGCAGCTCCTTCCACAATAAAACATACAGATTCACTATATAATCAAACTCTAAAAATCTTGGATAAAAAGCCCATTAGGTGGCATCACTGTTATATTTTAAAAAAAATACAATCTATTGAGTTTTGAGAGTTTCATTGACCTCTGTTTTCTGAAATTAATTTTCAAATGTTTCCATAAATCAGTGCCAGAGCCACTTGCTGGTTTCATCCAAAGACAGGACAGCAGCAGAGCCACCAGGAGTTCTGATAACAATAACTATAAAATATCCCACCGCAGAACCACATTTGGACAAACAGCTTTCTCTATAAAGGGCAGTCATATCTGGAACACAATGCCAAATGAAATTAAAATAATAACGGACTTTAAAACATTTACTACAAAGGTTAAAAACTGGCTGAAAAATAAACAAGAATGTACCTGTATGAAATGATTGTCTGCAGGGTGAGAGTGAATGAAGGGAAGGAATGAATGTGTTTGTTTATAGTGAGTAACAAAGGGAGGGAGACCTGAAATAGGCAAATGTGAACCAGGTTTTTATATTGTGTATTTATAATCTTGTTTGCATTGATGTATGTGGTTATTGTTTATTCTGTTTTCATTTTTTCTTTTTCTTTTCCTTATCCTTCTTTCTTTTTACCTGTTTCTTCTTTCTAAAGCCCATCCAGGGACAAGAGTTGCAAATTAGCTAATAGCTATACACTCTTTGTGCAACACATTAGATTGATTGTCATTTGATTAATTGTCTATGTTTACTGCACTGTCCCTGTCAAATAAACAAATAAAATTTAAAAAAAACAGCCGGGGGTTGTCTAGAAGTGAGTCCCGTTACCCTGCCCATAAATTAGAATTTTTAGCTCTAAAGTGGGCAGTAACGGAGAAGTTTGCAGACTATTTATATGGCAATCATTTTACTGTCATGACAGATAGTAACCCCCTAACGTACATTTTAACTAAGATGGATGCCATGAGTTATAGGTGGCTATCTGCCCTGTCGACGTTTAACTTTAAGCTCCAATACAGAGCAGGCAAGCTTAACTCAGATGCAGACGGCCTTTCTAGACAGCCACATGGCGAGTTACTTAATGACGCAGTGTCCCAAAAGGAGTTTGACCGCATACAGCAGTTCACTCAAACTCACTTGTCTCTTCCTGAAAGCAGTTTAAGTTCCGAGGTTAGTGTCTGCTATATGTGAAAAACACCTTGTCTGTAGCTCTCCAGACAACACCTTCCCTTTGGTTCACTCGTTAGCCCTCTCTGTAGCCGCCATTCCAGATGGCTATGCCAATGAAAATGACTGTGGTGGTCTTCCAGTTGTGCTCCACATGACTCCTGAACAGATCAAAAACGAACAAAGAACTGACCCCTGTTTAAGAGAAGTGATTGCACAAATTGAAACTGGGCTAAAAGTTCCACCAACTGTACGAACTGAGCTTCTTGACATCAACTTGTTACTCCAAGAGTTCAGTCGACTTGAAATGTGCAATAACATCCTTTACCGCGCTCGCCAAGACGGAGGAGATGTTACTTACCAGCTCGTCTTACCTGAACAGCTCCGCGATTCAGTCTTTCAAAGCCTCCACTGTGACATGGGCCATTTAGGCACAGAGCGTACTTTGGATCTCGCCAGAACAAGGTTCTATTGGCCTCGCATGGCGGCAGATATTGAAAAGAAGATCAAGACATGCAATCGCTGTATAAGACGTAAAATCACTCCAGAACGAGCTGCTCCGCTTGTCAACGTCAAGTCCATCTGACCGCTCGAACTTATCTGTATGGATTTCCTGTCCATTGAGCCCGATCAAAGTAACACAAAGGATGTGCTCGTGTTAACTGATCATTTCACAAAATACGCTATAGCCATCTCTACCAGCAATCAGAAAGATCAGACCGTTGCAAAGGCCCTTTGGGACAACTTTATAGTCCACTACGGGATACCCGAACGGTTACATAGTGATCAGGGTCCCGATTTTGAGTCCCATATTATAAAAGAACTTTGCAAAATCATGGGCATTCGCAAAATCCGGACGACACCCTATCATCCCAGAGGTAACCCGGTAGAATGTTTCAATAGAACGTTATTGAGCATGCTGGGTACTCCGGAGGAAAAGAACAAATCTCATTGGCACAACTATGTAAAACCACATGTACATGCGTACAATTGTATGAAGAATGACACTACTGGTTTTGCCCCGTATGAGTTAATGTTCGGTCATCAGCCCAGATTGCCAATCGATCTTGCATTTGGGCTCCCGTTTCACAACAAAAGTTTCAAGTCGCATTCCCAGTACATTGAAAAACTGAAGACAACTCTACAAGAAAGCTACAAACTAGCAACAGAAAATGCTAACAAGATGGCTGAAAGAAACAAAACAAGATTTGATATGCGAGTGAAACCCTCAAAACTAGAATCAGGCGACAGAGTTTTGGTACATGCAGTCCGCCGCAGAGGAAAGCACAAACTAGCAGACAGGTGGGAAGCTGAAATCCACATTGTGGTGAGCCAAGCAGGTGACTTGCCTGTTTCCACTATAAAACCTGAGACAAAAGATGGTCCCGTTTGCACCGTTCACCGCGACCTCTTGCTTCCCTGTGGTTTTCTTGCCCCTGTTGAAGAAGAACCTGTCCAACCAAAACGTGTCCGCAAATCTAAGACAAGACAATCACCTGAACAAAGTGAGGAATGTGAGAATTCAGAACTGGAAAATGAAGATGTCTATTGGTACAGAGAAGAACCAATCCAAACGCCCATAAAGCTCACTCGAGTTTATGAAATTCCCCATCCAAAGACATTCTTTAAAGGAGACATTCCTGCGAAAACTCACTTGCCTGAGAATGATAACGTAATAGAAAATGTCACTTCACCTGGATGTGACAACTTGCCTGGAAATGACAATTCACCTGGATGTGACAACTTACCGAATGATGGAAACCTGGAGGAAACTGAAACAAATGTGGAACAATCAAAACAATGAGAATGGAACTGAAAGTGAAACCAACTTTCCTGATAAAAGTACCTGTGATGAACCTGTGGAAGAAAAAGAACCTGAAAAAGAAATCCCAAAGACGGTGAGACGTTCCGAGAGGACAACCTCCCAGCCAGAAAGGCTACAGTATAGTCAGTTGGGAAATCCTCTCATAACTGTTGCCCAGTCCCTGTTTCAAGGACTAAACCTGGCTTTTACCAGAGCCTTAACAGAGACAGATCCTAAGATTATTCCCATGAACACTGGTTCTCTTGTCATCACTATCTAGCTAATCCCATGCAAAGGGACTTGTATGATTCTAAGGGGGGATAGCATAACCCAGTGTTAAAAACTCGAATAAAAATATGAATATTGATACTCCTTTTGAAGAGAAAACCACCCATTTCACAATGGGAGTAAATCAGAATCAGAATCAGAATCAGATTTATTGCCATTGTTCATGTAGTACACAAACTAGGAATTTGTCTTGGTGCAATGCTGCAACATTAAACATGATAAAATAAAAGAAATAAACTATACATGCAATAAAGTGTAGAATAAGAGTGAGTAATACTAGTCAGCAGTTAAAATATATTAGCGAGCAGCAGATAATGTGGAGAACCATATAGTGCAGTCGGTAATGCAGGAAGAAAACAGTGATGATTGACATGAGTCTGGGTGAGCTGCTGTACATAGTGCACGAGAGACAATAAGTCACTTAGTGTTCAGCAGTCTGATGGCAGAGGGGAAGAAGCTGTTCATGTGACGGGAGGTTTTAGTCTGGATGGACCGAAGTCTTCTACCTGAGGGGAGGGGGGCAAACAGTACGTGACCAGGGTGTGAGGGATTGGCTATGATCCGGCCAGCACGCCTCCGGGTCCTGGAGATGTACAGATCCTGGAGAGATGGGAGCTTGCGGCCGATCACCTTCTCAGCAGTGCGCACGACGCGCTGCAGCCTTAGTCTGTCCCTGGCAGTGGCTCCTGCGTACCACACGGTTATGGAGGAGGTGAGGATGGACTCGATGATGGCTGTGTAGAACTGCACTAACATTAAATAATTTAAAGATGAATATTTAAATAAATATATATTCATAAAACAGTAGGGAACATTTTCTGGGGAGTTTTGATAAAGTTCCAAATGGTTTCATCTGGTATGTTGAGCGACCAATGGCTGCATCTTTTGTTTGGCAGCAACAGCCAATGGGGTCACGCCAGCCAATGGGGTCATGCGCTCCCTCGCTCAGTCTGTGTGTAACCTGTAGAACGCTTTCAGTCACAGCAGACATCGACCGAGAGAGCGCGTTCCCTTATGGAGACGGTGAGCTAACGTGCTAATAGCAGTCTTTTGTCTCGGATAAAACTTGAGATTGGTAAGCCTGAATAAACACCTGCAATGAGACATTGCTGTATTTGCAAATTCTAATGCCCCGTTTGTTAAATTTTAAGATTGGGATCCAAAGGCTGTTAACGCTGTTGAGCGCGGGAACCCCACGACGCACATGTCGCTTAGCTTGGTAAGTGCCATTTAGTGTGTATGGGAAATGCTAATGGCTAGCTTGAAATGCTAACCGCCGATGCTAAATTCGGCTAGATTTTTTCACCAGAAAAAGCTATTTTTCAAAGCTGAAACGGTTAGCAAAGGTCCCAATTCCCTGGCCCTTGATTGCTATTTGGTGGTGAATGTTGAACCTGTGGTTTATATGTGTTTTAAAGTGTAAATTTGTAATAAATTGTTGTGCTAGCTTAACATGCTAACACTCCAATGCTAATTCTGGCTAGGTTTTGCACAGGAGGAGGTTGTTTTTTCAGAGCTGTGGATAATAGCTTGAGTTTCTGTGTTCTGGCCTATTTTGTAGGTCAGGTTTTTTTCTTTGGACTGGTTTGACCAGCACGTGGATTCTCCAGATCTGGATGGCGAGCCGAAGCCCGAACCCGATTGACTGGTAAAAGTGGCCCAACTGGTCACCTGGACTGATACCAAGAACTGTACATATTGTAACTATATTTTGAAGTACTTTATTTTTTTTTTTTAATTATTATTGTTGTAAGCGCCGTGGTTTTATTTATGTGTACATATCTGTAAAAATATATACAGTGGGGCAAAAAAGTATTTAGTCAGCCACCAATTGTGCTAGTTCTCCCACTTAAAAGATGAGAGAGGTCTCCAATTTTCATCATAGGTATACCTCAACTATGAGAGACAAAATGAGAAAAAAAAGTCCAGAGAATCACATTGTCTGATTTTTAAAGAATTTATTTGCAAATTATGGTCGAAAATAAGTATTTGGTCACCTACAAACAAGCAAGATTTCTGTCTCTCACAGACCTGTAACTTCTTCTTTAAGAGGCTCCTCTGTCCTCCACTCATTACCTGTATTAATGGCACATGTTTGAACTCGTTATCAGTATAAAAGACACCTGTCCACAACCTCAAACAGTCAGACTCCAAACTCCACTATGGCCAAGACCAAAGAGCTGTCAACGGACACCAGAAACAAAATTGTAGACCTGCACCAGGATGGGAAGACTGAATCTGCAATAGGTAAGCAGCTTGGTGAGAAGAAATCAACTGTGGGAGCAATTATTAGAAAATGGAAGACATACAAGACCACTGATAATCTCCCTTGATCTGGGGCTCCATGCAAGATCTCACCCCGTGGGGTCAAAATGATCACGAGAACGGTGAGCAAAAATCCCAGAACCACACTGGGGGACCTAGTGAATGACCTGCAGAGAGCTGGGACCAAAGTAACAAAGGCTGCCATCAGTAACACACTACGCCGCCAGGGACTCAAATCCTGCAGTGCCAGACGTGTCCCCCTGCTGAAGCCAATACATGTCCAGGCCCATCTGAAGTTTGCTAGAGAGCATTTGGATGATCCAGAAGAGGATTGGGAGAATGTCATATGGTCAGATGAAACCAAAATAGAACTTTTTGGTAAAAACTCAACTTGTTGTGTTTGGAGGAGAAAGAATGCTGAGTTGCATCCAAAGAACACCATACCTACTGTGAAGCATGGGGGTGGAAACGTCATGCTTTGGGGCTGTTTTTCTGCAAAGGGACCAGGACGACTGACCCGTGTAAAGGAAAGAATGAATGGGTCCATGTATCGTGAGATTTTGAGTGAAAACCTCCTTCCATCAGCAAGGGCATTGAAGATGAAACGTGGCTGGGTCTTTCAGCATGACAATGATCCCAAACACACCGCCCGGGCAACGAAGGAGTGGCTTCGTAAGAAGCATTTCAAGGTCCTGGAGTGGCCTAGCCAGTCTCCAGATCTCAACCCCATAGAAAATCTTTGGAGGGAGATGAAAGTCCATGTTGCCCAGCGACAGCCCCAAAACATCACTGCTCTAGAGGAGATCTGCATGGAGGAATGGGCCAAAATACCAGCAACAGTGTGTGAAAACCTTGTGAAGACTTACAGAAAACGTTTGACCTCTGTCATTGCCAACAAAGGGTAAAGTACTGAGATGAACTTTTGTTATTGACCAAATACTTATTTTCCACCATAATTTGCAAATAAATTCTTTAAAAATCAGACAATGTGATTTTCTGGATTTTTTTTTTCTCATTTTGTCTCTCATAGTTGAGGTATACCTATGATGAAAATTGAGACCTCTCTCATCTTTTAAGTGGGAGAACTTGCACAATTGGTGGCTGACTAAATACTTTTTTACCCCACTGTATAGTTGCAAGTTCCATAAACCGTGTGTATGAGTCATCTGTTGCTGCACCTCCCAGGCTCCTACGAACCCAGAGTCTATCTGACCTGGCCCAATTGTCCCTTCTGTCCAGGTAGTAGGTTAAAGGTAACTACACTGCCATACCCAGTACTACCAAAAGGGTACAAGACTGCACCTGAAGTAATATTACACACAAGTGGGTGTTACAATAGGATTTGCGATGCCATCATAAAGATATGATGTCTGTATGACGGCACATAGACAGAGCACATCATAGGATGGCCTATGATGTCTGCATGATGTCCTATGATGCATGATGTCCTACGATGACCCGGCCTATGATGTCTGCATGATGTCCTATGATGCATGATGTCTGCATAATGTCCTATGATGCATGATGTCATACAATGACCCGGCCTATGATATCTGCATGATGTCCTATGATGCATGATGTTTGCATGATGTCCTATGATGCATGATGTCCTACGATGACCCTAAATGGTTCATATAGACATAGCACATCATACAACGCCCTATGACGTCTGCATGATGTCCTATGATGATCCGATGATTTCAGGCAACATAGGACTCGTGATGCCATCATATAGACAAATGTGTCTTTATGATGTCATATCTGTCACTCACAATGCCTAGACTGTGTTTATGATGTTATATGGCTCAAAATTAGCAAGGTGAATAAGTCACAGGGCCAGTCTTTACAGCGCGTTCGTGTTTTCTGCACAACAGATTTCTGCAGCCATGGCCAATTCTATGTTGCCGCAAGCAGAGTTGCCAGATCAAGCAGTCTTTGTATTGTTGCTCAAGATGAAGAAACTAAGCAAAAGTGTTGCTTTCTCAGCAATGTTGTTTTTAAAGAGGTGCTGACACAGTAAAAATGTGTAACTTTGAAGAATGCCAGTCTACACTACAAATGTGTAAAATGCCAAGCAAAGCGCTAATTTTCTCTGGGTGCTCCGGTTTCTTGGTTTCTACGGGCATGCACGGGCCTTCCTGAGCAGGGTCGAAAGCTACTTTTTGCTCAGATCTATTTTCATGATCATGCCCATGAACTGGAATTACGATGCACCTATTCCTCAACCAGCGGTCTGAACGAAGAAGAAGAAGACCCACCAGATGGAGAGCAATACAATGAGAAAAACTGCTGCATGTCAGAAAAGATGCTGTGAACATGAAACACCTCAGGTTCCAGCAGTATGCCGCAGGCATGAGTGTGAACAACATAGCCATCTGAGACCCTTCAGCAACGGGTATGCAGAAATATTTGATTATATTTGATTAATATCTGATTATATTTGATTAATATTTGATTATTTCTACGGGCATGGATGGGTATGGACAGATATGTACTAGTCATATTATCATATAATTCAAGAAATCTCTTTGTGTCTGTGTGTGTGTCACGATCATAGGACTTGCTAAAAGATCATAGGACTGCCTATGATGTTCTTATGATGTCTACATGATGTCCTATGATGTTCCTACAATGTCTACATGATTAAAGCTCAAAGGCAGGCATCACTCACGATCATAGGACTCGCTATGACGTCATCAAAGATCAAAGGCAGGCATCACTCATGATCATAGGACTTGCTATGACATCAAAGATCAAAGGCAGGCATCACTCACAATCATAGGACTTGCTATGACTTCATCAAAGATCAAAGGCAGGCATCACTCACAATCCTATGATTGTGAGTGAGAAAGATCATAGGGCTTGCTATGGCATCATCAAAGATCAAAGTCAGGCATCACTGAATGAGTAGTGACATCAAAGATCAAAGGCACGTTTCACCAGGGTCACGTTGTCATGGTGACCATGTCAAAGTTCAAAGGCAGGCATCACCATGGTTACTGTTGCCATGGTACCCATGTTAAAGAACAAAGGCAGGAATGCAGAAATGCTTGCTTCTACTTGCTTTCTACGGGCATGCACAGGTATGCACTAGCCAGTACAAATTCAAGAAATCTGTGTGTCTGTGTGTCTGTATGTCTGTGTGGCACAATCATAAGACTCGCTAAAAGATCATAGGACTGCACATGATGTCCTATGATGTCTACATGATGTCCTATGATGTTCCTATGATGTCTACATGATGTCTATATAGGCATCACTCAGGCATCACTCACGATCATAGGACTCGCTATGCCATCATCAAAGATCAAAGGCAGTCATCACTCATGGTCATAGGACTCGCTATGACATTGTCAATGATCATAGGACTCGCTATGACATCAAAGATCAAGGGCAGGCATCATAGGACTCGCTATGACATCATCAACGATCATAGGACTTGCTATGACATCATCAAAGATCAAAGGCAGGCATCATAGGACTCGCAATGACATCAAAGATCAAAGGCAGGCATCATAGGACTCGCGATGACATCATCAAAGATCAAAGGCAGGCATCACTCATCACTCTTCCCTATAATTCAAGAAATCTGTCTGCCAAGTCCATAGGGCGCGCGTAAAAAGATCATAGGATCACCTATGATGATCTTATGATCTCTACATGATTGCCTATGATGTTCCTATGATGTCTAGATGATGACTTATATAGGCATCACTCATGATCATAGGACTCGCTATGACATCATCAAAGATCATAGGACTCGCTATGATACCATCAAAGATCAAATGCAGGCATCATAGGACTCGCTATGCCATCATCAAAGATCAAAGGCAAGCATCACTCACGATCATAGGACTCGCCATGACATCATCAAAGATCAAAGGCAGGCATCACGATCGTAGGACTCGCTATGACATCATCAAAGATCATAGGACTCGCTATGACACAGTCAAAGATCAAAGGCAGGCATCGCTGAACGAGTGCTGACGTGCTTGCTTACACCCTTGCTTACACCTGCTTTCTACGGGCATGCAGAAATACATGCTTATTCTACGGGCATGCACGGGCATGCATAGGTATGCACTAGTATAGAGTGATTAAACATATCGGTGAACATTTGTGGCCCAGTTACATGTCTTGATTTCAAATTGTGGCCCAACTGATTTTTTCAATGAATAGCTCTGCCCTACGCCCTCTTACAGTAGAACAAGTAAAGCTCTTTAGGGTCACCAAACTTGCTACACAGGTTCACCTGGTGATCCTGACCTACAACTATGGGTCATATAAAATTACTGTTGTATATTCATGGATGATAGGCTTATCATAATTTGGTTCTGCCTCAATAAATATATGGAAAAGTTGAAAACTGATCTCCTTCAGTAATATATTGGAATCTTTCAAGAAAACAAAGGCGAGGAAATATTGCACTCAACTCAAAAGAGTGTTTTTGTCATGCCAGTTGAAGCATAACTAAAGTTCTGTGTTGATCATTACACAAGGTGGGCAAAAGTAAATAACAGTGGCTATATTATGGATTGCAAGAAAGAAAAAAAATGGAGAAAAAAAATCAACAGCTCTCTTAGTCCATCTTTGGCCCTGCACAAATGTGGAGCCTGTCCATAAATACGGGGGGTGGGGGGGCTGAAAAGTTCATAGGCTGACCATGGCGCAGTGGTGAAATGTGGCTTATTTTTTAACATTCCAACATCGGTGTTGCAGAGCTTCCATCCCTGCGGTATAGAAGCTCTCTTCTTGATCCTCAAACACATAATCTTAGTCAGCCTATGAACTTTTCAGCCCCCCCTCCCAATGACCTTTTCAGCACCCCCTCATATAGCTGTGGTTATGGAAAGGTTCTTGTTGGATTTCTAAACCATCTTCTATCACTTATCCGGGGGTCCAGGTTGCTGGGGCAGCAGTTTAAGCAGAGAAGCCCGGACTGTGGTCCGATCCACATAGCACCCATGATCCCAATGATCCTTTGTGATTAAGCCCAGCTGGTTCCCATGAGCAGAAACCCGGCCATCAACTACTTGCACAGCCCCTCCCACTGGCCTCTGCCTGAGCCCCTCCCCCTGGCATGACTCCAGGGTGGGGTCCCAGTAACTCCATATTGAAAATGTAGATATCGATGTGGAAGCACCGTTAGATTCCAGAACTGGAACTGCCGTGAAGTTTTATTGGTCTGATTGGCTATTTGGTTCTCGTTCACATGATTCCCTGCCCCTTTTCCCCTTTCTAGGTTGTATCTCTCTATGACTATAAAGCAAATCGTTCTGATGAACTGACCATATGCCGTGGTGATGTCATACAAGTCTTGTACAAAGACAATGAAAACTGGTGGTTTGGCCGCCTGGTCAATGGACAACAGGGATATTTTCTCGCTTCTTATGTTGCAGATCAGAGTAAGTGGATTTTATTTTGTTGTTGGAGGTATACTCTTTCAAGGTAATGCATCATGTAATTTGAAGGTGGGGTTTTGTAGGTGATATCCAAGAAGAGGTGGCTCAGTCTCCAACAGCATCCATGGATTTGCCAGATGAGCTTGCTAAGAGACCAACACCGACCAGGGTAAGGAATAGTGCAAAGATGCCAGTCATTTTTTATTGGAACTATACACTACTCACAAAAAGTTAGGGATATTCGGCTTTTGGGTGAACTTTACGGATGCACCTAAAATGCACTAGATTCTTTACAGATTTGATTTGATTTGATTTTGATTTTGTATACTTTATTGATCCCCAGAGGGGATGAACTTAATTTGACCTTCTTTAACCTTTTGAATGTACATGTCCAACTGTTCAATATTTCAGTACTTTTTACACAACTTGCTGTTGTCTAACAAGGTGCTTAATGGCAAAATTCACAACAGGTATTTGAACCATGAATTGACCAACACATTTTCTGGTTAAATTAGAACTGATATTTAAACAGTCTTCTTCATCATGCTGTTCACATTTTGACGTCATGAAACCAAGATGACACCCAACAATTGAGCAACGGTACCTCGCCATTGCAAGGCTTCAAACGGGATGTTCTCAGGGTCACAACCAAGATATATAGAGTGATGTTATAGAGTGAAGTACGTGGCAGTAATGCACCTGCAAGCTGGTTGCTAACCGCCAGTCAAATCTAAAAGAAGAAGAAGAAGAAGGATGTTCTCAGAGGAAAGTGGCCACTGAGCTTAGAGTGTCACAGAGTGTCATCAGCAGGTTGCAACACAGATACAGAGAAAACCTATGGGATCAGCTGAGTCGCCGTGTAGAGGCTTGTAGCCCTGCACCCCACAACCTCAATGACCCGAGGGCCATCCTTCAAGAAGAGTGGAATGCCATGCCTCAGTAGACAACAAGTCGACTTGTGAACAGCATGACGCATTGCTGTCAAGCTGTAATTGATGCTCAAGGGCACATGACAAGTTATTGAGACATTGACATTTTTTGTCGTGGCACACTCACCACTGTTGTTGGCTTTTGTTCCAATAAAGAAGAAGAAGCCATCTCTATTGTCACTCAGTCCATACAGCCAATCATATACAGTGGAACAAAATTACGTTTCTCCTATCTACAATGTTAATCACATGTAGAATCATAGGAGTCGCTGCCATGCAAGGCGCTGCCACAAACAATTTCTCCATCTCCCATTCTATTATGCTGAGCACCAAGCTAGAAGGTGGGAAGTACCATTTTTATATGGTCTTTGGTATTTGGTATATGGTCCCCAGCTGGGACTTGAATCCATGACCTCCCGGTTGTGGGGCGGATGCTCTATTAACTAGGCCACCACTCCGGCTAACATGTTTGAGATGAGGAAATCATCATTGCATGCTTCTACTTAAATGCTCTACTTTCATGATATAATATCACTGTAACATGAACTTTTTTATATTTTCCATAAATTTCACCCAAAAGCCAAATATCCAAGATAGATGGCGCCACAGCGGTCGACATGGTGCTTCGCTGCGCTCTTTGTTTGTTTTTGTTTGTCAATTGTGTGTCTGCTTGCACTTATACCCGTGAAGAACTTCTAAATATCAGGACTTTCACCCCCACGGACCTCCTCCCAGTTTTTCTAGCCCCTGCCGCCGATCTGGTTTATTGTTTGGCTCGGAAAGTGAGACGGCGGAAGAGAGGAAGATGAGCGGGCGCTCTCGTACGACTTCGCAGGAGAGGCTCGCGAACGGCGCTGCCTGGCATATTTCTGTCCAATACCAACTCTCTCTCTAACAAGGTAGATGAACTGAGACTGCTGATGCGTTTTAAGGACCTCGCCTCCTCAGCTGTCCTCTGCTTTACTGAGACCTGGCTCCGGGAAAATATACCGGACAGCGCGCTGCGCCTCGACGGCTTTCAGCTCTTCCGTGCTGATCGTGACACAGAGCTTTCCGGCAAGACCACAGGAGGCGGTGTCTGCTTCTACATCAACTGCAGCTGGTGCTCTGATGTAACGGTAATTTCCAAACACTGTTCTCCTGCCTTGGAATTTCTTGTTATCAATTGCAAGCCCTTCTATTCCCCGCGGGAGTTTGCTTCTTTCATAATGATCGCTGTGTACGCCCCTCCCGACGCGGACACGCGCGAAGCTCAGCGCGTGCTCGCGGATCACATTCAACACACAGAGCGGAGTTTTCCAGACTCGCTGATTATTGTGGCTGGCGACTTTAATCAGTGCAATCTGAGCCACGATCTCCCCCGCTACAAACAGTTTATTAAATGCCCCACCAGAGGATTAAACACACTTGATCACTGTTACACCACAGTGAAAGACGCATATCGCGCTGTCCCTCGAGCTGCGCTGGGATTATCTGATCACGTGATGGTTCACCTCATTCCCACATACAGACAGAGATTGAAGCTCACTAAACCTGTTGTGAGCACTACGAAGATACGGACCAGTGATGCTGAGGAGTAGCTGGAAACGTGCATGGAAATATCTGACTGGGGCATGCTTAAAGGAGCCACGCATGATCTGGATGAGTACACGGACACTGTGAACTCATATATCCACTTTTGTGAAGAGAACATTCTTCCATCACGCACCAGGGTGAGTTACTCTAATGACAAACCCTGGTTCACAGCTAAGCTCAGACAGATCAGGAAGGAGAAGGAAGCAGCGCTGAAAAGTGGAGACAGGGACTGCTACAGGGAGGTTAAATACCGGTTTAACAGAGAGCTGAAGAGGGCTAAATCTCTATACTCAGAGAGACTCCAGCAGCAGTTCACTGCTAATGATTCGGCTTCCGTGTGGAGAGGACTGAGGCAAATCACCAACTATCGACCTAAGGCTCCTAAAGGTCAGGATGACAAAGCCCTTTGTCAAAAACTGTCCCAACACTATGCCCGTTTTGACACCTCGTCATCTGTGTCCAACTCCCCCCCTCCCTCCAGCTCCACAGCCTCCACATTCCCTACTTCATTTAAGGCACCCCCCCCTCCTCCCCCCCTCCCCTTATCATCAGTGAGCAGGATGTGCTCAAACAGTTCTCCAGACTGAACCCGCGCAAGGCCCCCGGCCCAGACGGCGTGTCTCCCTCCACCCTGAGACTCTGTGCGAAACAGCTGGCTCCTGTATTCACAGACATTTTTAACACCTCCCTTAAGTTATGCCACGTGCCGTCCTGCCTCAAATCCTCCACCATCATCCCTGTCCCCAAGAAGCCACGGATCACTGGACTTAATGACTACAGACCTGTAGTGCTCACCTCTGTAGTCATGAAGTCCTTTGAGCGCCTGGTCCTGTCCCACCTCAAGTCCATCACCACCCCTCTCCTGGACCCGCTGCAGTTTGCCTACCGAGCCAACAAGTCTGTAGACGATGCAGTCAACCTGGCCCTCCACTCCATCCTGCAGCACCTGGACTCCCCGGGAACCTACGCCAGGATCCTGTTTGTGGACTTCAGCTCCGCATTCAACACCATCCGCCCCGCTCTGCTCCGGGACAAGCTGTCCCTGCTCAACGTGCCTGACTCCCTCTGCAGGTGGATCATCGACTTCCTGACGGACCGGAGGCAGCATGTGCGGCTGGGAAAGACTGTCTCAGACTATACTAGCATCAGCACCGGATCACCCCAGGGCTGTGTACTTTCCCCCCTACTCTTCTCCCTTTACACCAACTCCTGCACCTCCAGCCACCAGTCTGTCAAGTTGATCAAGTTTGCGGACGACACCACCCTCATCGGGCTCATCTCCAACGGCGACGAGTCCGCCTACAGGAGAGAGGTGGCCCAGCTGGCGTCCTGGTGCAGCAATAATAACCTGCAGCTGAACGCTCTGAAGACAGTGGAGATGATTGTAGACTTCAGGAAAGTCACTACTCCTCTGCCCCCCCTCACCCTCTCAGGCTCTCCCATCACCACTGCTGATTCCTTCCGCTTCCTAGGCACTACCATCACCAGGGACCTCAAATGGGAGCTGACCATCAGCTCACTCATCAAAAAAGCCCAGCAGAGGATGTTCTTCCTGCGGCAGCTGAGGAAGCTCAAGCTACCTACCAAGATGTTAGTGCAGTTCTACACAGCCATCATCGAGTCCATCCTCACCACCTCCATAACCGTGTGGTACGCAGGAGCCACTGCCAGGGACAGACTAAGGCTGCAGCGCGTCGTGCGCACTGCTGAGAAGGTGATCGGCTGCAAGCTCCCATCTCTCCAGGATCTGTACATCTCCAGGACCCGGAGGCGTGCTGGCCGGATCATAGCCGATCCCTCACACCCTGGTCACGTACTGTTTGCCCCCCTCCCCTCTGGTAGAAGACTTCGGTCCATCCAGACTAAAACCTCCCGTCACATGAACAGCTTCTTCCCCTCTGCCATTAGACTGCTGAACACTAAGTGACTTATTGACTCTCGTGCACCATGTACAGCAGCTCAACCAGACTCATGTCAATCATCACTGTTTTCTTCCTGCATTACCGACTGCACTATATAGTTCTCCACAGTATCTGCTGCTGGCTAATATATATTTTAACTGTTGACCAGTATCACTTAATCTTATCCTACACTTTATTACATGTATAGTTTATTTCTCTTATCTTATCATGTTTAATGTTGCAGCATTGTACCGAGACAAATTCCTAGTTTGTGTACTACATGAACAATGGCAATAAACCTGATTCTGATTCTGATTCTGATTCTGATATCCCTAACTTTTTGTGAGTAGTGTGTATTGGTGTATTCTGCCTGACATCCTTGTACACCAGACAAGTACAGAGGATGGCCGACTCGATTTTAAATGATGACTCCCACCCTTTGCACTGCAACTTTCAGCTTCTTCCCTCCAGACGGAGGTTTGCTGTCCCAAAAAGTAGAACCCAGCGCTACAAAAACAGCTTTGTCCCTGCTGCTGTCAAAGAGTTGAACAAGCTATAAAAATTATATTGTACATATTTTACTGTATATTTACCTATTTTGTAAGATGTGTGCCTGTGTTTGTGTCTATGTTGAATGTAATTAGTGGCTTGTAAATATGGATGTCACCAACTGCAAAACAAATCTACCTACGGGTACAAATAAAGTAACCTGAACCTGAACCTGAACCTGGCTTAAATGTGAAATGGGCTGTGGCTGCTACTGGGTTAGCTGTGGTGGTTCTGAATCTGATAATGACCTGTTAGAGATATTTGTCACCCTAAATACATTATATGGACAAAAGTATTGGGCCATACCTCTTAATCATTGGCCATGTTTACATACACATGGATAAACTGATTATAATTGGCTTTCTGGAGTTATATGATTATTCAAGGAGTCATGTAAAGAGAATAATCAAGGCCATTATCACATTATGAAAAGTCACATTAAATCAAATAGTTTACAGGCCAATAATTGGTTTATTCAGTGCATGTATCAAATTGGATTATTATCATTTTCTGATTATAATTCCCAGTTATCGGATCATTGTGACCATGTAACCGGGATCACTGAATGCAGGTGCTTCATTCCAGGGAAATCTTAATACTTCATCTTAAAATGGAATTTTAAGCTGTTATACAGTGGGGAAAATAAGTACTGAACACGTCAACATTTTTCTCATGAAACATGTTTCTGAAGGATCCATTGACATGAGATTTTCACCAGATATCAGTAACTGTCATGAGCTGAGCAAAGGAGGTTTCCGCCTTGCTCAGTCTCATGGCTCTTTCTCTGTATTTATATATTTGTTGTATTTTGTGCTTTTTGGTTTCTGTTATTCTCGCATTGTTTTCCATTTTCCTGTTTATGTCTTAATTTGTCACACTCTTATTTTGTGTTAATTTGTATTTAGATATCAGTCCGCATTTGTTGATATTTTATTCTGCAAATCTTTACTGTTGTTTTTTTTTTGCTGGTCTGACAGCTGTCAGTGACATTTCCAGGGTTGTGCTCCATGTGGGCGTCACCCTTGTCAACTGTCAGCTCCACTGGCTCCTCTCTCATTGCCCCCAGCTGGTCCTAATTATGAATCGTTGTTACCTTCTGCTCGCTCATGTGACCCACACCTGTCATTGCTTATGTAAATTGTTTTTGACCCTATTTAAGGGCAGTTATTTTCATTGCTTGTTGCCGCTGTCTTGTATAAGTTCCTCTGTCTTCGTCTCCACCAGAGCCCAGCCCTTGCTCTGGTGTACTTTGTTCACAAGTTTGCTCGCTGTTTGTATTTTTGGTTTCGAGCACTGTTTGGACTTATATTTTGTTATCTTCAATAAACCTCACAAACTCACAGTTCAGCGCGTGGGTTTCACCTCTCTGTCCCTGAAGGGCAATTCATGACAGAAGACAGCGGCCAGTAAGAGACCCAGCTGCTCTGAGATTGTGGATTTTTTTTTTGGTTTTTTGTTTTCACTCATCTGTTTTTCTGGAGCAGTCGACATGTCATCAGCCCATACGGACTCTACAGGTGGGCGCAGCTAGTCGATGAGCCTGGGGTGGGAATGCTGCAAAACCCTTATGGAGATGGACAGGCTCATCTTCGCAGCGTGCATCGGTCCAACCCCAAATGACGCACTGTGGTATCTGGGTCTCACGGAGGAAACTGCTCGCCGGTGCCCTCAGCTCAAGGAGCGTGCTGAGGGGGTGAAGAGGATTTCTCTGGTGGTGGCTCTGCAACCTGAGAACAGTGAGATGGTGAGGAATTCCCTGAGGAAATCTGGGCCCACGTTGAAGGGGAAGCTTTTCCGGGCCTCTGTAGTATCGACTCCTCACCAGTCTCTGGCACCTGTTCCTGCTCCCGCTCCACCTGCTCCAGAATGCCGCCATCCAGGGAAATCCCGCCAGAAGAATACCTCCACCTCTCAGGCAGCAGTTTTCCTTTCGCCGAGGCAGAAGACTCCCGCAGCAGTGCCGTCTTCGTATATTTCCTCTCTGGCTGTCCCGCCAGCTTCTCCTCTCTCCGCAGCTGCTGTTTCCTACTTCCCCTTGTCGATTCCTCCCTCTGCCAAGAGGTCAGCCATTTCCTTCCCAGCTCCGCCCATCACCGTGTCTGCAGGGGTGGCTCCTCCACGTTTCATCATCATCATCATCATCATCATCTTCATCATCATCATCATAGCAGTCTGTCTGAGGGGCCCATAGCCACTGAGGCCACAGAGAGGGTGGACTCTGTACCTACTACAGCAGAAAACATCATGCCCCGGGAACACAGGCAAGTGTCTTTTCATTCTCTATTACCCACATATAAATTTTCTTGCCTGATTCCCGGTGGTGAGGCTTAGCCCCCACAGTCCTTTGAGCTCTCACCACCTGCTGCAGTTAAAGCCTTTTCACCTACTCTCTCCGTGTCTCCTCCTCTGCCCCCTGAGCGTCCGCCGGCCCCAGGATTGAGCCGTCGGATTTTGGAGGAGCCTGCGGCTCTCGAGGACCTGGTTCCAGGCCTGCAGCCACGCTCTGGATGGAGGGTGAGTGCTGAGACTGAGCCGACGCCTGCGCCGATGACAGAGCATCCCTGGGCTTCAGCTGAGCAGGATCCAGCACCAGCAGTCAGCCGACCTCCTGTCACCATGCAGGGCAAGCCACCTGCGTGGGTCACCTCGCTGGGGAGTCCCAGGACTGTATTGACCACCATGCCTGCTGCAGGGGATGCAGCAGCAGAGCTGGAGTTGGACCTTCAGAGGGCTGGGCCCCAAGAACCATCACCTGGATTGACGGAGTCCTGAACAGTGGTGGAGCTTGAGATCAGGTAAGTGCTCTCCTTTGTCTTTGTTGTTTCTATTTTGGAGAGATCTTGCCTGGCTTTTGGTGGGGAGAGCCAAGTACAACCGTCAGCTGCACCTGAGCTCACCTCGGGAGGCAGCACTGTCACTGGAGACCCTGACTCTGTTTATTTGCCTCTTTTGCCTGAGTTTTTCCCCAGGGTCACTGAGGATCATCCAGCTCTGCCAGAAGTCTCCGTGGGTCCCGGCTCACCTCCTGAAATCCCCATGGGTCCAGCTCCCCTCGCTAAGGTCATCATGGGTGCTCTGTCCCAGGCTGAGACCTCCGTGGGTGCTGCTCCCCCTCTGGATGAGGTCGTCGTGGGTGCTCCGTCCCAGCCCGGGACCTCCGTGGGTGCAGCTCCTCCTTAGTCCGGATCTCCGTGGGTGCTGTGTCCTAGACGAAGACTGGCATGGGTGCTGTGCCGCAGCCTGAAACCAACTTGGGTGTTGTGCTCCAGTGTGGGCCCGCCGTGGGCATTATGCTCCAACCCGGGGGCCACCGTGGGTGCGGCTATGACCCAGTCCAAGTCCACCATAGGTGCAGCTCCGCTCCAGTCCGGAGCCACCGCGGGTGCAGCAATGTCCCAGTCCAGGACCACCGAGGTGCTACAGGCCAGTCCGAGGGCATCGTGGCTCCCCCTCTTTTGTCTGACACCGTCGTGGTTCCCCCTCCTCTGCCTGATGCCGTTGTGGTTCCCCCTCCTCTGCCAGATGCCTTTGCGGTTCCCCCTCCTCTGCCAGATGCCTTTGCGGTTCCCCCTCCTCTGCCAGACGCCATTGTGGTTCCCTCTCCTCTGCCCGACACCATCATAGTTCCTTCTCCTCTGCCCGAGGCCATCATGGTTCTTTCTCCTCTGCCCAAAGTCGTCGTGGTTCCCTCTCCTCCACCTGACATCGTCATTGTTCCTCCGACTCCTCTATTGTGCCCACAATTAGTTCTTCCTGTTGGGCAGCCGCCTCCTGGACCACCCTTTCCGTTCAGGTGGTTAAAAAACTCTGGCAGACCACCCAACAGACTGTGCCGCAGGGTTGGGTGGCCCACGCTCCCTGGTAGGCCACCTGACTCTTTCCATCATGCCATCTGCCGGGCCTGGGACTTTGGCCGCCCACCTGAACTGTCCATCTCTTTGGTCGGGGGGGCTTAGATGGTTGGGGTTTTCACTGGTGTGGATCCTGAGCGGGGTTTTGTTTTGTTCCCTCCTAGCCTGATCCCTCCACCACCCACCCGGGATGGGTTTTGTTGCACTCCTATTGGGAATGGGGGGGGGAGGTTCTGTCTTTTTCTGTTGATGTTACTGATGTTTTTCTGTTGTTGAGCTACTTTAATCAAGATTAGGTTGTGTGTGAAAATGGTGTAGGGTAGCTTTAAACCTGTAGGGTGTATAGCTGGAAACCTTCATTAAAATAAGCAAATAATTGGTATAGTTCAAGAAAGCCAGAATTTATTTACCCACTGGTCAGCAGAAGGAACCAAGGCAATGTTAATGTGTTTAAAACATACAACATAAAATCATTATGTACGTAACTTCTGGGTAAATAACATGCACACAAAAAAACCCAACAAATGTTCAAAAGTGAGACAAAAGGCAATAAATCACAAAATGGTGGATCCACAAACAAACAGAACTCTTGATAAATCTAAGCCGGCATATTTTATTAATTTGTAGGTCTATATAGGTCCCTACTCGGTACCGAGTGATAATAAAGAGGTCTCTGACATTGCAGGCCTGTTTTAATATTAAACTGCCCCTCCAACGGCTAATTCAAAATGGTGGCCACCATTAACAACCCCGTGGAGCAGAGCGGGGTACTCACCCATACCAGAGTTACCGTCTGTAATGGTGGACATTGGGGAGCAGCCTCAGTGGACCAAGGGAATGGCGCGAAAACAACAAGGTGACTCAGGGACAAATCCAGCAATGTCCTCAGTGAGAGGGGAAAAAATAAACATCCAGTGATGTCCTCAGTGGGTCGAGTAGTCAGGGAAAATCCAGCGCTGTCCTCAGCGAGAATCTCGAGAATTCTCGAGGGTTCGTGAAAGTTTGCCCAACCAGTTTACATGTGTTTTGTGGACTTGGAGAAGGCATTTGACCGCGTCCCTTGTGGTTTTTTGTGGGGGGTGCTTCGGGAGTATGGGGTATCGAACTTGTTGTTACGAGCTATTCGGTCTCTGTACGACTGTTGTGAGAGTTTGGTTCGTATTGCCAACACTCGGTCGGACTCATTCCCAGTGAGAGTTGTACTCCACCAGGGCTGCCCTTTGTCACTGATCCTGTTCATAATTTTTATGGACAGGATTCCTAGGCGCAGCCAGGGAATGGAGGGTGTCATGCTTGGTGACCACAGGATCTCATCTCTGTTGTTTGCAGATGATGTTGTCCTGTTGGCGTCATCCAGCAATGACCTACAGCTCTTGCTGGGACGGTTTGCCGCTGAGTGTAAAGTGGCTGGAATGAGAATCAGCACCTCCAAGTCCGAGTCCATGGTCCTCAGCCGGAAAAAGGTGGATTGTCCTCTCTGGGTTGGGGACAGGTTCCTGCCCCAAGTGGAGGAGTTTAAGTATCTTGGGGTCTTATTCACGATTGAGGGGAAAGTGGAGCGAGAGATTGACAGACGGATTGGAGCAGCATCTGCAGTGATGCAGATGTTGTACCAGTCTGTTGTGATGACGAGGGAGCTTAGTTCTAAGGCAAAGCTGTCAATTTACCAGTCAATCCACATTCCTACACTCACCTATGGTCACGAGCTTTGGGTAATGACCCAAAGAACAAGATTGCGGATACAAGCGGCTGAAATGACCTTTCTCCGTAGGATTGCTGGACTCACCCTCAGAGATAGGGTGAGGAGCTCAGTCGTCCGGGAGAGGCTCAGAGTAGAACCGCTGCTCCTCCACATTGAAAGGAGTCAGTTGAGGTGGTATGGGCATCTGATCAGGATGCCTCCTGGACGCCTCCCACTTGAGGTGTTTCAGGCACATCCCACTGGGAGGAGACCCCAGGGCAGACCCAGGACTCGGTGGAGAGACTATGTCTCCCAGCTGGTCTGGGAATGCCTTGGTATCCTCTCTGAAGAGCTGGAGCAGGTGGCTGGGGAGAGGGAAGTCTGGGCTTCTTTGCTTGAACTGCTGCCTCCGCAACCCGGACCTCCGGAAAAGCGGTAGAAGATGGATGGATGGATGGATGTCCTCAGCGTTGTTTGAGATCCTCTGTTGTAGGGTAATTTGGCCAAACCCAGACCCCAGCAGTGCCTCCAGTGGGACGCTGGCTTGGTGGGAACACGGCACCCACTGAACAGTTCACAAAAGCAAAGGCCACAGATGAGCAGAGCTCCTTAACAAGGTGCTCTAAACGGCAGCACAATCCAAAAGGTCTTTGCGGTAAGCCAAAGCTCTGGGAAAACAGCTTTAGCTAGCTTAGCAGGTCCAATGGTCGGCATCCACGGGCAGCAAAAGACACAGCTTAGTCCGGGAGTGGCAGCTGGCCAACTGAAGAAAAGCGTTAGTCCAGGGAAAACTCTCAGTTAGTTAGTTTAGCGGGTCCAACGGTCGGCGTCCACGGGCAGCAAGAGACACAGCTTAGTCCGGGAGTGGCAGCTGGCCAACTGAAGAAAAACGTTAGGTCCAGGGAAAACTCTCAGCTAGCTAGTTTAGCGGGTCCGAGATAGCTGATTGGGTCTAACGGTCGGCGTCCGCGGGCAGTAAGAGACACAGCTTACTCCGGGAGTGGCTGCCAGCCAACAGCTACTGAGGAAAAAATCGTTAACTCTCAGAAACTACTACAGAATTCCCGCCCCCAACAGCAAAAGCCAATCACAACAATAAAATACTAATATTGTCCTTGACTGACAAGCAAGCAGCCAATAGGGGGTAATTAGAGAATGACCCAATTATGTGCACTAGTAAATGTGAGTTTCTGTAGAAAATTTGAGAAAAAGACTAAAACACTATATGTAAAGCCTATATTAGAAAAAATAAAAACCCAAGAATGTTACACTATTGGTGAACATGGAAATTAATATTACTAATGTAGCAATACATCTGTAAAAATTATTACAATGCATTGTATTTAATATTATGTGAAGGTTATTTAGAAGTTATGTGAGCACTTATAACAATAACCCAGGGGGTTACATACGGAACATTTAAAGTTGCAACAGTGTGGCTTTAAGCATGTTTTCTTTTCCTCTTTCACCAGTAAAAGCCGAGACGTGGCAATTCTCAGGAAATTCATACCTTTTCAATTAACAGAATGTATTAAGGATGCATTTGGTCGATATGTGTTTATAAAAGCAGTTTTTTTATTTAGCGAATGCAAAGTCCTTAAGCCAAGCAGTTGCCTCCTGGTTTGCTGTATGGAGGGTGTGTAATCCTCCTTCCAGTCTTTGGAGCGGACAAGCCTCTATGATGTGTTCCATAGTTTGCTCCTCTCCACATGCGCACAGTGGGCTAGGGCTACTGCCCCATCTGTGAAGGCTGGCCAAGCAGGGGCCATGTCCAGTCCTGAAGCGATTGAGTGTAGACCACTGTCTCCTTGGGAGGTTGGTGCCCGGGACCTGTTGATTGGGGTTTATCACCAGCTGTTTGTTTGGGACCTCCTTGGTCTCCCATTCCTCTTGCCAAGCTGTCTGGATGGTAAAGTCAGCTGGGGGAGGGTTTTTCCAAATTGGCCGTCTGGATGAAAGTCGGGCAGTGGGTGGGGTGTAGATATCTGCATGGATTGGTAAGTGAGGAAAATCTTTAACTTTTTGGAGCATCCTTTGAGTTAATGCTGCTCGCCGGATGTGTGGAGGGGCTATGTTTGACAGTACAGAGAGCCAGGGGAGTGGTGTTGAGCGGATTGTTCCAGTTATAGTTCTCATGGTTGAGTTGAGCTGGGTGTCTACATGGTGTGTGTAAGATGACCTGGACCAGACAGGGGCACAATATTCTGCTACAGAGTATGAAAGGGCCAGTGCTGAGGTGCGCAGGGTGGAGACTGCCGTCCCCCATTTTGCACCAGCGAGCTTGCAGAGCAGGTTGTTCCGTACTTTCACCTTAGCAGCCGTCCCCTTTAGATGTTCCTTGAAGGATAAGGTCCTATCAAGGGTCACTCCAAGATAAGTTGGATTTGGGGCATGCTTAAGCTTGAGTCCGCTCAGGTGGATGTTTAGTTCTCTGGCAGCTTTTGCATTGTGGAGATGAAATACTCTGGAGACGGTTTTTGCTGGGCTTGGTTTTAGGCGCCAGATTTTGCAGAACTGGTCCAGTTTAGCAAGATCTTCCGTGAGCACCCGTTCCAGTGGTTCAAAGTCTGGTGCTTGGAATGCCAAACAGATGTCGTCTGCATAGATGAATTTGCGGGATTTTGTAGTAGGCAGGTCATTTATGTAGAGGTTGAACAGAGTTGGAGCTAGAACTGAGCCTTGTGGGAGTCCGTTTTTCTGCATTCTCCATGCACTTGTGTTCTGACTGAGGTGGACTCTGAACCTTCGGTTGGTCAGCAGGGTTTTTATAATTGCTGTTGCCCAAGCAGGGATTGCCTTTATAAGTTTCAGGAGGAGGCCTTTGTGCCAGACCGTATCATAGGCGGCTGTAAGATCGAGAAACACAGCCCCTGTCTTCAGTCTGCTCTTGAAGCCATTTTCAATGAAGGTGGTTAGGGCCAGTACTTGTTCTCCTGTACTGCGGTCCTTGCGGAAACCTGCTTGATCCACACTTAGAATATCCTCTATTTCTGGGGAAATGCGTTGCAGTATTAGGCGCTCCATGATTTTGTAAGGAACGCTGAGTAGGGAGATTGGGCGGTAGCTTGCTGGTAGTTTGTGGTCTTTGCCAGGTTTTGGGATGGCAATGACCTTTGCTGTCCGCCATTTCTTTGGGATCGAGTTCGTTTGTGTGATCCTTGTGTAGAATTGTGTCAACCAGGTTAGGGCTCGGGGGCCAAGATTTTTCATGAATTCTGGGAAGATGTTATCGTATCCTGCTGCCTTTCCACATTTCAGGCCCTGTAGGACTTTCTCCAGTTCAGCAGCCTCGAAGGGTTCAGGGTTCGTTTCCTCTACAGGCATTTTTTGGTGTTTTTTTAGCTCAGTTGTAACTGCTCTTCTGGTGTCTTTGTCTTGGGGTGCTTTGGCGATAGTCAGTAGGTGGGATGCAACTTGGTTGGGTGTGACGGATGCTCGGCTTTGGCTAGGGGGCTTCTGTGCAGCTCCTAGGCGACGGATGAGGCTCCAACATTTCCTGCTAGAGTGGGTAAAGCTCCGGTCAGCAACTGTCTCCTCCCATTTCTTTTGCCGGGCTGTATTTAGTGATTCAATGAGATGGTCTGCTATCTCTGGGTCCCCTGATGTTTGATAGGATTGTAGGAGGGCAGCACTTTCTCCGTCCAAACATGGGACATAGAGGGGTCGGTAGCCTCGTGGGATTGCAGTATGGGCAGCCTTGAAGATTGCGCTGCAGAAGCGGTTGTATGCTTCATCTACAGTGATGGTGTGGAGTGGGATGGTAACAACGCTCCGGTCCAGAGTTTCACTGAATTTCTTCCAGTTGGCTTTGCGGAAGTTCCAGCGCATCTTCCTTGGGCTGTATATGACTGGAAGTTGTAGGCCAATGTGTACAAGCAGGGGCCGGTGTTGGCTGTGTGGAAAATCATCAAGAATGAGGATCTGTGTAGGATATGGCTCCCCATTCAAAGAGCTGACCCAACACAGGTCAGGAGAATAGTCCTTCTTCCACCTAGCAGAGTGGAAGGTTCCTCTTTGTTTGGGGTCGTATATCAAAGCGAGGTCATTTCTGGATGCCCAGTCTGAAAGTGCCTCCCCATCACTGTCCACTGCTGGGTACCCCCAGTCAGGGTGATGGCTGTTAAAGTCCCCCACATAGATGGCAGGGTGGTGTAGGGTGGGTAAGACCTGCAGATCCCAGTTGGCATTAGTGGGCTTGTACACATTGACAATATGGAAGCCACCAATGATTATGGTGTCTGAGAAATGTGTTGTTATCAGGTGATTTGCTTCAACAATGTCAGAACGCACATAGGTGGCACGCCCATGTTTAGCATGTAGAACATAGCACAGGAGGTCAAAGCCTTTGATGGTGAAGCGGCCAGCTTCCTCTGTGCCAATATGAGTCTCTTGGAGGCAGAGTACATCAATCGAATGTTGGAAGGCGAGGACTTCGATAAGGCTTCCCTTGGCTGCAGATAGGCTTTCAACGTTTAGTTGTAATATGCGAAGGGCAGATCCTACCACAAAGTGCTCTTGGGGCTGTTTGCTTTCGGCTTTAGGACTGTGACTAGGATTCTTCTTTGACTTGGCACAGAGGCGTCGTCTCTTCGAATTTAGTCTGCTGGTAGGATCATTAGCTTCCCCAGGCGAGCCCGGGTACTGGCGGAGGGCGCGACGAGAACGCTGATCCATTGCCCCCCATGCAATGGGGGGCAATGCATCAGCCATTGCTCTCCATGTATAAAAGCAGTTATACATGGAGAGGAATTTGCCATTTTAAATGTTTATTGTCCTCCTGGTCACCCTGTCACATTTTTGGTAGAGGTGGCAACAAAACTTCATGAATCCATTGATTGATAGGCTTCCTATTGGTTCCCTCCCTATTTCCAAACAAACAAAACAGGTGTCTGATCTTATGGAGGAAGTGGGTTTTGTGGATGTATGAAGGAAACTTCATCCTGCAGGGAAAGAATACATTTTTTACTCCAACCCACACAAATGTCACACACGTATTGACTACTTTTTTTTTTATATCTCTGAAGTTATTTTAAAACAGGTGGTATCCTGCAAAACATAAGACAAAAAAAACTGGCATCTCTGCAGCTTCATCTCATGGAACACTTTCAGATGCAGATGCTTCAGGGTTAACGAGGAGTGGAAGACTGAAGAACAGACCTCTGCCACCAAGGCCGAGAGGCCATGCAAACAGTGCCTTTCAACCTGATAAATTAAACTAAAAAAACAAAACAAAACACAAATGTTGTATTTTTATTCATGTTTTAATATTTTTAAGCAATAATATGTTTATATTCCTTATTGTACATATGTAATTACAGATCGGTGAATTGTTAAAATTTCTTTATAAAAGTTTTCACCTCAAGAATTGTATAACTCTTTGTATATATCAGCTTTCTATATGTTATCTTTGTAATGTTATAATATAGGACTAAACGCTACTGTAATATTGTTATTATACTAAATAGAATGAAAGTACAGTGCATCCGGAAAGTATTCACAGCGCTTCACTTTTTCCACATTTTGTTATGTTACAGCCTCATTCCAAAATGGAATAAATTAATTTTTTTCCTCAAAATTCAACACACAATACCCCATAATGACAATGCAAAAAAAGTGTTGGTTTTTTTTTTTACATATTATTTGTAAATTTATTAAAGATTTAAAAACTAAGGAATGACATGTACATAAGGGGCACATGCGCACGTAGCGACCAGCAGTGGGTGAAAAAGTTCAGTGTCTTAGTCTCTGTTTTTATGCACTTTAATGTGTTTTAATGTAATTCTTTGTGCCGTTTTTGTCCTTGAATGTTTGTGGACTATATAACGAAGAGCTCTTTGGTTCCATCAGTATGGATTTTCTTCTTGTTTTTGCACTGTGGCTTCTTTCTTACAGGTTCTTTGTCTAGGACATCACCGCGGTCACGCTGGGAAGAATGAAGTACTCCAGAGACATGTTACTGCAGATAACATGGATAATCCAGCATCTGTGTTTGAGTCTGTGCCACAACTGCCGGACTTTATTTTAAGAGACTTTCATGGACACAGCGATGAAAAGAGGAACAAGAGAAGGAAACGCGGAAAACGTGGAAGCGTAAGATTAAACCTGAGGAGGCATCAGTTTAACTGCATTCCTCTTCCTTCCATTATTATGGGGAACGTACAATCCCTGAGAAATAAAGTGGATGAAATCCAAGGAAATGTACGATATCAGAAGGATTTCACGAACTGCTGTGTCATGGCTTACACGGAGATATGGCTTACGGATCGTGACCGGGACCCAGACCTTTGTATTGACAGTTTTGGAGCCCCACTTTGCTTGGATCGGCAGGAAGTGGTAACAGGGAAACGTCAGGGAGGCGGAGTATGTTTGTACATTAATAAACAGTACTGTACATCTGTCACGGTCAGAGAGCACATCTGTACACCAGATGTGGAGCTTCTGTCCGTATCGCTATGCCCCTTTTATCTGCCTCGCGAGTTCCCGCAACTTTTCATAACGACTGTGTACATTCACCCGAGGGCGGATGCTGCCTCCGCCTCCAGCACTGTCTTTGATGTGGAACAGCGGTTACAGTCGATTTCCCCAGAGGCTCCAAATTTTATCCTTGGGGATTTTAACCATGTGTCTCTAAAGAAGACACTTAAAAACTTTTATCAGTACGTCTCCTTCCCAACCAGGCGAGAAAAGACATTGGACCTTTGCTATGGATCTACAGAAGTGGCCTTTAAATCACTTCCCCTTCCTCCTTTAGGATCCTCAGATCACAACTGTGTACATTTGCTGCCCACATATAAAACTGCGCTCAGAAGAGAAAAAACAAAGACCAGGGACATAATGGTCTGGACAGATGAGTCAGTGCTCTGCCTCCAGGAATGTTTTAACTGTATGGACTGGGAGATGTTCACACGGTCCTGCGGAGATGATTTGGACTCTTTCTTTGGTGGATGTGACATGCTCTTACATGTCTTTTTGCAGGGATATGATCGTTCCATGTGAACGTGTCAAAATATATCTCAACAATAAGCCATGGGTTACTAAATCAGTTAAATCCTGCTTACAGAGGAAAGCACTTGCCTTTAAACAGGGGGTTGTTTCTGAGCTGCATCATCATCATCATCATAGCAGTCTGTCAGGGGCAACAATGACTGTTTCATTTAGGTCTGATCAGATTCCTCCACGCAGCTCTGTAATTCGCCTTCCGCTGCCAGGAACTCCTGACCTTGTTAACCCGGCCAATGTCCGAGCCAGTATGAGTTGCTCTCTGACTGACCATTTCATGAAACTGCTTGCAAAGCATTTGAGTACCGCTAGCTTTTGTTGGACTAGCGACAGGTTGCCACAAAAGAGCTGAAGTCCAAAATTTTAAGAGCAAAACAGAATTATAAATCAGAATTGGAAAGCAAGATGGCAACAAAGAAGCTTGGTTCAGCCTGGGCTAGTATGAAAACTATTGCAGGCCTTCAGAGCACAGAGCGCAGTCATCATGTGTTTTTAGATGGTTTTAATTCAGACACAGAGCTGGCTAATGCTCTTAATTGTTTTTATGGTCATTTTGATTCCTTTGATTTTAGCACAGAAACCCAAGATTTGAAACAGAAACTCAAAGACAATCAGCACTTTAATACTGAGGTGCAGGATGTTAAAAGGGCATTCTGTGCTGTAAAAGTGAACAAAAGTCAGGGCCCTGATAATATATGTGGGTGCTTGGTAAAGTCCTGTGCCCATGAATTGAGTCCTGTGTTTCACTACATTTTTAATAAGTCCTTACAGACACAACATGTGCCTAAGGTCTGGAAAGATGCTGTGGTTGTCCCTGTTCCAAAATCCAGCTGTCCTAAAACGGTAAATGATTTTAGACCAGTTGCCTTGACTTCAGTTTTAATGAAAATTTTTGAAAAACTGATCAGATTTGAGGTCCTAAAGCAGACTGAGCATGCATTGGATCCTTTGCAGTTTGCCTATAGGCCTCACAGAGGAGTGGAGGATGCCACTGTCACTCTGTTTAACATGCTTTTTAAACATCTGGATTTTAATGGGGCACACGCCAGGCTTTTATTTGTGGACTTTTCTTCTGCTTTTAATACAATCCAACCTCATATTTTAGTTGAAAGGCTCCTGCAACAATTTGATTTGAGTAATAATCTGGTGGGTTGGATTCTGGATTTTTTAACCAACAGGACACAGAGAGTAAGGGTCAATAGTACATTATCTGACCAAAAGTGTTCTTCTACTGGCTCTCCTCAGGGGTGTGTGTTGTCACCACTACTCTTCATCCTGTACACAAACATGTGTCAGAGCAGACATGACAACAGACACATTATAAAGTATGCTGATGATTCAGTTATTGTCAGTCTCCTTCAGGATGGTGATAGTGGCCACAGCCCAATAGTTGATGATTTTGTTCACTGGTGTGAGGCAGCACGGTGGCGCAGTGGTTAGCACAGTGGCAGCACAGCAAGAAGGTCATGGGATCGATTCCACCCTTGACCATCGTGGGTTCGATCCCACCCCCAGACCATCGGTGACCCTTCTGTGTGGAGTTTGCATGTTCTCCCCGTGTCTGCGTGGGTTTACTCCGGGCACTCCAGTTTCCTCCCACATGCCAAAAACATGCAAGTTAGGTTAATTGGCATCAAAACTGGGGATTCTAAATTGTCCTTAGGTATGGATGTGGAAGTGAATGGTTGTCTGTCTCTCTGTGTTGGCCCTGTGATGGACTGGCGATCTGTCCAGGGTGTACCCTGCCTCTCGCCCAAAGATGCTGGGATAGGCTCCAGCCCCCCCGCGACCCGAAAGGATTAAGCGGTAGAAGATGGATGGATGGATGGATGGTGTGAGGATTCCTACCTGCAGCTGAATATGACAAAAACTAAAGATATGATTATTGATTTTAGGAGGAAAACTCCCAGGCACGAAGTCACTGTACTAAAAGGCCAGACCATTGAATGCGTGCAATCTTACAAATATCTTTGGACGATTATTGATAGTAATTTAAACTTTGAAGAGAACTGTCTTTCATAAGAACAAAAGATAAATAATTTGAAGGGAACTGTGAAAGGGTGTGCAAAAAGGGTCAGCAACATTTGCATTGTTTAAGGAAACTTGCACGCTTCCAAATTGACCAAACCATAATGACAGTGTTTTATCGGGCTTTAATTGAATCTGTTTTATCCTTTTCTTTAGTGTCATGGTTTGGTCAGATAAAACTGAAACAAAGGAAATCCTTTGACCAGATAGTTAGATGGTCCAGTCGTTTGCTTGGTGAGTCACAGCTGAGCCTGACATCCCTGTACACCAGACAGGTACAGAGGATTGCTACCTCCATTTTAAATGATAACTCCCACCCTTTGCACTGCCACTTTCAGCTTCTCCCCTCCAGACGGAGGTTTGTTGTCCCAAAATGTAAAACCCAGCGGTACAAAAACAGCTTTGTTCCTGCTGCTGTCAGAGTTGAACAAGATGTAGCAATATATTGCACATAATTTAATTATCTATTAATTTTTATTTTATATTTTTTTATTTTTTTTTTTATTTTTTTTTTTTTTATTTAAGTTTTTGTAAAGGGTATACAGGTCGTTACAGCAATGCAGTGTTTACATTTTCATCACATGTTCCCTTATTTTCTGATATCTGACAACATTGGAAGATTAATTCTTACAACACCCCTTATTTTTTTTTTTTTTTTAAAGTGAAAGAAAAAGTGAAATTAAAGAGAAAAAAAAAACAAAACAAAAAACAAAAAAAAAACAAACAAACCAGTAAAAAACAAACAAAAAGAAAAAGTAAGTAAATAAAGATAAAAGAGCATCTGAGTAGCATTGGAACAAAGAGCAGAACCATTATTGAAATGGTATTTGTCAAAGATTAGATCTAATGGAAGACACATATGCGGTCCAGGGTTGCCAAAAGTTCATGAACCCATCCATGTCCTGTCTCAGTGCGAATGTCAACTTTTCCATCGAGTAAATGTCTTGGATCACGTTAGTCCAATCTTCAGGTGTAGGACAGTCCTTCAACATCCATTTTTTAGTTAGAGCTTTTTTGCTTGCCAATATTAAAACATTGAATAAGTATTTTTCTCCTCGTCTTTCCAGTGAGTCCGGTAGTAAACCCAAATACAAAGTTACAAAAGAAAAGGGAACTGTAATTTTGAATATTTTCCCCAATATTGTCTGTACATTGGTCCAATATTGGTGGATAACTGGGCATGACCAAAACACATGAAAATGATTTGCAGTCTTTTCACCACACAAGCGCCAACAGTTCAATCCCTTATGGGTAAATTTGATTTGTGCAGGTGTTCTGAAAAATCTTGCCAAGTTTTTCCATCCAAATTCTCTCCACTGCAGGGATGAGGTACTTTTCCATTGCTGTTTATTTAGCTTTTCCCATATTTCCAGATGTAAAGTGAAATTCCCCTCTTTTTCCCATCTCTCTTTTATATAAGATGTGTTGTCTCCTTTTAAGTCTTGAAGACCTTGGTATATTTTAGAAATGTATCTGATCCCTGGGATCCCTTTATATGCCATTAAGAAGACCTTCAGAACACCTGACTGGGCCCTTTCCAAAACCTCCTTTTTAAGTATATTGTTTATGTGGTGTCTAAGCTGGAAGAACCTGTAAAGGTCTTGATTTATTAGGCCTTGTTTTTTCAAATCTTCAAAACTTCTTAAGATTTGCCCTTTAAAAAAATCGTAATATTTTATCAGCCCCTTCTCCTTCCACTTTTTAAATCTGGTGTCTGTTTTATTAGGAGTAAAGTCCTGATCATAGGCGATCCATTGCAGAAGTCGATAGGGCTCTTTAGTTTGATTCTCTCTGACTATCTTAAACCAAATTTTTAGCGGGGTCTCTATCCACGGGTTAGTGTTATTCAAAAGCTTAGGTAAGACATTGTTCCCTATTATCGCCTGTAGGGGGATGTCACTTGTTATTTGGCATTCGATCTCCTTCCATTGTGCAGAGTAGACTGGGTTACATATCTCTACTAAAGTTTTAATTTGTGCGGCTTTAAAGTAGTCCCTGATATTTGGCAGCGCGAGCCCACCTTTGTCTTTGTTTAGCTGTAGGGTTCTATATCTGATTCTAGGTCTCTTGCCCTGCCATATGAATCTTGAGATCCTTCTGTCCAGCTCCTGCCATGTTTTTTTGGGAGGTTCTACCGGTATTGTTTGGAAAAGGTATAGAAGACGTGGAAGTATATTCATTTTGACTGCTTCAATTCTTTGTGCAATACCCAAGAATGGTATCATATTCCATCTTGCTAGGTCAGATTTTATTTTTGTCACCAGTGGATCATAGTTTAGTGATATAATTTTGTTGAGTTGTTTCGGGATATTGACCCCCAGATATTTCATAGATTCCGACTCCCAGTTAGTTTTGAGTTTGCTTAGTGAATAATGATTTGGGTCATAGTTGAATGTTAAAACTTGGGTTTTATGCATATTTAATTTGTACCCCGATAAATCTCCATACTCTGAAAAAACTGAGGTTAGTTCTGGTAAAGAAGTGTCCGGCTGCCCTAGGTATATTAAAATGTCATCAGCAAAGAGTGCTATTTTATGTTCCTTCTGACCAAGTGTAATACCTTGAATTTTTTGGTTTTGTCTTATCCATTGGCTCAGAGGTTCTATGAAGATTGCAAAGAGCAGTGGAGACAGGGGGCAGCCCTGACGACATCCTCTTTCCAGTTCAAAAGATGATGATAAATTACCGTTAATCCTTATTTTAGCTGTTGGTTTTTTATATAATGCCTGTATAGTTCTAATGAAGTTGTTATGAAAATTGAAACTGGATAAGATTCTGTATAGAAAAGACCAGTCAACCGAATCGAATGCTTTTTCAGCATCTAATCCTAATATGACTGCATTTAAGTTATATTTTTTTATATGATGAATTATGTGTAAAGTGCGTCGAATGTTGTCTTGTGTCTGTCTTTGTCTTATAAAACCTGTTTGGTCTAAATGAATTAGGTCTGTCAGTATATTCTCTAACCTTTTGGCAAGGATAATGGTAAAAAGCTTATAGTCCTGATTTAGTACACTGATTGGTCTGTAGTTGGAGCACTCTAGTTTATCCTTTTCAGGTTTAGGTATAACTGCAATGACCCCTTCTCTCCAGGAGGGGGGGATTTCCCCTGTGTGGAGGACATAATTAAATGTTTTCAGGAGGAGAGGAGATAGTTGCTGTTTAAAGGTTTTGTACCACTCTGCTGTATAGCCATCAGCTCCTGGGGATTTGTTAGCTTTAAGTTTCATAATTGCTTTTTCCAATTCTTTAGGATGTATTTCTGACAGTAGTGTTTTATTTTGTGACTCCGTAAGTTGGGGAAGGTTTAATGTGTTTAGGAATGCCTCGGATGCGTTTTTATGTTTTTTGTGGGAGTATAAGTTCTTATAGTAATTCTCGAAGTTTTTAAGAATATCCTGAATTCTGAATTTTATTTCCTTTGATACTGGGTCTCTGATTTTGTAGATTGCTCTTTCTGTTTGATGTTTCCTCAATTTATAGGCTAGCAATTTTGCCGATTTACTGCCTGCTTCATAGTATTTTTGTTTCAGAAATGTAAGTTTCTTCTGGATTTCTATTGTGTAGATCTCATTTATTTGGTTTTTAATTTCCTTAATCTTGAGCGAGTCAGTAGAATGAGTGTTGCCTTTGTGTTCTTTTTCTAGGTTCCTAAGTTCTGACTCTAATGTGGATAGTTTTTCTTGTCTTAGTTTCTTTTGGGTTGCCAGTTTTGCAATAATCTTTCCTCTTATTACAGCTTTACATGCATCCCACAGTATTAAAGGGGATACTTCTCCATTATCGTTATCTTCCAAATATCTGAGAATATCTGACTCCAATTCATCTTTCAATGGTCCTTTCAGGACATTTGAATTTAACCTCCAAGAAAATGTATTATTTGTGTATTTTTGGATATTTAAGTCCATGTAGATCGGACTGTGGTCGGAGAGATCCATCAGTCCTATTTTACATGTTTTTACTCTACCAATGTCTCTATTAAACATAAAAAAATAGTCAATCCTTGAGTAAGATGAATGTGGAGTTGAGTAAAATGTATAGTCTTTTACACTGGGGTTGAGTTCCCTCCACACATCACAGATTCCCATTTCTTTTAGTAGCATCCGAGTCTTCCTGTTTTGGGTGTTATTTTGATGTGGGGAATTACCAGAAGCATCCCAGTATGGATTCAGTCTAAGATTGAAGTCCCCACCACATATCACTAAACCTTGAGCTTTAGTTATCATTAGGTCGAATACATTTTTATAAAATTTCCAGTTAGCCCCTGGGGGAGCATACACATTCAGCAGGGTGATATCTTCTCCCTCTAGCCGCCCAGTTACCAAACTGTATCTCCCTTCTTTATCTTTGTGTTCTGATTTTTTTTCAAATGTAATTTTGGTTGATATCAATGTCGCTACTCCCCTCCTCCTCCCTGATTTATATGAAGATGAAGAGATCATTTTAAACCCTTGTCTACTGAGTTTATTGTGTTCCACGTCTGTTAGGTGGGTTTCTTGTAAAAGTATTATTCCTGCTTTGTCTTTTTTCATTTTGCCTAGAATCTTGGATCTTTTAACTGGATTCAGGATCCCTTTTACATTATATGAAATTATTTTGGTTACACCCTGTTTCTCCATTGTGTTGTTTTGTTTAGTATAACTGTGTGGTGGCCCTCTTTTGTGCTACTCAGAAACTGAAAGAACATTAAAAACAAGAAAAACATTAAGAACATAGTGTAAAAAACTTTAAAACGAAAAACTGTCAAAAGAACTTCCTGAGCTGAGGTCTTTTTAAAGACCCTGTAAGAGCCTTGATGGAGTGAAGGCTCTGAGGGAAATTCCTCAAACTCTGTTACGTGTTGAGGGCCCTCTCGTACCACTGAAAGTAGTCCCATGCTTTTAACGTGAGTTTCAGAACCCAATCCAAACTTGTAATGATTTTTTTTTTTTTTTTCCTTTTATGCCTAAACCCTGTGAAATTGTGTGCACCCTCCCACCCCCATCACATCAAACATTCACGCAAAAACAGTATTTGTTAGTATGAGCAGAACATGTGGATTATTGTCACATTTCTATTTTAACAAGTTTTTTTTTTTTTTATTACAAAGACTTATTTGTTTCAAATAATATGATTGTTCCATGAAATGTTTTACCACATGCTGAATATGCATCTCCTTTAATGTTTGTTACCTTGTATGAGGGGGGTTGGATGTGCGGATTGATTCAAGAGAAAGGAGAAAAAAAAAAAAAAAAAAAAAAAAAAAAAGGTCGCTATTCCAACCTGAAAACGGATAGTTTATCCGCGACGCTCTGGTGCTGGGTTTCCCGCTGCTGGTCCGTGGATTTTGAGGGTCTTTGTGTTGTCCATGTTTGCGCTTTGATCTTCTCACTCGGGTCTGCTGCGGGTTTAAACACCGTTACCGGGAGCCCTCTTCTCGCCATGTCAGCTGTTGCTTCTTCCGCCGAATTATAGAGACACGTTTCATCGCCGTAGAAGACCCTTAACTTCGCAGGAAATGGTGTCTGAAAGCGCAATTTCTTCTCTCTTAACACCTTTTTCGCGTCATTGTATTCCCTGCGCTTTTTAAGGACCTCCGGGGCGTAATCGTGTTCCACGTAGACTTTTCTCTCCTGGTGCATAAATCCTTTTTTCTGCCAGGCCAGTCTTACAACCTCTTGTTTTATTTTGAAATTGGAAAATCTTACCAACACCGAACGTGGGGGCGCTTCCGCCGCCGGCCTAGCGGCTAATGAACGATGTGCCTTTTCTATCTTCAAGTCGGTGGTTTGTGGAATATCCAATTTCTCTCTTAGTAAGGATTCCACGCATTCTGCCATTGAGTTAAAACCATTTTCGGTTCCTTCTATCAGACCATGAATTCTTATGTTGTCTCTTCTTTGTTTTCCTTCTTGGTCGGTTAGCTTAGCCTCTATAGCTGCTTGTCTTTTGCGTAGGTCCAGCACAGAATCTTCGAGCACTTTTATTCGATCCTCTGTTTCCAAGATTCGGTTCTCGGCCTGGTCCACTCTGCTGTTTGTCCTTTTCAATTCTTCTCTGAATTCCCGAAATTCGGCCGTAACATCTCGGCGAAATCGTCGTAGTTCCTCAAATAGTGATTTCAGGCTAACCCTTTTGTTAGCTATCACCAGCTCCTCGTCTTCTGAACGGGGATCTTCCAGTTCAGATTCTCCGGCCGATACGTGTCCTAGCCTGGAGAATTTCAGTTTCTTCTGTTTTCCTTTAGACATGATGATTTTGTCTTTTGATTTTCACTCCTCCAAAAATCCGTTAAGTTTGATTTTCAAGGTGTTATCCTGGATTGAGTCTGAGAGCTTCAGTGTTAAGCTGCAGTCGCCATGGCGTCCAGACCGGAAGTCAGACTGACCATATTTTTTTATTTTTGTAGGTTTTTTATTTGGGTTTAAATCTTTTATTGGGTTTTAGACTTCAGACTTTTATTGCGTTTTTAATCTCTTTGACTTAGATTTTAACTTTTTTAAAATGACCCTTCTCTCTTATCGCTTTGTTTTTTCTCTTATCTCTTTGTCTTATGTCCTGATTGGTGGAGCCTTGAGCACTTTTATCGTGTTTATCGTCAGCTTCATATGTGCCTGTGTTTGTGTTCATGTTAAATGTAATTGTGGTTTGTAAATATGTGTCTAAAAGGATGTCACCTGACTGCAAAACAAATCTACCTACAGGTACAAATAAAGTAACCTGAACCTGAACCTGATTCACAGCCTTTGCTCACCACTTTGTTGATGCACCTTTGGCAACAATTACAGCCTCATGTCTTTTTGAATATGATGCCACAAGCTTGGCACACCTATCTTTGGGCAATTTCAACTACTCCTCTTTGCAGCACCTTTCAAATGCCATCAGGTTGGATGTGAAGCGTCGGTGCACAGCCATTTTCAGATCTCTCCAGAGATGTTCAATTGGATTCAAGTCTGGTCTCTGGCTGGGCCACTCAAGGACATTCACAGAGTTGTCCTGAAGCCACTCCTTTGATATCTTGGCTGTGTGCTTAGGATCATTGTCCTGCTGAAAGATGAACCGTCCCCCTGGTCTGAGGTCAAGAGAGCTCTGGAGCAGGTTTTCATCCAAGATGTCACTGTACATTGCTGCATTCATCTTTCCCGCTATCCTGGCCAGTTCCTGCCACTGATAAACATTCGCACAGCATGATGCTGCCACCACCATGCTTCACTGTAGGGATGGTATTGTCACGCCGCGTCGCTCATCAGCGGCGCCACCTGCTCGCACACCTGTTCATCATCAGCAGCGAGGAATATAAGCCACCTCGCCCTGAGCTTCGGCCTGAAGCCGTCAGACTTCATTCCCCGTCAACGTGACGGAACTTATTCTTCAGCACGACGCTGTGTGGTAAGAAACATTTACCTCATCTGCTCCAGTCTGCTCCCCTGTGCACAGGTGGATTCCTCGGCGGCGGACAACTCCGTTCCCTCGTCCTTCCTCGCTGCTGCACCGAGCCCTGCAGGTGGCTGTCTCCCGGGTTCCGTCCTTGTTGTGCCAGTCATCTGTCCCTAGCAAGTAAGCTTCTCCCTCGCCTATTCTCCTCCTGTGTTGGTGTGTGCCCATCACCCTGCGTCTTTGTGTTCTCTCCCATAGGGTTGCCGGCTGTACGGTCTCCTGCCTCTGTGCCTGAAGCAGACGCCGCCACCAACACATTAACATCCCGCAGACACACACCCATACACCCCTGTTGTTAATAAACGATTTGAACTACTCTGAGCCTGTGTGTGTGCGTCTCCTGAGCCGAACGTTATGTCAGTACGGCTTCAGCAGAGTGGCTCGGCAGACGGCGGGCTCGCACACCGGCTTACCACTCTCGAGGCTCGAGTGGATCAAGTTGTTTATCAGCAACAGGTGATCCTTAATCAATTAGTTAACATAACAAACCGATTGGACCGCCTGGACCCCCAGCAGCCGTTCCCCCCGGCTCGCCAGGGTGGCGCGGCTCCTGCTGTTCCAGCGGCCGTCCAGTCGGCTCCAGTGGCACCGGCTCGGCTCACACCAATTCCGACCCCCGCCCGCTTTAGCGGAAAGCTCGGCGGAGCGCGGGGGTTCATTATGCAGTGTGAGTCCGTGTTCCACCGTGTGCCCAGAGATTTTCCCTCGGATCACAGTCGAATTGGTTACATAGGGAATCTTCTGGAGGGGCGCGCGTTAACTTGGACCTACGCCATAATGGCGAAGCCCAGTTACGCCACCCTCACCTACGACCAATTCGTGGGGTGCTTCCTGGAGGTCTTCGACCATTCTCGAACCGAGACGGTCCAAGTCGATCGGCTCCTCGCTCTCCAGCAGGGAAGCCGGTCGGCAGCGGACTATGCGGTCGACTACCGGGTAGCGGCGGAGGAATTGGGCTGGGACGAACGCTCCCTCTGTGGCCTGTTCCTCCGCAGCCTCAATGATGACCTGAGGGATGAACTGGCTGGACGGGATATCCCTGGAACGCTAGCGGAGCTAACTTCCCTAGCCATCAGCTTGGACAACAGGCTGCGCGAGCGCTCCTCAGGACGGAAGTCGTCTACTTCTCGTCCTCGGGGAGCCTCGCTGCGCCTGCCCCAAGCTCACCCCCTGGCGACGCCGCCACCATCGCGCTCCGAGGAGTCGGAGCCGATGGTGACGGGCTGGACAAAGCTCTCCCCGGCAGAGAGACAACGCCGCCGTGAGTTGAATCTCTGCATGTATTGCGGAGACAGTCAACACACGGTGGAGCTTTGTCCACAAAAGCCAAACGGCGGGGTCCGCGAGTCACTGTAGGGGGCCTCGCGGACGTCAATCGGTTCAATCCCCTCACTCAATTGAAGCTGCCCATCCGTTTCTGCCACAACCCCACTGGGCATCTCACCCACGCACTGGTGGATTCGGGCGCAGAAGGCAGCTTCATTTCACAAAGCCTGGCAACCCGTTTGGGCATCCGCTGTCAGGCACTCAAGAATCCCATCTCCCTTGTCAACCTCTCCCGTGCCTCCCTTGGGAGAGTCTCACACCAGACCATCCCCGTCCCGGTCATCATCTCAGGAAACCACCGGGAGGAGATGACCTTTTATGTCCTACCCAACTCTGTGTCGCCCGTCATCCTGGGGTATCCCTGGCTACGCCTCCACAACCCTGTCCTGGATTGGAAGTCAGCTGGGGTATCGGCATGGAGTACGTTTTGCATGGGCACCTGCCTTCGTTCCGCTGCCTGCTCTCCGTCCGCTTCTCCCCCTGCTACGGACGCTGCACCCCCGGACCTATCTCTGGTGCCTCCGGAATTTCACGACCTGGGTATGGTGTTCAGCAAGACGAAAGCTATGTCTCTCCCCCCTCATCGGCCCTATGACTGCGCCATCAACCTCCGCCAGGGGGCTCCCTTACCTTCTGGTCGGCTCTATAGCCTGTCAGCGCCGGAGAAGGAGACAATGAACGCCTACCTGAAAGAATCATTGAACGCTGGGATAATCCGCCCATCATCGTCACCCGTGGGGGCAGGGTTCTTCTTCGTAGGGAAAAAGGATGGGTCCCTCCGCCCTTGCATTGACTACCGGGCCCTCAACGACATCACTGAGAAGGACCGTTACACCCTGCCCCTCATGGACACTGCCTTCCACTCCCTCCAGGGGGCGACCTGGTTCACCAAGCTGGATCTACGCAGCGCATACCACCTCGTCCGGATCCGGGAGGGAGATGAGTGGAAGACAGCCTTCTGTACCCCGAACGGCCACTTTGAATACCTGGTAATGCCGTTCGGGTTGACCAACGCTCCTGCCGTCTTTCAGCGCCTCATTAATGACGTCCTCCGGGACTTCATCGGCCTTTTCGTGTTCGTCTACCTGGCCGATATTCTCATCTTATCCAAGTCCAGGGACGAGCACCAGGTCCATGTGAGGCGGGTCCTCCAAAGACTGCTGGAAAATCGGCTATACGTGAAGGCTGAAAAATGTGAATTTTACGCCAGGACTACATCCTTCCTGGGGTTCATCATCGCCCATGACAAGGTGCTCCCAGACCCAGAGAAGGTGAAGGCGGTGGTGGAATGGCCTACACCTGCGTCCCGGAAGCAGGTGCAACAGTTCGTTGGTTTCGCCAATTTCTACCGCCGCTTTGTCCCCAACTTCAGCTCCATCGTCGGACCACTGACCCGCCTCACGTCCCCTAAGGTCCCGTTCCGGTGGACCGAAGAGGTCGCTGCTGCCTTTCAGGCGCTGAAGGCGGAGTTCTCCTCCTCCCGGGTCCTTTGCCAGGTCGACCCCGCGCTGCAGTGCATCGTGGAGGTAGACGCCTCGGACACGGGAGTGGGGGCAGTGCTATCCCAGCGATCGCCGGACGATGGCGCCAAACGGCCCTGTGCCTTCTTCTCCCGGCGCTTGTCCCCGGCGGAGAGGAACTACGATGTGGGGGACAGAGAGCTCTTGGCCATCAAACTCGCCCTGCAGGAGTGGCGCCACTGGCTAGAGGGGGCGAACCTGCCGTTCGTGGTCCTGACGGACCACAAGAACTTGGAATACCTACGATCTGCCAAGCGCCTGAACGCCTGCCAGGCGCGCTGGTCCTTGTTCTTCGCCAGGTTCCAGTTCTCCATCACCGTCAGGCCTGGCTCCAAAAACGGCCTGCCTGACGCCCTCTCTAGGCAGTTCACCCCCGTGGAGTCGGAGGAAACGCCTCACACCATCCTGCCCAGGTCGTGCGTCGTGGGAGCCATCTCGTGGGACATTGAGAGCAAGATCCGGAAGGCGCAGGAAGTGGAACCTGACCCTGGCGGCGAACCAGAGGGGAGGCTGTTCGTGCCATCCGCGGTCCGAGGAGAGGTCATCCACTGGCTGCACACCTCCAAGCTCACCTGTCACCCTGGCACCTCCCGGATGATAGACCTCCTCCAATGGTCCTTTTGGTGGCCAGGCCTGCGGAGGTACGCAGCCCGCTACGCCCGGGCTTGCCCAATCTGTGCCACCTGCAAGTCGGGAAATGCCCCTCCAGCGGGTCTGCTCCGGCCCCTGCCCGTCCCTGGCAGGCCCTGGTCGCACATCGCGTTGGATTTCGTCACCGGACTCCCCGTCTCCAACTCCTATGACACCATCCTGACCATCGTGGACCGTTTCTCCAAGGCTGTGCACTTCGTCCCCCTGCGGGGTCTCCCTACTGCCCTGGAGACGGCGGATCTCCTCGTCCAACACGTGGTCAGGCTGCACGGGATTCCGGTGGACGTGGTCTCGGACCGGGGTCCCCAATTTTCATCTGAGGTTTGGAGGTTGTTTTGTAACGCCATCGGAGCCAAGGTGAGCCTCTCCTCCGGCCATCACCCCCAATCCAACGGGCAGTGTGAACGGACCAACCAGGAGCTGGAGGCTGCGCTCCGCTGTGTGACCGCATCCAAACCCACGTCCTGGAGCAACCATCTTGCCTGGGTTGAATACGCCCACAATATCGCTCGCTCTTCTGCTACAGGGATGTCCCCCTTCAAGGCGTCCCTGGGTTATGACCCCCCGCTGTTCCCGGTGCAGGAGAGTGAGGTAACCGTCCCCTCAGTTAGGGCGCATCTCAGGCAGTTCCGCTCCATCTGGGCTGCCGCGCGCAATGCGCTTTTACGCACAGCGGAGCGCAACAGGACTGTGGCGGACCGGCACAGAAGACCTGCCCCGGCGTACAGAGTTGGGCAACTTGTCTACGTATCTATCCAGGACGTAACTCTAAAAGGCGAGAGGAGGAAGCTGGCACAGCGATTCATGGGTCCCTACCCCATCACCCGGATCATCAACCCGGTGGCTGTGCGCGTGGCTATTCCCCCCTCCCTCCACATCCATCCTACCTTCCACGTGTCTAAGGTGAAGCTGGCAGTCTCCGACCCCCTTTGCCCTCCTCCTGCTGCGCAACCCGCGCCCCGGATGATTGGTGGCCATCCGGCCTGGTCCGTCGCCTCCATCCTGGACTCCCGGCGCCGGGGGCGTGGGTTGCAGTACTTGGTGGACTGGGAGGGCTATGGGCCCGAGCATCAACAGTGGGTGCCCCCGTCGTTCGTGTTGGACCCATCGCTCATCGCTGACTTCCACCGAGCGCACCCAGAGAAACCATCGCCAGGAGGCGCTGCTAGAGGGGGGAGTACTGTCACGCCGCGTCGCTCATCAGCGGCGCCACCTGCTCGCACACCTGTTCATCATCAGCGGCGAGGAATATAAGCCACCTCGCCCTGAGCTTCGGCCTGAAGCCGTCAGACTTCATTCCCCGTCAACGTGACGCAACTTATTCTTCAGCACGACGCTGTGTGGTAAGAAACATTTACCTCATCTGCTCCAGTCTGCTCCCCTGTGCACAGGTGGATTCCTCGGCGGCCGACAACTCCGTTCCCTCGTCCTTCCTCGCTGCTGCACCGAGCCCTGCAGGTGGCTGTCTCCCGGGTTCCGTCCTTGTGCCAGTCATCTGTCCCTAGCAAGTAAGCTTCTCCCTCGCCTATTCTCCTCCTGTGTTGGTGTGTGCCCATCACCCTGTGTCTTTGTGTTCTCTCCCATAGGGTTGCCGGCTGTACGGTCTCCTGCCTCTGTGCCTGAAGCAGACGCCGCCACCAACACATTAACATCCCGCAGACACACACCCATACACCCCTGTTGTTAATAAACGATTTGAACTACTCTGAGCCTGTGTGTGTGCGTCTCCTGAGCCGAACGTTATGTCAGGTATTGGCCTGATGATGAGCGGTGCCTGGTTTCCTCCAAACATGACGCCTGGCATTCACGCCAATGAGGTCAATCTTTGCCTCATCAGAACAGAGAATTTTGTTTTTCATGGTCTGAGAATCCTTCAGGTGCCTTTTGGCAAACTCCAGGTGGGTTGCCATGTGCTTTTTACTGAGGACTGGCTTCCGTTTGGCCACTCTACCATACAAGCCTGATTGGTGAATTGCTGCAGAGATGGTTGTCCTTCTGGAAGGTTCTCCTCTCTCGACAGAGGAATGCTGGAGCTCTGGCAGAGTGACCATCGGGTTCTTGGTCACCTTCCTGACTAAGGTCCTTCTCCCCCGATCGCTCAGTTTAGACGGCCGGCCAGCTCAAGGAAGAGTCCTGGTGGTACCAAACTTCTTCCATTTACAGATGATGGAGGCCACTGTGCTCATTGGGACCTTCAAAGCAGCAGAAATTTTTCTGTACCCTTCCCCACATTTGTGCCTGGAGACAATCCTGACTCTGTGGTCTACAGACAATTCCTTTGACTTCATGCTTGGTTTGTGCTCTGACATGCATTGTCAACTGTGGGACCTTATATAGACAGGTGTGTGCTTTTCCATATTCAACAATTCAAAGATTTTATTTGTCAATACTACTGTACATACAGGACATACAGGAGAATTGAAATGGCATTTCTCTCTCTCTTCATTGGTGTGCATAATATAAAAAGAAAATGGAATAAGGCTGGAAAAAAAGAAAACAACAACAGCAGTCTATGTACAGTAATGCAACCTGTAGTGCAAATGGCGACAAAAGATAGACCCAGACCTCCTATAGTGCAAATAGAGATAAACGATTAATGATGATAAAACCCAGCAATCCTATATATAGACAGCAAGAGATGTAATACCCATAGCTGCAGTTCAATGCAGTAGTGTAGATGCAGACAGTAACAGATAGGACTGCACACGATCAGTATTGTAATAACAGACAGCAGCAGATATGGCCTTTGTGCAAATGGCTGCGGTTAAAATGCAGAGACATGCAGCAGCAAATGTATTACTCTTGGTGTGCCAGTCTTTCTGTACCAACAGCTGAGGAAGTTATTGTGCGGGTAATTGTGTTACCGTCCGGGGGGGGGAGGAAGTGGACAGAGTTCAGGGTCCTGATGGCTTGATGACTGAAGCTGTTAAGCAGTCTTGTGGAGCGGGCCCAGAGGCTTCGATACCTTTTCCCTGAGGGCAGGGGGCTGAAGAGGGAGTGTGAGGGGTGGGAGGTACCGCCTGCGATGTTGATGGCTCTGCGGGTGAGGTGGGTGAGGTAGATGTCGGGGGGGGGGGGCAGAGGGGCACCGATGACCTTGTTGGCTGCTTTCACTGTGCGTTGTAGCGTCTTCCGGCAGGAGGCGGTGTAGCTTCCATACCACACCGTGATGCAGCTGGTGAGGATGCTCTCAATGATGCCCCGGTAGTAAGAACACATGATGAGAGGTGGGACTCATGCTCAGTTTGCGAAGGAAGTGGAGGCGAGTTTGAGCCTTCTTGGCCAGTGATGTGGTGTTGTTGGACCAGGAGAGGTCCTCAGAGATGTACACCCCCAGGAACTTGGCGCTGCTCACTCTCTTCACAGCTGCATCAGAAGGGGGGTGCTGTGTGTGACCACTTCTGAAGTCAACCATAATCTCCTTGGTTTTTCCCACATTCAGGAAGAGGTTATTGTCTTTGCACCACTGGACCAGTTGGCTCACCTCATTTGTGTAGTTGGCCTCCTCATTGTTGTTGATGAGGCCCACCACCATTGTGTCATCTGCAAACTTGATGATGTGGTTGGTGTTGTAGGCTGGTATGCAAATCTTGTCCAATCAACTGAATTTACCCCAGGTGGACTCCAATTAAGCTGTAGAAACATCTCAAGGATGATCAGTGGAAACAGGACGCACCCGCGCTCAATTTTGAGCTTCATGGCAAAGGCTGTGAATACTTTTGTACATGTGATTTCTTAGATTTTTTTATTTTTAATAAATTTGCAAAAATCTCAAAAAAACTTTTTCATGTTGTCATTATGGGGTATTGTGTGTAGAATTTTGAGGGAAAAAAATGAATTTAATCCATTTTGGAATAAGGCTGTAACGTAACAAAATGTGGAAAAAGTGAAGCGCTGTGAATATTTTCCGGATGCACTGTAATTAAGGTATGTCCGATTTCTGTGGTTTCATCACACTGGAATGAACTACTCTGTCAGTGATGCCATGGTGTTTTTTTTTAATTTTTCTCCTTTATCATCAGAAGGTTTTGTGATACGTAATAGCACATTTCAATTAAAAAAAACACCTATCAGTGAGTGCACAAAAATGTAAGAGTATGTGAAAAAATATTTTAATTAGATACTTCAAATCAATAAATGTTAATGATTTCTACAGAAATAAGGCAAAATAAACATTTTCCCGAAAGACACTGAAATGCATTGTTTCCTGTTATAGGATTCAACTGTACAGTGTGGGAGGTTTATTATGACCTCTAATGTAATATTTCAGAAATGTTTGTTTTTCTATGGTTTTCTTTACATTTCAATTAATGAGGTCAGCAGATGTGGACATGAGTCACTTAAAGTACACATTCTGTCTTGTGATGTAAAAAATGAGATTAATACAGAAGCGCATCAGAACAAAAAGGAGCATTCATCAGAAGTGGTTATGTACTGGTGAAGTGTTCTATTTAAATTCTGGTCTTCCTGGCTCAACACATGTTTAAGGTGTTGTGTATAAAAATGGGTTAATGGATGAAGTGGTGCTGTGACTGGTGCCTTACAGCTAAAAGGTTAAAGGTTTAATTCCCACGGTGGGTGAGGGACTTTCTGTATCTTGTCCCTGTCTGTAAAGGTTTCCTCTCACTGCCCGAAGACATGCTTTCTAGGCTAAAGTGGTGATTTAAAATTGTGCCAGGGTTCTGTCAAAAGTTCAGGTGTATAGAATAAACCCCTGGTTGTGTAGATAGACAGTAGGGTGAGAATCGCCAGAGGCTGCACAGTATGTTATTATTATGATACTTGGGCCACGATGCAATATTATCACAATTTTGTGATGTGCTGAATATTGTGATATCATTAATTGCAATTTCGTATTCCGACTATTGTCTTATTCAACTCCTGGCTGGATCTCAGGAGTCACTCCTTTGCTGTGCTGACCTAATCAGACTGAACATTTAGCTTAGCACCATCTAATGGACTGAAAAGTCAATTGTTTGTTTTTTTTTATTGCTCTGGTAAATATAGTAAATAGGGAAGTTTGTATTTGCAATATTTAACTCAGCCACAGGGGGTGCACAAGCCAGTGTACTCCTAGTGCTAGTCCCAAGCCCGGGTAAATGGGGAGGGTTGTGTCAGGAAAGGCATCCTACGTAAAACTTTTGCCAAATCAAACATACGGAAGATGATGAATGAGACTTTCATACTGGATTGGTCAAGGCCCAGGTTAACAATGACCGCCACCTGTTAACCGACAGGGTCTCGGTGGAAATTGGGCTACTGTTGGTCAAAGATTAAGGAGGAAGAGCGGGGGAAGGTGTGTTAGGAAGGAGAGAGCGAGGAAAGGAAAGATAGAAGTGTGGAGGTGAGAGTAGGGACTTTAAATGTAGGGACTATGACTGGCAAAGGCAGAGAGTTGGCTGATATGATGGAGAGATAAACTCTGTGTTCAGGAAACCATATTGAAGGGAAGCAAGAGTAGGAGCACTAGAGGTGGATTTAAACTGTTCTACCGTGGTGTAGATAGGAAAAGGAATGGAGCAGGGGTAATCTTGAAGGAAGAGTATGTGAAGAGTGTTCAGGAGGTAAAGAGGGAGTCTTGACAGGATCATGAGTTTGAAGATAGAAATCAAAGGTGTGATGTTGAATGTTGTTAGCGCATATGCCCCACAAGTTGGATGCCGGGTAGATGAGAAAGGGGAATTCTGGAGTAAGTTGGATGAAGTGGTAGAGAGTTTTTTGGGATAGGGGGAGGGGATTGGAGCAGACTTTAATGGGATTGTAGGTGAAGGAAACAGAGGTGATGAGGAGGTTCTGGGTAGTTATGGTCTTAAGGAGAGAAATGTGGAAGGACAGATGGTTGCGGATTTTGCAAAAAGGATGGTAATGGCTGTGGTGCACACATACTTCAAGAAGAGAGCAGACCATCGGGTGACTTACAAGAGTGGAGGAAGGTGCACATACTGTAGGTGGACTACATCTTATGCAGAAGGAGAAAACTGAAAGAGATCGGTGACTGCAAGGTGGTAGCAGGGGAGAATGTAGTGAGGCAACAATGGATGGTAGTCTGTAGGATGACTTTGGAAAGAAAGAAGAGGAAGAGAGTGAAGCCAGAGTCAAAGAGGAAGTGGGGGAAGTTACAGAAGGACGAAGACTGCACATAGTTCAGAAAGGAGTTGATACAGACTCTGGGTTTTAGGGAAGAATTACCAGATGACTGGGAAACTACAGCAAAAAAATTGAGTTAAATGGGTAGAAAGGTATTATAATTATAATAATAATAATAATAATAATAATAATAATAATAAGTTTATTTATAGAGCACTTTTCACAGACAGTCACAAAGTGCTTAACATGATAAAAATATGTCAGGGAGCCAGCATAAGACGCCACAGTCCAGTGAAGATGCACAGATGTTTATTCACAGTTAGGGAAAAGGGAAGGACAAGATAACCAGCCACGTGGGCTAAACAATAAGACTACTAATTAACTCACAGAATGATCGTTGACAGCTGAGACGAGCGCTCGCTCAGCATCTGATAAGGAAAAGGGTGACAGAGTATGACAATAATCACAGGCAAATAACAAACTTACAAATGAGATTAGAAGGAATCTTTGACGCTCATTAGACGAATATTTGACAAAGGTTTTGACGAGACTGCCACAAGATGCTGCCGCTGGCACTGGCTCTTTAAAGCCTCCCGCTAACGACCGCAAAATGCAGCACAGCTGTTCAGGCCTTGACAGCTGGAAGCTCCCCCGAGCGTTGTCCAATCAGAGCCCGGGGAGCCAGAATAACAACACCGCTGTCAAAGCCTGACAGGAATGGTGCGTGGCCCGAGCACGGACAATATTAGCGCTCGGGTTATGACAAAATAAAGCAAATAAAAATACAAGCGCATGAGACAATGAAAAACAAAGAAGACAGCATGAGCACATAAAATACAATCAACACACAGTTCATTAAAAAGTCAGGCTAAAAAGGTGGGTCTTTAGTTGCTTCTTTAAAACATCAGTGGAGACTTCCGGTTGGCGGCCACGTAGGAAGACATGTTTCACACTGCTCTGCTCCTAAAAATAAAAAGTAGGCTAAAACTCTCTTGATTGGAACAAAAACCTATCCCAGCGTTTAGGCGCGGATATGGTAAAGACTAAGGCTGGGAAATTAGGCGGAGGAAAAAGTGATTCGACAAAACAATCCAAACTAACAGACTTCCACGCTCGTGACGAAGCAGGAAAATCTCCAGAGACTATGGCGGAGGAGGGAGCCAACGGCGGAGCGGTAACTGCTGAGGAGGGGACAAATGCGGTGCTTGCTGCCATCAGCTCCATGAGAGCAGACTTTTCGTCTAAATTTGATGGGATTATAGCAGCGATAGAAGGAATGAGAAAAGAAATAAGCGACTGTATGGAACGAGTATCGCAGGCGGAGCTCCGAATCTCAAGCGCTGAAAATGACATCACCAGCCTACAATCAAAGGTGCAAACACTGGAATTAAAATGTAAACATCTGGAAGATAACGTCCTGGACTTAGAATCCCGTTCGCGACGGAATAATTTGAGGCTGGTGGGTCTCCCAGAGGGAGCGGAGGGACGGGACCCATGTTCCTTTTTGGAAAAGTGGATTCCAGAAGCGCTAAACAACGCGGATCTGCAGTTATCGGTCGTCTTAGAGAGCGCTCACCGAATCGGCCCACCGAGAGATAATAGGACACCACCGAGGACACTGATTATGAAGTTCCTCAGCTACAGAGACAAGATGACGGTCACCAACGCGGCGCGAGCTAAAGGAGAAATTAAATACCAGGATCAACAGGTGTGGTTCTACCCAGATTTGGCCACAGGAATTCAACAATTAAGGAGGCAGTTCGACCCCGCCCGTAAAGAGCTGCGCAACCTCGGGATTCGTCACGGAGTGATTCATCCGGCAAGACTGCTGGTCACATATAAGGGCAGAACCCACACCTTCAAGACCCCTCAAGAGGCGCAGGAGCTCATCAAGCAGATTCAGGAGGAAACTGGTGGGAGCTAAGCATGAACATGATAAAGGTAGAACATTTAAGCATTTGTACAGGCATCTGATTGATCTGAAACATATAACATGTCTACAAAATACAGATTGTATTATATATATAAAAAAAAAAGCTATGATGTACAAAGTTGCTATAAAACTTTGAAGTTATGTTGGAAAAACTACAGAAGAGAGTTAATGCCATTAAAAAAGTAGTAGAGTCAGGGTGATTGAGAGGAGAAAGAGAGAGTGGTTTGACTGATCCTTGCGGGTGTGGAACAATCACTAGCTATAACAGGAGACAGAATTTTTTTTGATTTTGGGGGGATTACCACGAATGTGGGGAAAGGGAATTTGTTTTTGTGTAGTTTGTAGGATGAATGTTCAACCATCCATGTTTTTGCTTCTCTGTATGAGCATGTTTATATTGCAAGGTAATCTCAAACTCCTTATTGATCATAGATCAAAGCGTTAATCTTAATTTAACTTCATGGAATTGCAGAGGTCTACAAAATCTAAAAAAACTTAAACAAGTTATGAATAAAATAAAAGACATAGATTCAAAAATTGTGTTTTGACAAGAAACTCATCTAATAGAGGAGGATGTAAAAAGAATTAGGAGAAGATGGCAAGGAAATGTGTTCACCTCATCATTTTCATCCCGAGCCAGGGGAGTTATGATTCTCATACACAAAACAGTCCCATTTCAAGTGAAAAATGTAATTGGAGACAAATTAGGAAGATATCTAATCATCCAAGGATCTTTGTTATTAGAAAATATAAATCTGGTGAACTTATACGGTCCCAATACTGATGATCAAAACTTCTTCATTAATTTATTTCTTACTTTATCATCACTTACAGGGCAACATATAATAGCAGGGGATTTTAATTGTACATTGAATCCCAGTATAGATAGATCAACAGGACTGGGCTGTACCCACAATGGATGCAGGATGATCATTAATCATTTTATGAAAGAATTGAGATTGCTAGATATTTGGAGAGAAATGAAACCACAAGTCAAAGCCTATTCTTGTTATTCTAATACCTATAAGACATTCTCACGTATTGACTACTTTTTGATCTCCACAGAATTAAGGTCCAAGATTCAAAACTGTTTCTCTGATAACATCGTGATCTCTGATCATGCACCCTGCTGTCTAATATATGTAGATAAGAAATTGACAAAGGATCCAGGTAGGTGGCATTTTCAGCATAAATGGCTTCAGGATGAGGAATTTGTTAAGTACATAGAAAAACAGATGAGTTTTTTGATATCAATACTACACAAACAGCATGTATAAAGTGGGAAGCTTTCAAAGCTTTTATAAGGGGGCATATTATTAGTTATACAGGTTCAAAATCTAAGAAGACTCGAGAGGAGAGAGTCCAATTAGAACGTAAAATAAAAATTCTTCAAGAAAAAGTGTATTCAGGAAGTAGCCCACAGTTAGAGAACGAATTATTGATTCTGAGAGCAGAATATGACAAAAAATCAGCGAATAGAGCTGCCTCGAGTCTTCTAAGATTGAAGCAAACTTTTTATGAACAAGGTGAAAAATCAGGAAAATTATTGGCATGGCAGATTAAACAATTAGAATTTAAAACACCAATTACCAGTATTATAAGTAACGGACAGGTAATTATAGATCCTTTAGAAATTAATAGTGCCTTTAGAGATTATTATGAAAAACTATATGATACAAAAAATGAAACTGACTTAACAAAACTAAATGGGTTTTTGGAGGGATTATCTATACCGTGTATTCCAAATGAAAACAGGGAGATACTGGAGTCTAAAATTAGTCAAGAAGAAGTTGGGCTAGCCATTGATAATATGAAATCAGGAAAAAGAGCAGGACCAGATCTAAGAACCACACTTATTGTCACAATTTAGCCCAATATGGGGTAATCAATATTTTACACCAGGGAGAGCGGATGCTGTATTTAAAGTATGGAATTTAAAAGGGATTCAAAAGATTCAAGACTTATATGTGTCACATTCAGATAACATAATGTCTTTTGAAGAACTGAGGATCAAATTCAATCTTAATAGAACACATTTTTTTTAAATATCTTCAGCTTAGGAATTTTATTTGATCAAATCAAAATAATGCTCTCACCCGACCTACTTATTCATCCTTGGAAAAAATTTTGACGAAAGATAGTAAGAGAAAGGGTATTATTTCAGAGTTTTATAACTCACTGACACTATTCTCAAGTGAAAACTCACAGAAAAGACTGAATTATTGGAAAGAAGACCTGCAAATTGAAATTTCAGAGGAACAATGGGAATTGGCTTGTACAGAAGCTCAAACCAAATCAATAAATGTACATCTTAAATTGATACATTTTAAATGGTTAATGCGGATGTATGTTACACCAGTGGAGTTAAATAGATATAACAAAAACATACCAGATACATGCACAAAATGTATGGAAAGTAAAGGAACCCTATTTCACTGTTTATGGGAATGTAGAAAAATCAGAATGTTTTGGGAAGAGGTGAGAGTAACAATTGAAAAAATAATTTCAAAACAATTCACATTGAACCCTAAACTGTTTTTGTTGGGTCTGTATCCAGAAAAGCATAACTTTAATAAGAGTGAAAGAGCATTCATAGACCTCGGTTTGCTTAATGCCAAAAAATGTATTGCACTACTGTGGAAAAAGACTCATAGACCAGATGTGACTCAGTGGTTAAGACAGATGTTAACAAACCTTCCACTAGAAACAATAACATACATACTGAAATCATAGGAAAATGTGTTTGAGAATATATGGAGACCTTTCATTGATTATGTAAAGAAATTAAACATAACTTCTGAAGAAGAAGGTGAATGATGTGTGTGGACCTTGCAGATTCCAAATTGGTGAATGTATAATATGTATACTTATGTAATAGATTACCTAGACTAAACAGAGGAGCATTGTTGATGACTTGCCTTTGTTAGTGGTTGTTGGTGTTTTTAGTACATTTTTTTGTTTGTAGTTAGTGTTTTTTTTTAAATTTTTAAATTACTTTAGTGTTAGTGTTTGATTGTTTGTGCCATGTTTGTAAAAAAAAAAGGTTCAATAAAAAATATTGTGGAAAAAAAAAACATCAGTGGAAGGTGCAGATCTAAGTTCAACAGGTAAAGAGTTCGAAAGTCTGGGAGCAAAAGCAGCAAAAGATCTATCGCCTTTGGTTCTGAGCCTAGTTCTAGGAACTACCAGTAGGTTCTGATTAGAAGACCTGAGAGACCTGCTGGGATGGTGTAGATGGAGCAAGTCACTAATATAAGACGACACCTCATCATGAACGGCTTTGTAAGTAAGAACAAGAACTTTAAAATCAACTCTATAATTTATAGGAAGCCAATGCAAGGAAGCCAAAACGGGAGTGATATGACAGAATCTACTCGACTTAGTCAGTAATCTAGCAGCAGAATTCTGGACCAACTGTAGGCGATGTAGAGAGGATTTACTAAGGCATGTAAAAAGAGCATTGCGGTAGTCCAAACATGAAGAGGCAAAGGCATGAATAATAGTTTCTAACTGACTGTAGGAAACCAATGACCTAATTTTGGAAATATTCCTAAGGTGGAAAAAACAACTCCAGGTCAGAGATTTGACATGCTGATCAAAATTAATTGATTAGTCAAAAATTACACCAAATTTTTTTAGATTAGACCGTATATTGGACCTTAATGAACCAATGCTATTAACCATCACAGGAATTAGATTATCAGGTGCTACAATAAGGACTTCAGTTTTGTCAGCATTAAGTTGCAAAAAGTTATTAGACATCCAGTCCTTAATTGCAGACAGACAATCATGAATAATATTTAAATTGTCAACATGGTCAGGTTTAAAAGAGAAAAAACAACTGTAAATCGTCAGCATAGCAGTGATAAGACACACCTTTAAATTTGCTGATGACAAAACCAAGAAGCAGCATATACGGGGCAAATAAAAGTGGACCCAGAATAGAACCCTGAGGCATCTCACAAGTTAAAGGAACAGAGTCGGATGAATAAGAGCCAACAGCCACAGAAAAACTCCTACCAGAAAGGTAGGCAGAAAACCAGTCCAGGGCTATTCCAGAAACCCCTACCCAATCTCTAAGCCTTTGTAACAAGACAGGTATGTGGGAATGTGATGTATCCTCTGGACAGGAAAGGAAAAACAAGAAGACTTGGTGGTGAAATCAGCAGGTACAGGAAAGTATTCCAAGGAAGAGGTTGTCAAAGAGAAAAGTGTGATAGTCAGGGAGATGAAGAAAGTAGACAGGAGTATATGGAATCAATTTTTTTTTCCTGTCCTGTGTAGCAGCTAGGTAAGCAGAATGGATATCTGCTTCCCTTAGGCTGCGTGTCCACCAAACGCGTTTTTTGTTGCCTGACCACCCTGAGCTTTTTTTTTCAGTGTTTGTATGCTGTGATCTGGGGGAAAAAAGTCTGTGCCCTGTATCCCTGCAACAGCTTGTCACTCTCAGCTCATCACTCCCGCTTTTCCTATTGTCAGACTTTCTACAGATTTTTTAATAGTAGTCTCTAAATAACAATGGGCAGGAAATATTTTCTAGCAGTTCTGGATGTAAAATATGATGACATAGCAAAGCAGGAGTCTGAGTACATACTAGTACTGGTGTCCTATGTCCCGCCCACGCAGCAGTTCTGATTGGCTGCTTAAGGTCTGACATTGACGAGCTCAGCTGCAGTCTCTGAAAAGTTGAACTTTTTTCAACTCTGAGCGCTCTGAGTGCCTCAACAAAAAACGGCCACCACCGAGAGCGTTTCGGCGCCATGGGCGCTCAGCGCTATAAACACTGGACTACATAGAGAATGAATGGAAAATAGCCACCCAGAACTGAAAAAACGCATTTGGTGGACACGCAGCCTTATTGTGCCAAACAGATTTTCTTTGCCAAAAGGAGCTTTACTAATATTTGAGACGAGGGTCATTCAAAAAGTTTTAAGCCTCACCCAGAAGGAGTTGGAGAAAAAAGAAAGTTTTTCACTATTTTTCAATATAGTCCCCCTTGACATCAATGCACTTGGTCCAACAATGCTCAAGCATTGCAATCCCATCATGCAACAAGGTTGGGTCCTGGTCCTCCAAAAACCCCTCCACAGCACATATGACCTCATGATTGTTTCCAAAATGGCGATCAAGCAGGTGGGATTTGAGTTTGCGAAACAGAAAGAAGTCAGATTGAGCTAAGTCTAGTGAGAAAGGGGGATGGGCTAGCAGTTCAAAGCCACAGTTGGCTTCTTCAGCTACTGCAACCTGAGCAGTGTGAACGGGCACGTTATTCTGGAGCAAGAGCACACCTGCCCTCAGCTTCCCTCTGTGTTTCATGTTCCCACAGAGGTGCTCGGTCTGTCTTCCATTTTCACGTCAGGTCACCAGCGTAGAGGAATGAAAGAGGCAAGACACCAGTGTTGCAGCTCGAGAGTTTTTTCCTCTAGCTTAAAGTCAGACTGGGCTCCAGGTGCCAAAGTGAATCCTTTATACAACTTACATTCCCGTCTTTGGCACCTAGAGTACATACATTAACATATGTCACCACAGAGCACAACACAACACAATGCATTCACGCCTGGTACCCCAAGTGTGAAGGCGCATCTTCATACAGTTTTCTCCCCCCTGGAGCTCTGGCGCCTACCGTTGCCACTCCTCTTTCCTTCTCTTTTCATCTCCATCTCTCACCCTCTACCCCCTATTCCTAGGGTGACCAGGTGTTCCGCTTTGTGCAGGACTACACAGCATTTTGACCTGTTTTGGGTCATCCCGCAAATTGAGACATTGTCTTGCAGCCTCAAACTTTCAAAGGCTGTGCGGACATTTTACATACAAGATGTAAATACAGTAGCTGTGAGGAAAGTAGGGCAGGCTGTCATTCCGGGGCTGGTGACTGATGTCACTCAAACTGCGCCGCACGTCGCACCATATCAATCCGCCCTACATGGAGAAAGTTTGGAGGGAGTGAGATAACTGGAGCTATGCTAATGTCACTCTAATATGGAAACAACGTCAAAAAAGAGAAAGTGCAGCTTCACCCAAGGATGGGAAGCTATCTACAGCTGGGTGAAGACAGTGGAGGGCAATTCAGAGAGAGTGTGTTGCCTTTTATGCCAGACTAATTTTTCAATTGCTCATGGGGGTGAGTATGATGTGAAGCAACACAACACGTGATGCTCACAGAAAAAGAGCTGCACAGAGGGAGGCATGCTATGGATACATTCCTACTGAAACCTAAATAAAGGTGATTCCAGGGCAGATAAGGTAACTGCTGCTGAGCTAACCTGCATTTACCACACTGTACAGCATTCTCACTCATACCGGTCAGCAGACTGTGGGGCTAAGCTCGCGCCGGTGTTATGCCGAGAATTGCTCGCTTGACGAGAATTGCATCCCATTCACCAAAACTATAAAATACAACACTACAGTCAGGCTTGTAACCATTTGTGTATTTTTAGAAGTACCCATTATACATTTAGGAGTAAAAATTGTTATTACCTCTTGTACATTATCTTTAAATTATGTTTATTCACCAGATGTTTTAGTGTTTCAAAGAGGGTTAGAAATCATAGTGATCCAACTCCACGTTTTACAGTCTTCAAAGTCGAGATTTTGCATTTATGCATTGTTGGTAAAAAAGGGTAATCACTTTTTCAAAGTATTTTCAAAGTATATAGTTGTATTGACTTTGACTTACACTGAACATCTGCTTGTGACGATGGGATGCAATTCTCGGCACTCAAGCACTTCTCGGCATAACACTGGTCATTTATCCAGACTCAGAGATCACAAAAAAACTGTCATGTGGTCATACAAAAGCAGCGGCTGTGGTTACAGATGTGCTGGCACTTGCCCCTGTGGAGACATGTCTTAGAGAATTAAAAACTCCTGTGGTACAGCTTCAAAATGACAAAAAAGCGCACACACATTTTTTTTTTCAGTGGCCACAGATGCTTCTAATCATGGATCTACAAAACTGCTCCCATTGTCTGTGAGATATTAGACACCAGAGTTGGGTTTGAGAAGCAAGATAGTCGACTTGTATGAGGATAGTGATGAGTCAGCTGCAGCCATATGTAACGGATGCCAACTAGCACTGTTCGGCGTAGAACGTTAGTAAAAACCTCCCTCCCGAAAGGCCTCATACAGTATCGGTAGCGCTGAGCTATCGGTCGGACCTTTAGCTCAGCGCGATCGTGCTGTGTCTCCCATGCTCGAACTGTGTAGTTGACTGGTAGGTCGCGGGTTCGTGTCCCGAGTGGGCGAACTGCGCAGGATGATCTCAGTCACAATGGTGCCGTGAACCCGGGATGGGAGTGAGGTTTAAGGGGGAGAGTGTAACGGATGCCAACTAGCACTGTTCGGCGTAGAACGTTAGTAAAAACCTCCCTCCCGAAAGGCCTCATACAGTATCGGTAGCGCTGAGCTATCGGTCGGACCTTTAGCTCAGCGCGATCGTGCTGTGTCTCCCATGCTCGAACTGTGTAGTTGACTGGTAGGTCGCGGGTTCGTGTCCCGAGTGGGCGAACTGCGCAGGATGATCTCAGTCACACATACATGAGCAGATTACAAACAAGTTGAAAGAAAATGACCTGCAATTTGATTTCTGTCATGGTTCGAGCGCCGATCCCGTCCGCGCTCGAGCCATGCACTATCTTTGCCCATTTGATGGCTGTGAGCCCCTTTTGGCTCCCCGAGTCTTTATTGTGACAGCGCTTGGAGGGGTTTCCGACTGTCAGGTTTGACAGCTGAGCCGCATTTCGTCTCATCAGCGGCTCTCCACTTAAGAGGGCAGCTGGGAACGAAAAGACGCAGCAGTCTCGTCAAAAACTCCCCACTGTCTGACGCATCGAGCATCCCTTGGCTCAGACGTTGTCTGCTCGTCTTCTACAATCGTAAGTTTACTCCTTTGTGAACCTGTTTTCATTATAGTTTGTTTTAGCCCCCCGTGGCTTGTTATTTTGTGTTTCTTTTCTGTTCATCAATAAACTGCAAACTCTCCGGTGATTTGTGGCGTCTTATGATGCCTCGCAAAGGCCATCCATGACAATTTCAGCATTCACTGCTGATAATGCAAGTGTAAATTATGGCAAAAGAAATTCTGTTTTCCAAAAGCTAAAAGCAGACAATAGTAGCATTGGAAAGGCAAACTGTATGGCTCACATTGTGCACAACTGTAGAAAACATGCTGGAGACAGGCTGGACATTGATATTGAGTCCATAGTGAACAAAATATACAGCCACTTTTCTGCATCTTCAAAACGTGTGGAAGAACTGAAAGCTGTCTTTGCATTTGTGGAAGAAGAATATCAGGTTGTCTTGAGACATGTACCAACAAGATGGTTAATTTTATGGCCTGCTGTCAAGAAGTTACATGACAACTGCATGGCTATCAAGAGCTATTTCTTATCACAAGGAGAGGATCAGAATCAGAATCAGAATGAGATTTATTGCCATTGTTCATGTAGTACACAAACTAGGAATTTGTCTCGGTGCAATGCTGCAACATTAAACATGGAGTAGCACTAAAGATAAAAATAAAAAACTATGCATGCAATAAAAGGTAGAATATGAATAAGTAATACTAATCTATGCAATTTTTAAATATATGAACAAGCAGCAGATATTGTGGAGTTCCACATAGTGCAGTCGGTAGTGCAAAAAGAAAACAGTGATAATTGTCATGAGTCCGGTTGAGCTGCTGTACGTAATGCACGAGAGTCTAATAAGTCACTTAGTGTTCAGCAGTCTGATGGCAGAGGGGAAGAAGCTGTTCATGTAGCGGGAGGTTTTAGTCTGAATGGACCGAAGTCTTCTGCCTGAGGGAAGGGGGGCAAACAGTGCGTGTCCAGGGTGTGAAGGGTCGGCTATGATCCGACCAGCACGCCTCCGGGTCCTGGAGATGTACAGGTCCTGGAGGGATGGGAGCTTGCAGCCGATCACCTTCTCAGCAGCGCGCACAACGCGTTGCAGTCTTAGTCTGTCCCTGGCGGTGGCTCCTGCGTACCACACGATGATGGAGGTGGTGAGGATGGACTCGATGATGGCCGTGTAGAACTGCACCAACATCTTGGTGGGTAGCTTGAGCTTCCTCAGCTGCCGCAGGAAGAACATCCTCTGCTGGGCCTTTTTGATGAGGGAGCTGATGGTCAGCTCCCACTTGAGGTCCCGGGTGATGGTGGTGGCCAGGAAGCGGAAGGAATCCGCAGTGGTGATGGGAGAGTCTGTGAGGGTAAGGGGGGGGCAGAGGGGCTGTGACTTTTCTGAAGTCCACGATCATCTCCACTGTCTTCAGAGCGTTCAGCTGCAGGTTGTTGCGGCTGCACCAGGGCGCCAGCTGGGCCACCATCAGTGTCCAAAGTCACTTTAGAGGCTATTTAAGAAGGAACAAGACAGTGAAGGACACCCACTTGAGCTCCAGGTCTACCTGTCCTTCCACAGCAATGTACTAAAAATCTTCATTGATGTTGTGCTGCTGTTGGAGAGAGATGACATGACTGTGTGTGAGCTATATGAAATAATGTTCACTCTGAAGACAAAGTTCCAACAATGACAGATGGATTGCTTTTTTGGAATGGAGACCGGTACTCTTCTGCAGCATTTTCCAGACCTAAAGGCATCAGCAATCAAACAGGATCTTTCTGATTTTTACAAAGCAGCACTCAATTACCTGGAAAAGTGGTATGATTTTTCAGACAATAACTACCACAAAAATGTTGCAAACTTGGCTCTGAAGAACAAGTTCACATTTTCCCATCTCTGTGATGTGGTGGAGGTCCTCCAGAAAAGGGAAAAACTGGACATGGATGATCTCTATGAAGAGTACTGTGTGATCTTGCCACACCAGCAGGACATTGTGGAAAGAGGTGACTCTGTGGTGGAGAAGTGGTCGACCTTGCTTCAAGGCACAAAGACAATGTCATGGCCGCTAATCTGTCACACCTGTGTGCGCACCTGCCTGCCATCTCCCTCTGTCTATTTATTCTATCAGGTCCAGTGCTCGGTGCGGAGTCGTCTGGTTCTCTACCTAGAATCCTGCTATGCCAGCCTTCGAGCTTCCCAGCCTTGTTGTGTGTTTCCACGCTGGCTTAAAAGCCATCATTTCTCTTTGTCCGGGCCTGCGCCTCCCGGGCCACCAACCTACAAGTAAGCCACCACATTTCCCTTTCACCCTGTCAGCTTCCCCTGTGCACAGGCGGAGATCCATGGAGGCGGACCTCTCTCTTCTTGGCAGCGGATTATCTGCCTCCCTCTCTAGCATCCAGTTCACCGGCCACCTGCGGGCACTATCTTCCTAGCTGCAGCTCCGGCGCTTACCTGGGCTACTCTCTACCACCTCTGACAGTAAGCACAATTCCATCTAAAGTGCCTTTTGGCCCAAACTGTTATTAACGGCCTCTGTCTTTTCCCAGGGTTGCCAGGTCGTATGGTGCTCTGCTGGCCCCAGCTGGAATTCCAGATTACACTACACTACACTACACAACCCTGCACACACGCATCCACTCACGCACACTTATTCAATAAACGGTTAATTGTATCTACCTTGAGTCGTGTCTGCTTTGTGGGTCACTAGTACCATGTCAGACACCAGGTCTGACAGCTGTTGCATCCTTTCTCTTCAGCATGCCTGTTAGAAATGCCTCTGTAGAAAGAGTGTTTTCCCTCATGAATGCAGCATGGAATGATCAATGAAATCGGTGCTCCGTGGAATTTATCAAATGTGAAATTCAAGTTAAGAGCAACTTTGGATACAGTTGTAAGGAATTCTACACCTATACTCTCAAGGAGAAGGCCTTGCTGGAAGCTGCACACTCAAACAAGAAGTATAAAGTCAAGAAGAACATCTAAGGTAAGGAGAATTTTGTATTTAATATAGAACTGAATATTGTCAACTCACAGTATATGCACAGTATATATGCTACATTTTAATACCAGGCTGGTGCTGATCTTGTTTCAGCCGCCTCCTTTCTATGGTGCTGAAGTGCACAACCTGTGTGGGCCTGGCTGCAGTTAACGTTGGTGGACTATAGACTGTGAGCAGGACAAAGCTGAAAAGACATTTTATTCCTTTAAAACCGGACTCATTTTGAGCTGTTAGCCTGTTTTACTGATTTTCTTTGTGAAAAAAACACTGATTTGTTTGGACTGCATAAGCTTGTCTTATTTTGAATGAAACTTTACGCAGAGTTGTAGTAGAAAGGGAATCTTGTTCACAGTTTAGCTGTTCACTGTCAAATAGAAGAGGTACTGTACTTTGAAAATCCTTGAATGAAAAAATAATTCCTGAGTGCAAGTACTCTATTGATGGGAGTTAATAAAGATGGAGATAACATTTGCATAGCCTATACATTTTTTAAATACATGTAAATCAAAATTTGATGCCACCTTGAGAGCTGATAACGTGTCCCACATTGTCCCACTCAAACACAATCTTTGTACCACATTTGATTGATTTTGACGTGGTCACCCTACCTATTCTCCAAGTTACTAGGTGGAGTAAGACCTCCCATTATGCCACCACACAGCCCCCCCCCCCCCGAACACCCAGAAGGGGTCTTAACCCTCCAGTACCTTGGGCTTGATCAATCACCCATAACAGCTGTAACGTGGAGCCGCTGGCCAGACCGAAGTGCCTTCCTGTTGAGGTAGGTAGGAAAAAAACTCAGTTCCTGGTGGACCGTCCTCTGGAGGGGAAAAGGGTGGAGAGGGGAAAGATCTGGTCTCCTGAAAACAGTTCTCTGAAGGGGGAACACAAATCTGTGGACCCACTGTAGGTAGGCGTCCATGGCGGGGAACCTGGGTCAGCACCACCTGCTCATCTGCCAACACATAAGCGGGCTTCAGCCTGTCTATGCAGATGGTTTCCTTACGCACCCCAAAATCTAACACGAAATGTTTCACCCTTGTTTCCAAAACTCTGAACAGGCCGTCGTAAGGTGGATGCAGCAGGGTTCTGTGTGTGTCGTGTCTAACGAAAACGAATTTGGCGTTCTCCAAATGCTTTGGAACAAAAGTGCAGGGAAAACAATGGTGCGCTGGCCCCAGAACATTGCCAGCCTGTGCCCCGGAAAAAAGGCGTGTGGACGAGTTGGTACCGGGCGCTGGACTCTCCGGCAAAAATTCACCCCGATCCGTAATGGCTGACAAAAAATGAGCTCCGCTGGGGAAGCTGCCAAATCTTCCTTAGGCGTGGAGCACAACCCCAGTAGGACCCAAGGTAGGCGATCAATCCAATTTGCATCCTTTAACGAGGCTCTGAGCGCTGCTTTAAGCGACCTGTGAAACCTCTCGCACAAACCATTAGCCTGTGGGTTGTATGGGCTGGTGCGGTTAATTTTGACCCCCAGGTTCTCGGCCATTGCGAAACGAACTGCGGACCCCTGTCGGAAGTGATGTCTGCCCGGGATCTGAAACGTGCGACCCAGGATGACAAAAACGTGCGGGCCACATTGGCAGATGTAGTGGAAACCGGCGGAACTGCCTCTGGCCAACGCGTAGTGAGGTCCACTATTGTCAAAAGGTGCGTGAAACAGCGGAAGGGGACCCACTAAGTCCATGTGTACATGGTTGAACCTCCTGCTTGGAATTCGGAAAGGCTTGAGGGGGCTTTGGTGTGCCTCTGGACATTAGCCCGTTGGCACATGATGGACGCTGCATCCCACTCCTTCACATCCTTGAGTAAGTGAGGCCAGATGAATTTGGACCCCACCAGCTTAACCGAAGCCTGTACGCCAGGATGTGAAAGAGAGTGGACAGACTTGAAACCGCAGCGACGCCAAGAGCTCGGAACCACCGGGCAGGGACGGCTGGTGGAGACATTGCAAAGCAAGGGGGGGCACCCTTCTTGTACTGCTCTGCTCTCCAGTTTTAGTCCGGTACCTGTGGATTGGAGCATGCAAATGTCCATGTCCCTGGTTTCGTCGGCGGCTATGGTGGAAAAATCAATACCCACGTAGACCGGAGAGACCAGCGCACGACAGGCAGTCAGCCATGACATTAAGTTTACCGGCTACATGTTGAATGTCGGTAGTGAATTCTGAAATTGCGGCCATGTGCTGTTGCTGCCGGGCCGACCACGGTTCCGAGACTTTCGCCATCGCATAGGTTAGGGGCTTGTGGTCGGCAAACACGCTAAATTTGCGACCCTCGAACCAGAACGGAAAATGACACGTGGCCACGTGGAGAGCCAACAGCTCTCTTTCAAAAGCGCTATACTTACGCTCGTTGTTGCGCAAAGTACGGCTGAAAAAGGTGAGAGGTTGCCACAAACCAGAGACATACCATTCCACCATGGCTCCTACCGCGATGTCAGACGCGTCTGTCATGAGTGCTAACCGCGCCAACGGGATGAGTGGGCCAGCAAAGCCGCATTGGCAAGCTGCACTTTGGCGCCTGTGAACGCCTGGACCCGATCAGGGGTCCAGTCAATGCTATCCGCGGATTTCTTTTTCTTGAGCGTGCAGTATAGCAGTTGCAGCTGCTGGGCTACCCAGGGGAGGAAACAGTTGTAAAAATTGACCATCCCCAAAAATTCCTGCAGTGCCCTTACTGTCTGCGGACGCGGGAACTCTGACACCGCTTGTACCTTGTCCGGCAGTGGAACCGTGCCCTCCTGCGAGATGCAGTGGCCCAAGAAATCGATCACTGGCAGCCCGAACTGACACTTCGCCAGATTAACTATCAGCCCATGTGCTTCCAACCATCGGAAAACTTGCTTGAGATGGGCGAGGTGCTCCTCCTCTGACACGCTAGCCACCAAAATGTCATCTAAGTAGACGAAAATGAATGGCAATTCATGGAGCACCGCATCCATCATCCTTTGAAAAGTTTGGGCCGTGCCCTTTAACCAGAATGGCATGCGTAAAAACTTGAAAAGGCCGAAAGGAGTTATCACTGCCGTTTTTAGGATGTCCTCGGTATGAACCGGGACCTGGTGATAACCACGAGCCAGATGCACTTCTGAAAAAATGTGCGTCTCGGCCAGGTGCACAGAAAAATCTTGAATGTGCAGGATGGGGTAACGGTCGTGTTCCGTGACATTGTTCAGGCAACGGAACTCACCACATGGCCGCCACAAACCGTCGGCCTTGGGCATCATGTGCAGCGGGGACGCCCAAGGGCTATTGGAGCACCTAACGATCCAAATTGGCAAACTCCTCTCACGCGATGGCTAGTTTAGCTGCGTCCAGGCGGTGCGGACACGCAAAAACTGGCGGGCCCTTCATCGTGATGAAATGCTTGACCCGTGGGAAACTCGGAATGCAAATGCTGATACTCATTCCCCGAGGCTAAAAAATTTGCACTTGTTGGTGGCCCAGCTCCCCGAGCAATACAAGGTAGTGAAGCAAAAGACACAGCATCCACTAAACATCTGTTAGCAACATCGACAAGGAGGCCATAAGCACACAGAAAATCAGCACCTAAGATAGGATCTGAAAATGCAGCTACCACAAAGTCCCACTTGTAGTTGTGTTCCATGCAAACACACAGTCACCAACCTTTCTCCAAAAGTCTTGATGGGGGATCCGTTGGCTGCCGTTAGTGACGGGCCGCTGCCTTCTGCCAGTCTATCAGCGGCAGCCGGCAAAATAAAGCTCTTCTGGGAACCAGAGTCCACCAAAAACCATCTCCTGGAACGTGTGTCCTCGATGAAGAGCAGCTTCTCCCTGTTAGTGGTTGTAGCTGCCACTGACTGCTGGTTGTTCCGTTTCTCCGACCTCTTGAAATGGCAGACAACATTGCACGTCGGCGTCAAAACGCCGGTGGTAAAAGCCCACCGTCCTGTTCCTGCATTTCCGAGTGGCCGTCCCGGACACCACCTGCATCTGCTCGACTTTGTTGGACTCCGCCGACAATCCCAGTCTCACTGCCTGGACGCCAAAACTTCCTGTTTGCTAGGATAATTCGATCCACTTCCTCTGCCAGTGAGCGGTAATCCCTAGCCGCCAGCAGTGGCGAATTGGCCAGGATTGCCCTCGCCAAAGCCGGTAGTTTCTTCAGGAAGAGGTGGGCGAAGAGGAAGGATCCGTCATCTGCGCACAGCAAAGACAGCATACTCTCCATTAACTCCACAGCCGATCCGTCTTCTAGCTCTGAGTGTAAGAGGAGCCTGTCTGCTCTTTCTCTGGCGGAGAGGGTAAAACGCCACAACAGCAGCTGTTTGAGAGCAATGTACTTCCCCTGGGCTGGAGGGGCTCGAAGCAGGCTCATGGCGCGCTGAGTGAAGTACGGGTCCAGCGAAGCCACCACATAATGGTACTTTGTGTCGTCAGCAGAGACTCCGTGGAGGGCGAACTGGGCTTCCACGTGAATGAACAAGGCGGCCGGATCATGGAGCCAAAAGTCCAGGAGTTTGACCGCCACAGCGAACCTAGCGGGAGGAACTCCTAACGCGGATGTTCCCACAGAGGTGCTCGGTCTGTCTTCCATTTTCACATCAGGTCACCAGTGTAGAGGAATGAAAGAGACGAGACACGAGCGTTGCAGCTGGAGAGTTTATTCCTCTAGCTCAAAGTCAGACTGGGCTCTGGGTGCCAAAGTGAATCCTTTATACAACTTACATTCCCGTCTTTGGCACCTGGAGTACATACATTAACATATGTCACCATCATAGCAGTCTGTCGTGGGCGACAATGACTGTTTCATTTAGGTCTGATCAGATTCCTCCACACAGCTCTGTCCTTAGCCTTCTTTAAATCTGAGCCTTGGTCTACCCTGATTGTGTTTGCCCTCGCATAATTGTGAGTAGAGTAACTGCCGAGGGAGACGCTGGTGGTCCATCCTCTCATCATGTCCGAGCCATCTCAGGTTCATCTGTATTAGCATGTCCTCCATTGATGGTAGACCAGCTCATTTCAACACTTCTATGTTGGTTATCTTGTCTTTCCATGAGATGTTCATTATGGCTCAAAGGTGTCTCATCATGTACGCGTGGAGTTTCTTCACCTGTACTCTGTAGACAGTCCAAGTTTCAGAACCGTACAATAGAGTAGCCAGTACTGTCGCTCTATACACTTTGCATTTCACACGGATTGACACATGTCGATTGTTCCACAGTCTCTCCCTCAAGTTTCCAAACACAGCGCTCGCTCTTCCCATTCTGAGAGATAGTTTATCCTCCAGCCTAGCATTGTCTGAAACAGTACTCCCTAGGTACTTGCAAGTCTTGCACTTGACTAGTGGCTCTGTACCAATGCTGAAGGCACTCTGTCTTCTTGATTTTGATTTGGAGGCTGAATTGGCTAGCTGCTCTTGCAAATTTCTCCACTAAAGATTGCATATCTTCCACACTGTGTGCAACTAGAGCACTGTCGTCGGCAAAGAGCATTTCTCTTACTATCTTTATCGATGTCTTATTCTTGGCTTTAAACTGTGCCACATTGAACAAGTCTACTTCTTTCCTTGTTTGAATGTAAACTCCTTCTGAAGTGTCTTTGAAGGCCACCTCAAGCATGGCTGCCAGATATAGCGAGAAGAGTGTTGGTGCCAGCACACACTCTTGTTTCACCCCGTTGCTGACTGAAAAGTCTTTAGATACTGAACCACTCATTGCCATGTTTGCTTGCATACCTGTATGGAGTGCCTCGATCAGGCTGACAAACTTTGCTGGACAACCATATTTCTTGAGTGCCTGCCAAAGTCCTTGTCGCGAAACAGCATCGAAGGCTTTACTGAAGTCTATGAAGACTACATAAAGCAGCATGTTCTGTTCGATACACTTTTCTTGAACCTGTTTCAAGCAGAAAATTATGTCCATTGTGCTTCTTCCACTTCTAAAGCCACACTGGGTTTCCGGTAGTACATTCTGCTAGATGTGTTCACTGAGTCTGTTAAGTAGTACACGTGAGAGCATCTTACCAACAGTGGCTAGTAGTTATATACCTCGGTAATTTCCACAATCCTTCCTGTCACCTTTCTTGAACAAAGGCACAATACTTGCATCCTTCCAGTCTTGAGGTACTTTCTGGGCATCCCATATCTCTTGGATGAGCTTGTGCAGACAGTTGGTCAGCTGAATACAACCAAATTTCTACACTTCTGCTGGAATTCCATCCCGTCCTGGAGCTTTACCATCCTATGTTGTCCTGATAGCTGCCATTAGTTCATCAAAATTTGGTGGTTCATCCAGACTTGATACAGCTGGTCTCTGCACTAGAGTTTCTTAAGCCTCTTCAGTGAGATCTCCAGGGTTGTTTAGTAGTTGGTCAAAGTGGTCTGCAAATCTGTCCAGGATCTTGTCTTTCTCCTGCAAAACCGTTTCACCATCCATAGCCTTTAGTTGGATCAATCCTCTTGGTTTAGGGCCATAGATTTCTCTCAAACCTGTGAAGAATGTTTTCATGTCCTTCCTGTCTGCTGCAGTTTGAAGTTTCTCCACTTTTTCATCCCACCAGTTGGATTTCATCTCTCTGGTGTACTTCTGCAGCTCACTCTGAGCCTTTGAGTATTTCTTCTTCTTCGACCTTGTGTTACACTGTAGGTTTTCCTGCCTAGCTGTATTCCTTGCTTCTAGTAGTTTCTTCAGGTGTTCATCATGCTCATCAAACCAATCTTGATGTTTCCTCTCAGGGTAGCCTAATACATCACTCGCAGTCTGATACACCGTATCCTTCAGTATATATAATATACTGTATATATATATATATATATATGTGTGTGTGTGTGTGTGTGTGTGTGTGTATATATACTGTACATATATGTAGATATACATATATTCATATGTCACCACAGAGCCCAATACAACACAATACATTCACGCCTGGTATCCCAAGTGTGAAGGCGCATACAGTTTTCTCCCCCCTGGCGCTCTGGTGCCTATTGTTGCCACGTCTCCTTTCTTCTCCCGCATTTCCATCTCTCACCCTCTACCCCCTATTTCTCAAGTCACTGAGTGGAGTAAGACCTCCCGTTGTGCCACCACAAGATCACAGTGGGATGTGTTGCTTTTTGAGATCTTTTAGTCTACTTCAGGTTGTCAGACATGTTCTATTTAAGTGATTTCTTTATTCAACAAGTCTGGCAGTTATCAGGCTTGGGTGTAGCTAAAAAATTTAACTCAGCTTTTCAAAAAATGTGGTTAATCACAGTTAATTCATGATGTAACATGGGGGGCAATTACTTTTTCACATAGGGCCAGGTAGGTTTGGATAGTTTTTACTTTAATAAATGAAATCATCAATTGAAAACTGCATTTTGTATTTATTCAGATTATATTTGTCTGATATTACAATTTGTTTGATGATCTGAAGCAAATATGCAAAAATATAAGAAATCAGGAAGGGGGCAAATACTTTTTCACAGCACTGTAATTCTGATAGTTTTTCCCTTTCCCAGGTAGTATAGTATGATTACGCCTTCAGAATCCCAAAAAACAGAATCTATCACCTTGCCAAAAGACACTACTTGCTTGAACTTCTTTGGGGTGGAGAACCAGTGTTTTCACTGTTTGCTTTTAATTGTTGATTCAGGTTCAAAGTGGTGAACCCAGGTTTCATTTTGAGTTACTAATCTGTGGTGGGAATTCTCAGGGTCAGTCTGGAAGTGAGTCAGATGTATACTGGAAATGTCAACCATTTTCAGCTTCTGCTCTGGCATCAGCATTCTTGGGACCCATCTTGCAGACAGCTTGCTCATCCCCAAGATTTCAATTAAAACAGTGTGGACCGAACCAGAACTAATACTTATGGACTTAGCTATCTGCTGGACAGTCTGTCATCCAAAACAATGCAGTGAATGGCATCAACTTGTTCATCAGTGGTTGAGGTTCTTGGACGACTTGACTGCCGGTCATCTTCTGTGCTGTCCCTGCCCTGCTTGAATTCTGCAGCCCACTTCTTCACAGTTGCATATGAAGGGGAGTCCTTAGCAAGTGTGTGTACCATGTCCTCATGGATTATTTTGCAGATACTTTATGACTGTTCGGGCCTCTGGTTTTTTTTTTTTTCATTTTTAGATCTGCCGCAGACTTACCTTTGTATGTGTCATGGTTCGAGCGCCGATCTCGTCCGCGCTTGAGCCATGCATCATCTTCACCAGGTTTGACAGCAGTGTGTACCTTCTGGCTCCCCGAGCCTTTATTGGAACAACGCTTGGAGGGGCTTCCTGCTGTCAAGTCTGACAGCTGTGCTGCATTTCGGCTCATCAGCAGCTCTCCATTTAAGAGGGCTCTGGGAGCAGAATAATGTGGCAGTCTCGTCAAAGATTTCGCCTTTGCCAGACGTTGAGCGAGCGTCCCACTGCTCAGACGTCAATAATTCCTTCATGGTCGGACGTATCGACCATCCCATGGTTCTGATCATAAGTGTGCTTCTTGTTTGCCTCATGGTCACGTGTATGTAGCATTGTACATTTTAGCCCACCGTGGCTCATTGTTTTGTGTTTTCTTTTGTTAACAATAAACTGTGCAAACTTCACCGGTGTCTTTTGGCATCTTATGGTGGCTCGCGAGGGCCACCGCATGACAGTATGGGCCTCACCAGCACAGGAATTAAGAGAGAAATCTGAATTAGTTTTTCTAGTTTCAGAAAAAGTGGCAGTGTGTTGCCACAACAACAATGTTCAGCTATGGCTCTTCTTTCTGAGTGAGGCTTAGAACTTTTTGAAAGGCCCTCGTATGTACTGTATATAAATAGTATTTAGAGATTCCTCTTGTAATAACTTTAATACTTTATTTAAATTGCTTTACTTTTGATGGACTTAATGGGGGGAATGGAGAAGGGAATTGAAAAGATCTGAAGTGCTCAGAAGGGGTGGCGGGTGATGGGGTGGGGGGAAAGAGAGAGGAACAAACAGAGAAAGCACAAACAGACTATCACAACTGAAACAAGCAAACAAAAAAGCAAACTTGTTTCTGATATCCACACCTGTAAGAGAACAGAGAGACGTGTGTGTGTGTGTGTGTGTGTGTGTGTGTGTGTGTGTGCGTGTGTGTGTGTGCATGTGTGTATGAAAGTGCACACAAAAGTGAGTGTGTGCGTGTGAATGGTTTGCCAGGAATCATACAAAGAGGGTGGCGGGCCATAGCAACCCCCCCCCCCCCCCAAAAAAAACAAAAAAAAACCTACGAGCAAGCAAGACGGCACCACCAACCCCGGGGGGCACAGCCGCAGCCCCCACAGAGCACAAATGTCACAAAGCCACCATGCCCCTGGACACCCGAGCATCTGCCCCAGGAGGGACAGCCAGAGGAAACATAATGAGTTGTATGAGAGACTGGACACTAAGGAAGGAGAAAAGGATTTGTATCGATTAACTAGACAGAGAGATCGAGTTAGAAAAGATGTGCAGCAAGTTAGGTTGATTAAGGACAGAGATGGCAATGTACTAATGAGTGAGAACAGTATGTTGAAAAGATGGAAGAAGTTCTTTGAAGAGCTGATGAATGAAGAAAATGAGAAAGAGAGGAGGATGGATGATGGAAATACAGTGGATTGGGAAGTGCAGAGGATTACTAAGGTGGGATTGAGGGCAGCTATGAAGAGGATGAAGAATGGAAAGGTGGTTGGTCCAGATAACATATCTGTGAAGGTATGGAGATGTTTGAGAGAGATGGCAGTGGACTTTTTAATCAGACTGTTTAACATAATATTGGAGAGTGAGAGGTATAATGTAAAGATGCACTAGTTTACTTTGTGTATTGATCTCACTGCCCTACTCGGCTGATGCACGGATTCAGTGTGTTGGAAAGTAGGGCAGGTGGACATATCCCTCCACGAGACCAACAAGTAGCATGTTAAAGCTAACTATGTGTTTCTTAAATAAAGAGCCGAAATGATACAAGTTTTACCTGAGTCTCTGTTGACATTACATCGTGTCAGAAGATAACTATGACGAAGTTTAACCCACCGGAGAGCTTTGACTTTTGTCACCCCGATACATAGTCAGAATGGAGACAGAGGTTCCACAGATACCGCATAGCCACAAAACTGAAGAAGGAATCTAGCGAAATTCAGGTGTATACATCCTGTATGTCCTTGGAAATGAGGCTGAGCACATTATGAAGACATTTATTTGTTATGACCCGAGCGCCGATCTCGTCCACGCTCGGACTATGCATCATTTCTGCTGGCTTTGGCAGCAGTGGATTACATTCTGGCTCTCCGGGCTCTTATTGTGACAGCGCTTGGTGGGGCTTCCTGCTGTCAGAGCCGATCAGCTGTTCTGCATCACCACTTGTTAGTCGCTGGCTTTATTAGCGGGCGCTGACAGCTGGTTGATGCTGGAGTATCGTCAAACATTCGTCAAACATTCCTGGTCCTCGTTCATGTCAGGTTTGTGTATGTTCTCGTTCATGTCATAGTTTAGGTCGTAGTGGCTGGGGTTAGCCCTACGATCCCTTGTACTCTGTAGTGTGTGTTTTGCCCTTAGCGGCTCACAGCTTTGTGTCTCGTCTTGTCTTGTTGTAATAAAACATCAAATGCAAAACTCACTGGTGACTTTTGGCGTCTTATGGTGGCCCACGAGGGTCACCGCATGACAGTATACTCCAGCCAGGACGTCTAAACGGAGACGCCACACCGAGACGCCTTTCACCGTGAGTTTTATCCTCTAAAGGATAATTCGGCATATCGATGGCTGAAATGCAAAACCGTCTATCTGCAGGATTTTCTGATTTGCGGATTTCACTTTGGATGATGAGAACAAGGAAGGCTGCTCATATCTGTCTGCAAGACAGTCCCGCCCTTTATTGTGACAGAAAATTATTCTGATGACAAAAAACATAGCATAGCATTCTGCAAGGAAAAGTTTTTGTTTTGTTTTGTTTTCTTAAAAAAGTGCATTTTTCAGATAGGAGGTTTTGCATTTCGGCCATTGATATATGGAGAACACGGGGTGCGCGGGCAGAGGGGGGGAACAGCCGGACCGGTGTCGTGCCAAAAAGTGATTAGCCGCCTAAAACTGATCAGCTCACTGCAGGAGCGTGCCTTCCTCGCTCGGCTAAACCCATTTCTTTTCGGATTCTGACAAGTTGACGGCTGCTTTTGAGCAAAGCAGACATAACTTTTTGTCCATGCAGGTGGTGGAGGTATGTCTGTGAATATTTAATGCGGTGAGAGATTAGTCATAATCTTAGACCCATGAGTTTTGTGTTAGAATAATCAGATATGACACTGTATCCTGTAGCAGCTTTTAATGTTTTGCCTTATATGTTAAGAAAAGTGTGCTGAAATTAACAAAATCTGTGTACATCTCCAGGACCCGGAGGCGTGCTGGCCGGATCATAGCCGATCCCTCACACCCTGGTCACGTACTGTTTGCCCCCCTCCCCTCTGGTAGAAGACTTCGGTCCATCCAGACTAAAACCTCCCGTCACATGAACAGCTTCTTCCCCTCTGCCATTAGACTGCTGAACACTAAGTGACTCTCGTGCACCATGTACAGCAGCTCAACCAGACTCATGTCAATCATCACTGTTTTCTTCCTGCATTACCGACTGCACTATATAGTTCTCCACAGTATCTGCTGCTGGCTAATATATATTTTAACTGTTGACCAGTATCACTTAATCTTATGCTACACTTTATTACATGTATAGTTTATTTCTCTTATCTTATCATGTTTAATGTTGCAGCATTGTACCGAGACAAATTCCTAGTTTGTGTACTACATGAACAATGGCAATAAACCTGATTCTGATTCTGATTCTGATTCTGATTCTGGTATAACGATGTAAAAGTCAATAAAGCTTTTCTTTCCCATGAATAGTGTGCATTATTTACCGCCTATAATTTTATGTTGTAAGTAGAATCCATAACATATGAAGGAGTTTTAGGGCCACATTGAAAAAGAAAGTTTTGCATTTTGAGAATATAGTGTCATGAGCCTCCTCGTGCGCTTTTATGCAGCACACGGAGGAGGGAAAAGGAAGATGGATTTACGCACAGGTTACTCCACACACACATTTATTGAACAAAGGACAAAACAAAAACCAACTGTACAAAATAACAAAACAGCTCAGGGCACACAAGGAGTCCTACAGGATGCTCTACTGTCTCTGGTGAGAACACCGGGAAAATAAGCACAGTCAATACTCACAAAACAGGAGCAGTCTGAGTAAGTCCCAATGTGGCCTGGCAAACCCCACACACATGACAATACATCCAAAAGACGATACAGTGGTCCAGCAATGTTTGACTGGCAACAGCCGCTTAAGTACAAGCATTGCTGGCCAACAGATCGGTACACCTGGACGAGGTGCGGGAAGGACAATTACCGGAGCGGAATCAGCTGGCTGTCAAGAGAGAGGGGGCGTGGTCAGACCTGCGAGTGTTAGACAACACCCACACGAATGTAGGTCAAAGAGGCTGCCTAACAGCCACCGGCCAGAGTGGTGGCTACAGGCACGGCAAAAAAAGGAACAAAGACATAAAAACAACAAGAACTCAAAAGATAACACAATACATAAATAACCCGATACCTGAGCCACAGAGAAGGGTCAGAACCGAGCCCAAAGGACAACACCGGCTCTGTTTGTGACAGAACCCCCCTTCTAGGGGTGGATTCCAGAAACCCACGGCAACAAAGGAAAGGAACCCCCTGCCCACCCCCCACCCCCAACAAGAACAACAACACGAACCCGGGTGGGAGGTAGGGGGAACAAGAAAGGAGGGAACACTACACAGCGCCCAGAGCTCACAATTACCCCCCCCCCCGCCAAGTCCAAGGGCGTGGAGGCTCAGGGGGCCACCCAGAGTCCCAGGCCCAGCAGGCAGTCCGGCGAACAGAGTCTGGTGGCCTCCCAGAAGACACGGGCCACCTGGGCCAGAGACTCAGTCCCTCCGGCGGTCGGCCAGTGTTGTTAAGCCACCAGGACCGAAGGGGTGAAGCAAGAGGTGGCCTACCCACCGGGAGGCTCACCGGTGGGTGACTGGGCCGTAGGAAGGGAATCCCCACGGCGTTGGTCAGGGAGGAGAAGGAGGCGTTCTCAGGCTGACCCGCAGCGCCCTCAGTGGTCCCGGCTTGGGACACAGATGCACCTGTGGTGGGCCCCAACCAGCTCAACGCTGCACCCTCGGTGGACCCCAACTGGGCCAATGCTGCACCCTCAGTGGACCCCGACCGGGCCAATGCTGCACCCGTGGTGCTCCCGACTGGAGCTCTGCAGCTCCCGTGGTGGCTATCAGCTGGAGCTCTGCAGCACCTGCGGTGGCTCCTGGCTGGAGCTCTGCAGCACCCGTGGTAGGCTCCAGCTGGAGCTCTGCGGCACCCGCAATGGCTCCGGCTGGGGCTCTGCAGCACCCGCGGTGGACTCCAGCTGGAGCACCACTGCACCTGTGGTGGTCCCCATCGAGGACCTCATTGCTCCCGCAGTGACCTCCCCAGCGAGGGAGGTAGGACTCTCCACGACCTCCAACGCTGAACCTGGATTCTCGGTGGCCTCTGGTGGAATTGGCTGCTCTCCAGCAACCCTGGCAAGGAGCTCCAAAACCGGAGGGAGAGAGAAAGAGACCGAGTCAGGGTCGCCGGCGGTGGCAGAGCCCGGTGAGGTGAGTCTGGGAGCTGCAGCGAGCTGCCCTTGGCCCTCCTCACCATGAGTCGGGCAGTGTGACTTCAACATAGGTACAGGAGACATTATGGAGCACACTTGCCTGAACTCAGGCTCCACCACCATCCAGGACTCCGGCGATCTAGGGTGCGCTGGTTCTGTAGGTCTGGGAGGTGCTGTACACATGTCGGCCTCCACTGGGGTGGCTGGACTCACGTCATCGTCATCCGCAGGCACCCCAGGTGGTGGCAGATTCTCTCTGGCAACCCTAGGAAGGAGCTCAGGGAAGACGGGAGAGGAAAGGCAGTTAGGTTCGCCGGCAGCGGCGGAGCACTGCGAGGGGAGTCCGGATACAGTTGAGGGCTGCACTCGACTCTCCTCTCCAAGAGCCAGGCAAGATCTCTCAAAAACTGACATGAGAATTACAGGAGAGATTACTTGCCTGCACTCGAGCTCCACTGCTGTCCAGGACTCCGTCAATCCAGATGATGACACAGGCCCGACCTCGAGGTGGTCTGGCGCAGGTTCCTCCTCCGCTGTGGCAACCTCTGCAGCTGGTTTGGTGATGGTGACAACCCTGGTGCCCCCAGGCAAGGACTCCAACGCTGGTGACTGATCCATTGGGGAAGCTGGGGGCTCACTCCATGCTGGCACTGGTCTGACCTCCTCCAGGGGAACAAGCTCCTCCATCGTCTGACGGTTAGGTTAAGGAACTGACGGGCATTCAGGGAAAAATGGGGGAGGCACAGAGAAAACAGGAATAAATTCAACTGTTGCAGCTGGAGGGGAGAACCCAGCGGACTGCTGAGACTGGGCCTCCCCCTCAGGAGACAGACGAGGCTCATCATAATTGGATGGAAAAGAAAGACAAAACACTTGCCTGTCCTCCCGGTCGCTGATGTCACTAGCTGCAGCTGGGAGCCCGTCATCTCTCTCTGTGCCTAAATTGGATTTGGGCCCCCTCGTGGAGAGTGGAGGAGCCATCTCCATGGTGACAGAGGTAGAAGAGACTGGTGGCGGATTTACAAAACTCTTATGGCGGACCCTCCGGGAATGGTGGTGACAAGAGGAGACAGGCGGTGGGAGCTCCAATTCCCCCGGTGACAGCCTGTCCTGCGTCTGGGACCCATCTCCCGGCTTAGACAATGGCACGGGAGAAACAGGAGAGACAGGTGGGCAATCAAGATTATCAGCGGACAATTCATCAGGAATCAGGCAAGCAGTCTCAGGTGACATTAGAAGTGACTGAATAAGCACTTGCCTGAACGTGATGACGTCAGCTGTCATCTCGTGGTCGGGGAGGTGTAGAGACTCCATGGTTGGAGAACGCTCGAGCTGCAGCTCCCATTCCCTCGGGGAAAACTCCTCCAATCTCTCGGCCATCTCCGGAAGGAGCCACAGCTTTGCCTCCAGGATGAGTCTGCGTTCCTCCAGCTCCTCTGGGGATGGAGCGGGACATGACTCGGAAAAAGGAGGCAGGGCTGTCATCGGAGAGGCTGGAGGCTTCTTTCGGTGAGAGCTCTTCTTTTTCTTTATTGCGGACGGTTCGGGCACCAGAACGTCCTCCACGATAAGCCCCTTGCTAGGTGGCGCATACCAAATGCGGAGAAACTCCTCATCTGACTCCTCACATGACTGGGTGAGGATTTCCCGGAGGATCTCCATCATCTCGGGGTGATCCTAGAGGCTATCTCTTTCCATTCCCCCCATCGCCGTGTCCTAAGCCTGTCGAATGGTCTGGGGAGAACAGGGCTTCCGTGTCCACAAAAGAATATCCTCCAAGAGGCACAGCGAGCGCAGCTCCCTCACCATCCGATCCACCATTGTGCCCGGGAAGCAGGTGAAAGGAAAAAAGGAGGGAAAAAGGCTCGAAAAAGAAAAAGTATGTGTGGATGTAACCTGCTAAATCCTTGTCTGGCTGGACCGTTCTGTCATGAGCCTCCTTGTGTGCTTTTACGCAGCGCACGGAGGAGGGAAAAGGAGATGGATTTACGCGCAGGTTACTCTACACACATATTTATTGGACAAAGAACAAAACAAGATCCAACTGTACAAAATAACAAAACAGCTCAGGGCACACAAGGAGTCCTCCAGGACGCTCTACTGTCTCTGGTGAGAACACCGGGAAAATAAGCACAGTCAATATTCACAAAACAGGAGCAGTCTGAGTAAGTCCCAACGTGGCCTGGCAAACCCCGCACACATGACAATATATCCAAAAGACGATACAATGATCCAGCAATGCTTGACTGGCAACAGCCGCTTAAGTACAAGCATTGCTGGCCAACAGATTGGGTACACCTGGGCGAGGTGCGGGAAGGACAATTACCGGAGTGGAATTAGCTGGCTGTCAAGAGAGAGGGGGCGTGGTCGGACCCGCCAGTGTTAGACAACGCCCACATGAATGTAGGTCAAAGAGACTGTCTAACAGCCGCAAGCCAGAGTGGTGGCTACAGGCACGGGGAAAAAAGGAACAAAGACATAAAAACAACAAGAACTCAAAAGATAACACAATACATAAATAACCCGATACCTGAGCCACAGAGAAGGGTCAGAACCGAGCCTAAAGGACAACACCGGCTCGGTTCGTGACATAAAGTCGAAATTTTGAGAATTATAAATTATATTTTATAAAATTATATAAAATATTTTATAAAATTATAAATTTTGAGAAAAAAGTCGAAAATTTGAGAAGAAAGTCAAAAGTGTATTTTGAGAAAAAAGTTGAAATTTTGAGAAAAAAGTTGTGTTTTTTGAGAAGAGTCAAAAATTTGAGAAAAAAGTCAAAAGTCTATTATGAAAAAAAGTCAAAATTTCAAAAAAAAAAAGTGTGGCAAAACTGTTCTTCAAGCACCTGGCATTTGTGCAGTGCTGTGGACCCTCAGGACTCAACAAAAATATTGACTTTTTTCTCAAAATTTTGACCTTTTTCTCAAATTTTCAACTTTTTTTCTCAAAATCCTTTTATCACTTTTTTCTCAAAATACTATTTTGACTTTTTTCTTGAAATTTTCACTTTATTCTCAAAATGCAAAACTTTTTTTAAATTTTCAATGTGGTCCTAACACTCTTTTCGTAGTAAAATGTATGCTCCATCTGCCAAAAATTTATTAAGGCTCCCAATTTGGATTCAAACATTTTATCTGCTGTTGGAAAATGTATAAATGTATATATGTGTTAACATTTCATAATGAACAATGCTTGTGTAACTGTTTTTTCTCTGTGCTGTACCTGACACAGGAACTGCTGAAGTAATATCTTTGCATGAAAAGTTTAATCTGCCCTGTAACAGTGTAGCCAGACACACTGGAGATGCTTATGTTAGCCAACTATGTTTATACCTTATATGGAGTTGTTTCCCTTTTTCTGTCTCGCGAGATGAGAATTTGTTATGTGATTTTGTGCTTTCTGTTCCTCCCAGTGTGGGAGCAGCAGATGCTTTTTCTGTCATGTATAAAAGGGAGGTGCTGACTCTACGCACCAGCATTCACTCCCATCTGTAACCAGAGGTGTGTTGTGATTTGCTCCTTGCAAGTAAAAACCTTTGATTATATTTATGTCTCGAGTCTGATTAAGGTACGAACCTAACAGAGTACTATCATTTCTATGAGTCTTGAGTTTCAGATTCCTGACATCTGCCAAAAAATTACTTGATTTAGCGGTTCAGTGTGAAATTGGAAATAGAGTACTATAGCTTGCTCTGTCCAACCTGTGAAATAGTCTCAAAGGACAATAACTCTGTATTTCACCTGCCAAAACTTGATTAAGGGTCTTAGTGTTGATTGAAACTATTTACATGCTTTAAAAATGACTTGATTTAGTTCTTTAGGGGTAAATTGCAAATAGAGTACTGTAACTTTCTCTGTCCAAATAGTCTCAAAGGACAATTACTCTGTATGTGTCATATGCATGCGTAAAACGCGACACATGTGGGAAAAGGAAGCAAAAACCCAACGCAGGAATAGTGCTTTGTGTGAATTTATTTGGCTCAACAGATGACACGAGGTTGATTAGGTCCAACGAGCACACAGAGAAAAACACAGGATATGATCAACTGTACTCTCCGGTTCATTGGAATATGAAAGAGGAAGGAATGCTGGCCCCATGCGCTCCCAGGTAGAACTGGGCAGCAGAGAAGAAGGGCTGAAAGGATAAGGAAAGGAGCCCCCACTGGAACGGTGGGCAAGTACTTACAATTTGGAGACTCGACAGAGTGGCCAACTCTGGAGTGGGCATGACATCCAATGAACCGGTGAGTGACAGGAGAACCAACAGAGAATAAATAATGTCACACATAATGAGCCAGTGATTGCCGCTATGCGTGAGTGCAGATGTGTGTGTCTGTACGTGCATGAATGAGTGTGGATGGGGCTGATGAATGCAGGTGTGGCGAATGGATGCATGCGTGCATGAGCATGTGTGTAAGTGAGTGAAGCATGAGAGTGTGAGTGCATGCATGTGTGTGTATGTGAGAGTGCAGAGTGGAGACACAAATGGTGATGGCAATCAGTTGGTGGATGCCGGCAGAGAGGGAGAGGCATGGCTGTAGGCTGGCAGGGAGCCCAGGACCCAGAGGCTCCTAAAACCTGCCAGCTGAAAATTAAGAAAACAATGATCAAGGAAACCACAGCCACAAATCATGGAACGGAGTTGGACATGTCCAACCCGGTCCATGACAGTATGTCACCTGCCAAAAATTGATTAACAGCCTTAATCTGGAGCCTGTAGTCCTGGACGACCTGGTCCCAGCCCCACAGCCAAGGTCTGGATGAGCGGAGAACGCTGCCAGTGACCTGAAGCCTGCACCGACAATTGCGCGTCCCCTGGCTTCAGCTACGCGGGATCCAGCGCCAGCGGTGAGGCAACCTCCAGCTGCCACAACGGACAAGCCATCTGTGCCAGTTGCATCGCCTGGAGGGACAGGGACTGCATTTTCTACCATGCCTGCTGTGGGGGTCACCACAGCAGAGTCGGAGTTGATTCTCCTGAGGGCCAGACCCGAGACATCACCGCCTGGATCGACGGAGTCCTGGACGGCAGTGGAGCTTGAGCTCAGGCAAGTGCTCTCCTTTGTTTTTGTTGTTTCCATGTTGGAGAGGTCTTGTCTGGCTCTTGGTGGGGAGAACCAAGTGCAGCCATCAGCTGCACCTGCGCTCACCTTGCCAGGCTCCACTGCCCCCGGTGACCATGACCCCGTTTCTTTGCCTCTCCTGTCGGAGTCTTTCCCCAGGGTCATTGAGGATGTTTCAACTTCGGCAGAAGTCTCCGTGGGTCCACCCTCGCCACCCGAGACTGCAGTTAGTACAGCTCCCCCATCGGCTGAGGTCATCGCTGGTGCTCCATCCCAGCCCGGGACCTCCGTGGGTGCTGCTCCCCCTCTGGATGAGGTCTTTGTGGGTGCTTCGTCCCAGCCTGGGACCTCCGTGGATGTTGCTCCCTCTCTAAATGAGGTCTTCACGGGTGCTTTGTCCAAGCCTGGGGCCTCCAAGGGTGCTGCTTCCCCATCAGATGAGGTCATCGCGGGTGCTCTGTCCCAGCCCGGGACCTCCGTGGGTGCAGCTCTTCCTCAGTCCGAGTTGCCATGGGTGCTGTGTCCTAGTGGGGGACCATCGTGGGTGTTGCACCCCAGCCTGAAACCAACTTGGGTGCTGCATTCCAGTTTGGGCCCACCGTGGGTGTTACACTCCAGCCCGGGGGCCACCGTGGGTGCAGCTCTGGCCCAGTCCGGGTCCACCGAGGTGGTTGCTTTGCTCCAGCCTGGAGCTACTGCAGGTGCAGCTTTGCTCCAGCCCAGAGCCACCACGGGTGCCGCTATGTCCCAGTCCGGGACCACTGCAGGTGCAGCTCTGCTCCAGCCTGGAGCCACCGTGGGTGCAACCTCGCTCCAGCCCGGAGCCACCACGGGTGCAGCTCTGCTCCAGGCTGGAGCCACTGTGGATACTGCGATGTCCCAGTCCGGGACCACCGAGGGTGCTACAGGCCAGTCTGAGGGCATCGTGGTTCCCCCTTCTCTGCCTGACGCCGTTGTGGTTCCTCTTTCTCTGCCAGACGCCATTGTTGTTCCCTCTCCTCTGCCAGATGCTGTCATGGTTCCCTCTCCTCTGCCTGAGGCCGTCATGGTTCCCTCTCCTCTGCCCGAAGCTGTCGTGGTTCCCTCTCCCCTGCCAGATATCATCGTGGTTCCCTCTCCTCCGCTGGCATCATCGTGGTTCCCCCTGCTCCGCTGTCCTGTCCTGCGTTGGGCTTCCCCGTGGGACGGCTGCCTCCTGGGCCACCCCTTCTGTTTAGGTAGCTGAAGAACCCTTGCCGACCTCTTGACAGACTGTGCCGTTGGCTCATATTCTCAGGCAGGCCACCCGACTCTTACCACCTCGCCGTCTGTCAGGCCTGTAACTTTGGCCGGCTGTCTGAACTGTTTAGTTCCTTGGCCTTGGGGGCCTAGGGGCCTAGGGGCCTAGGGGCCTGGTTTTCCCTGGTGTGGGTCCTGAGCGGGATTTTGTTTTTGTTCTCTCCTAGCCTGTTCCCCCCACCACCCGCCCGGGGTGGTTTATTGTTATACTCTTTCTTTTGGGGGGGGGGGGGGGGCTTTTTTCTTTTTTGATGTTGTTCTGGCCCCGGATTATGAGCTGCATTTTGGTGTGCAATAACTGAGTTTGACACATCTTTAATGTCCTTGCTTTCGACTTTAATGCATCAAACACCGTAAAGACTGAAACATATCAAACACAAGAAATATTATTTCAGCTGTGGACACAAAATTCTAGTATTGCAGAAATTAAATCATACTGCATACACACAAATGTAAACATTTATGATCTCAAATTGATAGATTTTTTAGGTTTACTGAGTTGTTGCAAGAAAGCTACCAGCAAAAATTATGCAGCATTTACTGTAAACAAATACAACAGATTATCAAATCCACATTTAAAAATTGTATGGATTGTGCACATCAGATTTTCATATTAGAAACACACACAAAAAGTTTCTATTCTTTGGACATGTGCATATTCAAACAACCATCATTAAACTTCAACAGAGTTAAACATTTCACTAACCACTTTGCTGGGTCGCAGCCTTCCGAGGGCAGAAATTCCTTGCAGGCTCTCACATTTTGTCTGCAATTAATAGCCCGGAATAAATACCTTGTAAATTGGTATTTCAGCTAATTTAAAGTCAAGATGTCAATTCAAAAACATAACAATAAAATTGACTAGAACTAGGCATCCAGTAAATAATGAAGGATTGCCAGATTTGCACTTCTAAAAACTACCAAGGCCATGCAAGCCGGGAATTGTAGCAGTGACTGACCAGAATAATACTGCATTTACTTCAAGTCAAAAATACATCCCTATTCACAAATGAAGCTTCAAAAATTACTTTTTCACAACTATTACAGTTTTTTGCACATGCATGGAGACTAGGTGAAGGGTTACATAGGCATGGATTACCACTGACAGTCACATGGTCTAGTCACACTTCAACAAACTTCAAAATATCATCATCTCTCAAACAACCTACAGAATATTGGGTAGATAATTGGATATGAGGGATTATTTCATCATTATGACAGTTTCACCCTACCTGGGCTGAGGTAAGCAGCTGGATGGCTTTGGATTTTTGTTTTAGCCAGCCATGCTCAATCCATCTGTTGCTGTATTCTGCTGGGCAGGAAGTCTCAAAATCGTCTACTTCCTGTTGTGAATAATACTTATACCTCATGTATTTTTGATGACAAATTATTTCAATAATTTTTAAATCTCAAAGGACAAATTTCCAAACCTAGGTTTTAAAAAAAATATGGAGGGAATAAAAAAAGGTAGGGAGTTCCCAAGGGATTCCCCAGAGGTCAAAGGTCATTTCCATGTTGGGGGTTCCCCCAGACACAAAGTAAACAACTTTGACTGGCACACAGAGCCAGGCTGTGAGTATATATACCTGCCAAAACAAATCTTTGGGAGGCATTGCTGTACAACCAAAGGTCAAATACTGGAAAGGATGTCACTGTTGACATATATAGCAGGGAAATTACAACAGTCACAAGAACTGCCATGTTTCTCACATGGATCAAACAAACACAGCTGCTGCCATTACACTCCCACCAAAATCTTTATGATGGAAGACTATAAAGTCATGCCAACATAAAATTTTCACAATGTCACCTAATCTTTAACCGGCAGCAAGAGCACAACCTTTTGCACTGGTCTTTCCAGTTCGGAGACTGGTTTAATCTTCTCCCCACGAGCCACACTTCTGGCGTTCGAAATTCTCAGCCTCACTTTTCGGACAAGTCCGTCCTTGTCGGCCATTGCACTCGTCACAAGTCCAAGTGGCCACTGGTTTCTCGCCAACCCTTCATCCATCATGAGAACAATGTCTCCTGTTTGGAGGTTTCTTTGTGGTTTGCACCACTTTTGGCGATGTTGGAGATTCAGTAAGTATTCTTGTTTCCATCTACTTCGAAAGAGCTGACTCAGGTGTTGAACACGCCTCCAGCGTTTCCGTGCATAAACGTCCTGGGCGCAGAAGGCTCCTGGTGGAGGTAAGACTCCCTCAAGCTTGCCATGAAGTAGAGCGTTTGGCGTTATGGGAGGTTCGGTGAGTGGGTCATTCAAAGATGTTGGAGACAATGGACGACTGTTCACGATGTATGCTGCCTCATAGAACAGTGTTCTTAAGGAGGCGTCGTCTAGTCGTGTGTTCGTAAAGTCTATCACCGACTTCAGCGTCTTCCTCACTGTGCGGATCTGGTCTTTCCCATACGCCACCTTGCTCACTAGCGTGAGGAGCATTGAACTTGAACTCCACTTGCTTGTTTGCTAGAACTGTTTCCAGCTTGTCATGATCCAATTCGGCGAGAGCTTGTTTCAGTTCATTGTCAGCACCGATGAAGTTGGAACCTTGATCACAGAGTATGCTTCTAACCACACCTCGCAATGCCAAGAAGCATCTTAGGGCATTGATGAAACAGTCAGTTGAGAGGTCGTCTAGAAGCTCCAGGTGAATTGCACGACTGTACAGACACGTGCACAGCAGTCCGTAGCGCTTGATTTCTGATCTTCCGCGTTTGATGAGATACGGGCCAAAGACATCCATTCCAGACTTGTAGAATGGAGGATGCGCTTCTGTACGTTCTTGTGGCAAGTCAGCCATCTTCTGACTCTCCACTGGTCTTCTTTGCTTGCGACACATGATACAGTTGGGTATCACTTGAGCCACTGTCTTGGAGCCCCTTTGTACGTAATATCCTTGAGATCGTAGTTCATTCAAAGTTGAGCTGCGACCTCCATGATTGGTCTTTTGATGTACATGTCTGATGATGGCCTCGGTGACATGTGATTTTCTTGGAAGGATAATGGGGTGACATTCTTCCTTGGTGATGTCTTCTGCTTCACGAACTCTTCCCCCAACCCTTAGCAGGCCTTCTTCATCCAACATGGGATCTAGAGTCTTCAAGCAGCTTGACGTTGCTACATTTCCACCTTTCCCCAGGGTTGTGATCTCTTCAGGAAACTCTTTGGCTTGTAACCACTTGATGGCTAGATTACGTGCTTTTCTGTCTTGGAGTAGACGGCTTGTCTTCGAAGACACTCTTCTTATCATAGTTCCCAAGATGTTGATCATGGTCTGCCACTTTGAGATCCTTTGTAGTACATCCAACAGTCCTGTTGGTAGAACAACGCTAGATGCCCCGAGACACTGTGCTTTTACTTCAGGGTCGCCAAGGTTGAGAGTATCGTCTGGCGAAGTCAGTGGTAGCTCTGCTTTGTAGAGAAATTCTGGGCCTTTCAGCCACATAGAGGTGCCCAGTTCTTTGGCCGACACCCCTCTCAAAGCTAGATCGGCTGGATTCGACTTGGTCGGTACGTGGTGCCATTGTTGCACTTCAGTGTTCTCCCGAATGTACTGTGCACGGTTGCTGACAAACACGTGAAACCGCTTTGCACTGTTGGCGATGTATCCCAGCACGACCTTGCTGTCTGTCCAAAAATATTCCTTGGTGACCTGGATCTCGAGCTCTCTTCTGAGGAACTTGCTGATTTTCACTGACGTTGTTGCTGCTGTCAATTCAAGCCGAGGAATGGAGACAACTTTTGATGGTGCCACTCTCGCTTTGCTCATGAGCAAGGCGCAGTCTATGTTTCCATCTTGGTCACACATTCTGACATACGAGCACTGCCCATAACCTTGAGTGCTGGCATCACTGAAATGATGCAACTCGAAAGATTTCACTTCCTTGTCAGGCTTGAAACATCTGGGTATTTTCAGATCCTCCAGTTCCTGAATATCTGCTTTCCAGCTCTCCCACCGTTCAATTATGACAGGCTCGACAGGTTCGTCCCAGGATTTCTTTTGCTTGTACAGTTCTTGCAGGATCTTTTTCCCTTGCAACACCACAGGGCTAACAAATCCATTTGGGTCATAGACTGACATGACTGTAGAGAGGATGCCTCTTCTTGTGTTGGGTTTATCCTGTAGTGTTATCTTGAACCTGAAGCAGTCATTTTGAACATCCCATCTTGTTCCAAGTGTACGCTCAACCGGGAGAGGTTCCAGTTCCAAGTTTATTTCGGAGACGGTAGTGGCTCTTTCTGAAGGTGGTATAGATTCCAGGACGTCTATGCTGTTCGACAGGAACTTATGGAGTCTAACTTTGCCCTTTTTGCATATTTCAGTGGCCTGGCAGATTAGCTCCTTCGCTTCACCCACGGTAGACAGGCTACTCAAACCATCGTCCATGTAAAGGTTCCTTGTGAGGAATTTTGCTCCTTCAGGAAAGCTCTTTTTGTGCGTCTTTGCCAAGTACTTTATGCCATAGTTGGCACATCCTGGTGATGATGCGGCCCCGAATAAGTGTACAGTGAGCCTGTACTCCACTGGCGGGAGTGTCAAGTCCCCATCGGGCCACCATAAGTATCTCAATAGATCTCTGTACTGTGGCAGAACATCGAAGTTGTAAAACATCTGTTCGATGTCACAGGTCACTGCAATCTTGTCCTGACGAAACCTCAATAGCACGCCAAGCAAGCCATTCATCAAGTCCGGACCCTTCAGCAGCATGTCGTTCAGGCACAAACCTTGGTATTTGGCCGAACCGTCGAAAACCACTCTTATCTTGTCTGGTTTTTGTGGGTGGTATACACCTTGATGTGGTGTGTAATTGATGACTTGATTTGGTGAAGGAGGTTCAACACGCTCTGCATAGCCCTTTTGAATCATCTGGTCCATGAAGTCGCAGTAGTGGTTTCTAAACTTGTCATCCTTGCTCAATTTCCTTTTCAGAGAATTTAGCCTAGACATGGCCATCCCGTAGTTGTTGGGCAACTTCATGGTAGACTTGATCGGCAATGGCATGGAGATTCTTCCATTTTCATTGATTTGGATGTTTTCTTCCATGATTTGCAGAAACGAGAGATCATCCTGGGAATAGCATGCTTCATCTTTGGTGTCGCTGAAATCTTGGTCGAGAACCTTCAGGATCTCACAGGGTGGTGGCACTATCAATTCTTTGGCGACAATCCTATGGCATACACCATTGTTGCCTTGTTCATAACAAGGGCCTCCAATGATGCTCCATCCCAAGTCTGTTTTCACAGCAAAGGCTTCTTCGGGATTTCCAGAGACTATCTCCACCGGTCTGAGTGCTTGTGGGCAGGAGTATCCAATGAGCAGTCCCACTTCACAGTCTTGAATAGGAGGAATGAAGGGGGCTATTCGAGCCAAATGAGGCATCATACTTGCCGCTACCTTTGAGGGAATGTGCTCCCTGTTGTGAGGGATGTGGTCTCTTGTGTAGCACGACTTGACTCGGACTTCGACAGTCGAGTCGTATCCTCTCAGTTTGATGTCTGAGAACTTCTTACAATAGACCACCGATGAAGATGTCATAGTTGTTATCTTCATTCTTGTTGTTTCATGTGGCATGCACAGCTTGGCTGCCAAATCCTCTGTGATATAGGAGCTGTCGCTTTGGGAATCAATCAGTGCATAAACCAATACTTCTTGCGAGCCAGCTTGGCCTGTCTTGACCCAAACAGGTACGATCATTGAAGTATAACTCTTCATGTAATCTTGGTTGGTTTTGTTTGAGATAGATTCAAATGTGTTTTCATCTTTGTCGGCTTCTGACTCTGTAAGCTTTGTGTCTGCTTTCTTCTTGTCTAGGTGCAGCAGAGTTTGGTGTTTGCCTTTGCACGTGTTACAGGACACTTTAACTAGACACTTCTTTGATGTGTGGCCACGTCTGAGACATTTGAAGCAAAGGGCCTTGCTTTGAATGCTTTGTATTTTGTCATCATAAGGCAACTCTTTGAAAGCATTGCACTTGTAGATGAGGTGATCTTTGTCGCAGTAGGTGCAAACTGGAGAATTTTTGGCTCCACTTTTAGGGGTTTCTTTTTCAGCACTGGTGTTGGTGTTGGTGGCATGAGTAATGCCAGGTGCTCGTTTTGTCTTTGCCCTAGACTCGTTTCCTCTATTCGTGGTTGGCAACTTGTCTTGGTTTTGAGCGACCACGCATATAGGGTTGGTAGCCACTCTGGCTTCTCTGGCTACGAAGTCGACAAATTCTTGAAACGAAGGGTAGCCCTTTCCAACATCTATGTCTTCTGTAACACGCCGTGTCCACCTAGTGTTGCAATACTCGGGTAACTTGGTTGCTGTTTCCTGGATTTGGACGCAATCGTTCAAAACTTCAAGACCTTTCACGTAGGGGATAGCTTCTTTGAGGGTGCTCAGGAAATCGCTGAAATCTTGAAGACCTTTCTTATCTTTGCCTGTTACTTTGGGCCAGTCTCTCAACTTGTTTCTCAAGGAGAGTTGAACGGTGAAGGGGTGTCCGAACCGCTCTTCCAACGTGGTCCATGCACGGTTGTAGGCAGCTTCATCACTTCCGAAAAAACAACCTTCTACTGCTGCTCTGGCTTCTCCTGCAAGGTACTGCTGCAGATAATACAGCTTGTCTGATGGTGGAATTCCCTTGTTCTCAACAAGTGTCACAAAACTTTTGCGAAAGTTGATGAACTTGAGTGGGTCACCATCAAACACAGGAGGTGTGGGAACAGGCAGCCTTGATTTGCTGACGCTATCTGAGAAGGTTTGGGCGATGAAGGCCAACTGTGACTCTACTTGGCTCGCGCAATCTTCAGCTTTTGGTGATTTGGCCTCAGGAGAAAAAGCAGGTGCCTCTGGATTCAGATAACCTTTACTAGGCTTGTCACTGCAACAAGAGATGTCATCTGACTTTTGGACTCTTTCCTCTTCTTCTGCTATTTCTAATTGTTCATGACAACTTTCCAAGGCCACCTTGTATTTCCTTATCTTTGCGTGAAGTTCTGCACACTTTCGCTTAGCGCTCAATTCAGCCAGCTTCCTGGCCTTTTCTGAGGCATTACTTGATCCTGTTGAAGAGCCTGTTGAAGATTCTGAAATCTGTGTACTTACAGATACCTTTGACTGAGTGGAGACTTTAGACTTGGCAGAAATATCAGACTCATAGTCTAACTTGCTTCCAAAGAGAGACCTGAAATAATCCATTCCCCAAGTAGTCTTGAGAAGGCCTTTTCTCTCCTTGTCTGCCATCATTGGATTCTCTCCAATTTGTTTCAAGGTTTTCGCCATGTCTGAGCACATTTGCTTAGCGCTGTCGACTCTGCGCCGCATCTCGTTGTCTGGCAGGCACAAATCTCGACAGGCTTCATATGTAGCTGTCATTTCTTTGTCCAGGCGAATCAGGTCTTCCAAGTCATCTTCAGTTGTGTCCAAGACCTCATCTTTGTATGCATAAAAAAGAGCGAACACAGCCTTCTTTACTTTACTGTATGTTTGCATAAACTTTTTGTTTGCTCTGTCTACCTGTGCTTCTTGTTCTTCTTTTTTACTGATGACAGCATCTAAAGTCGCAACTCTGTCATTGAGGCTGTCGTATTCAGCAGAGATCTCTGGTGAGACAGACTTATCCTCTCCCTTTGTTTTCACTAACCGCCTGACTTCTTTCAGTCTCTTCATGCATGTCTCTCGTCTTTGCTTCAGCTCATGAAGTGGGACGTGCCTGAGTTTTGTTTGTGCAGTGTTCTGGTTAGTCTTGCCAGTGGCGCCATCTTTTGGATCACTTGCATCTTCTTTTTCTTGAACTCCAGCCACCGCATTCTTTTCTTGTTCGCTGATTGTAGCCAACTCCATTTCAAGAGCTTCTATTTCATCATGTACTGTTTTTGCATCAGTGTTGAGTTGAGCTCGCTCTTCCTCAGACAAGGTTTCAACTGCCAAGTCAGCATTTATGGCTTGTAATTGCTCTTTGGCAGCTGTGATTTGCTCTCGCAATTCTTGCTCAGTTGCATTTTTGGCAGCTGCAGCCATTTTGTTGCAATACAGTGTTTATGGAAAATAGTGAAGAAATGGGACAAAAAATGAAATGGTAATTTATATTACCTCTTTGAATAAAGTGAGTTTCGATTGCCGGCAGTATTACATACACTGTCAACTGTTTCAGTGAGTTGGTGAACTCTTTGTGACAGCATATGCCACCCGACAGTCGTTTTGGCAATCTAATGACCGTAAAAACCTTTTACGGTCATTAGACCATTTTCGAGATCGTCACTTCCTTGTGGTAACGTATCGTCACTTCCTGTTTTGCTGTCTGCCTGTGTGGTTTGCTCTCCAGCTCTCGAGCCACTGGCTATGGCTACTAGCTCTCTTTCCTCTCCTCCTCTGGTGTGCTCTCTCTGTCAGATGTTTAGCTACACCTCTGCCTCTTTTAGTGATAACGGTAAATGTAATAAATGTTGTCTTTTTGAGGCGCTCGAGGCGAGGTTGTCTGATTTGGAATCCCGGCTCCGCTGCATTGAAACACCGTCTGCGCCAGTTAATCTCGACGGACGCCCCTTAGCTGCAGCGGAGCTAGCTAGCTTAGGTCCCCCTGTCACCGGTTCCCCGGCTCTCCTCTGCAGCGAGGAGACTGGGTGGGTGACGGTGAGAAGGAAGCCTAGTCGCAAAGCCCCGGTTCACCACCAACCTGTTCACGTTTCTAATCGTTTTTCCCCGCTCAGCGACACACCCGCTGAGGAAAAAACTCTGATCATTGGCGACTCTGTAGTCAGAAACGTGAACCTAGAGACTCCAGCGGCCATAGTCACATGCATTCCTGGGGCCAGAGCAGGCGACATCGAGTCAAATTTGAAAATGCTGGCTAAAAGTAACTGTAAATATTCCACAATTGTTATTCACGCCGGCATTAATGACATCTGTCTCCGGCAGTCGGAAGTCACGAAACTTAATGTAGAATCGGTGTGTGACTTTGCAAAAACGATGTCTGCCACTGTAGTATTCTCTGGGCCCCTCCCCAATCTGACCAGTGATGACATGTTTAGTCGCTCGTCATCCTTGAACCGCTGGCTGTCTGTGTGGTGTCCTAAAAATGACGTGGGCTACATTGACAATTGGAGCTCTTTTTGGGGAAAACCTGGTCTTATGAGACGAGACAGCATTCATCCCACTTTGGATGGTGCTTCTCATTTATCTAACAATCTGGCATCTTTTTTATCCAAATTTCCAAAACCGTGACTACTCAGAGTTGAGACCAGGAAGCAGAGTCACAGTCTTACACGCCTCTCTGCAGCTCCTCTTCATCCGCCACCCCTCAGCTTAGCCCCTGTCTTCCCCATCAGAGAATCATTGTCTGCTCCCTCCAAAGTAAATAAAAATATAATGTATAAGCATCCCAAAGTGATAAAGCAAAATATTGGTAAAACTCAAATTAAACATAAAGCCTCTAAATTGAATGATTTGGCCTCTGTTCCTCCTCATAATTTAAAAATTAAATGTGGTTTATTAAATATTAGGTCTCTAACTCCCAAGTCTCTGTTAGTCCATGATCTGTTAATTGATCATCAGATTGATTTAATTTCCCTTACAGAGACTTGGTTAGGACAAGAGGATTATGTTGGTTTAAATGAATCAACTCCCTCTGGTTATTTAAACTGTCAAAATCCCAGAAGTTCTGGTCGTGGAGGAGGAGTAGCATCAATTTACCATTCCAAATTACTAGTTAATGTAAAGCAAAAAACATGTTATAATTCCTTTGAGGGCCTGGTCCTCAGTATTGGGCACTTTAGCAATTCCAGGTTAAACCCAATTTTATTTGCCATAGTTTATCGTCCCCCATCAACCTATTCAGAATTTTTATCCGAATTTCCTGATTTCTTAGCTGATTTAGTGCTGAAATATGATAGAATAATTATAGTAGGGGACTTTAATATACATGTGGATGTAGATAGTGACTGCCTTAATGTGGCTTTTAATTCAATATTAGACTCGATTGGGTTTTCTCAGAAAGTAGGAAATTCTACTCATTACCTCCACCATACATTGGACCTTGTTCTGACATATGGCATAGAAATAGAAAATCTGGTAGTGTCTCCTCATAACCCTGTACTGTCAGACCATTGTCTGTTAACCTTTGATTTTACTATTTCTGACTATTTGGCTCCTAAAGAAAAATATTATCACAGTAGATGCCTCTCAGATGATGCTGTTTCCAAATTTATGCAGATTGTTTCCTCTATGCCATGTGTCAACACAACGGAAATAAGCTATAGACAGCTTGCTCCTTCTGTAATTGATAACATGGTGGATAGTGTTTCAGCTTCTCTGCATCAGGCTCTAGACTTGGTGGCCCCCTTAAAAAAGAAAAAGTCTAATCAGAGATTTTTAACTCCTTGGTTCAACACAGAAACTCGTAGCTTAAAACAGAAGACTCGTCAATTAGAAAGAAAATGGCGCTCTACTAATTTAGATGAAATCTATTTAGCTTGGAGAAATCATCTTTTAATTTATAAAAAATCTCTTAGAAAAGCTAGAACGAGTTATTACTCTGCATTAATAGAAGAGAACAAGAATAATCCCAGGTTTCTTTTCAGCACTGTAGCCAGGTTGACAAAGAGTCAGGACTCTGTCAATCCTAGCATCCCCTTAGAGCTTACTAGTCAGGACTTTATGAACTTTTTCAATAATAAAATTTCATCCATCAGAGATAAAATCAATCAGATTCTTCCCACAGTTAACTTAAATACTGTAACTACTACAACTCCTTCTATTGATGTCTGTCTTGATGAGTTTACTCCAATCGACCTTTGTGAGTTAGACAAAATAGTTTCCTCATCCAAACCTTCAACTTGTCTTTTAGACCCTATTCCTACCAGGTTATTTAAAGAAGTCTTCCCACTTATTGGTAGCTTTATTCTTCATATAATCAATTCTTCATTAACTTTAGGCCATGTACCGCAGGCTTTTAAAACGGCTGTAATTAAACCCTTACTCAAAAAGCCAACGCTAGATCCAGGAGCTTTAGCTAACTATAGACCAATCTCTAATCTCCCTTTCATTTCAAAAATCTTAGAAAGAGTTGTTGCTATGCAATTATTTGACCACCTGCAGGGAAATGGTTTATTTGAGGAGTTTCAATCTGGGTTTAGAATCCATCATAGCACTGAAACAGCCTTAGCGAAGGTCACTAACGACCTCCTCATTGCATCTGATAATGGACTAGTTTCTGTACTTGTCCTTTTAGATCTTAGTGCAGCTTTTGATACTATTGATCATAATATTCTACTTGATAGATTAGAACACTATGTTGGACTTAATGGAACTTCGTTGCAGTGGTTTAGATCTTATTTATCTGATAGGTTCCAGTTTGTTCATGTAAATGATGAGTTTTCTCTCAGCTCAAAGCTTAGTCATGGAGTTCCACAGGGATCTGTGCTTGGCCCTACTCTTTTTAGTTTATATATGCTTCCATTAGGCAACATTATTAGAAAGCACTGTATACATTTTCACTGTTATGCAGATGACACACAATTATACCTGTCAATGAAGCCAGATGATACTAATCAATTAGCCAAGTTAGAAGCCTGTCTTAAGGAAATCAAAGTTTGGATGACTTGTAATTTCCTGCTATTAAATTCAGATAAGACTGAAGTCATTCTTGTTGGTCCAAAAAACCTTAGAAATTCCTTTCCAAATCAAACTTTCAGTTTGGATGCAGTTACTCTTTCTCTTAATAGCTCTGTGAGGAACCTTGGAGTTATTTTTGATCAGGATTTGTCCTTCAATTCACATATTAAATTTGTTTCTAAGACTGCCTTCTATCATTTGCGTAATATTGCCAAGATTAGGAGCATCTTGTCTCAGAGTGATGCTGAGAAGCTGATCCACGCTTTTGTTAGCTCGAGATTAGATTATTGTAATTCTTTATTATCAGGTTGTCCTAAAACATCTTTAAAAAGTCTTCAGCTGATCCAAAATGCTGCAGCAAGAGTTTTAACAGGTACTAGAAAGAGAGATCATATCTCTCCGGTTCTGGCCTCCCTTCATTGGCTTCCCATAGAGTTTAGAATTAAGTTTAAAATCCTTCTTCTTACTTACAAAGCTCTAAACAATCAGGCTCCTTTTTATTTAAAAGATCTGATACTACCGTATCATCCTAACAGAGCACTACGCTCCCAAAATGCAGGTTTACTTATAATACCTAGAATCTCCAAAAGTACAATGGGAGGCAGAGCCTTCAGTTATCAAGCTCCTCTCCTGTGGAATCAGCTGCCAATCTGGATTCGGGAGTCAGACTCGATCTCTGTTTTTAAGAATAGGGCTAAAACCTACCTTTTTGATATAGCCTACAATTAGGGAGGGATCATGTGTTTTCTGAACCCTCCCTTAGTTATGCTGCTAATAGGTTTAGTCAGCCGGGGGACCTCCAGTAATGCACTGGGCCTCACTCCTTTCCTCACTCTCTATGAAATATTTTTTTTTTGCTGGTCATTAACATTTGTTTGTTCTCTCCCATAGATTGAGTCCCCATCGTGCTGTTTGCTCTCTACATGTCTGTTCTTTTCTTCTTCTCTATCCCCTCACCCCCCAGCCAGTCGCAGCAGATGACTGCCCCTCCCTGAGCCTGGTTCTGCTGGAGGTTTCTTCCTGTTAAAAGGGAGTTTTTCCTCTCCACCGTCGCCAAGTGCTTGCTCACAGGGGATCGCCTGATTGCTGGGGTCTTTCTGCAACTGTGGGGGTCCTCCCTACAGTTGATAGTGCTATGAGATGACTGTTGTTGTGAAATGGCGCTATATAAATAAAGTTGAATTGAATTGAATTGAAAAAAAAAAAAAAAAAATGTTTAGTAAATCTGGATGGTCTGACAGACAATGCTAGCCAGGCTTAGTAATTGGGATTTTCACCAACCAGATTTCTTGAGTGAAAACCTGGAGATAAAAAAATATTATGCAAACCTGAAACACAATGTGTTTTTTATGTTTACCTCGAAATTTCCACTCAAAATAACTGAATGGAAACTATACTTGAATTAGGGAATTCTTATCTTTGGGGTATATGATTCCCTAAATACTTTGAACTTGTACTTGATTTGATTAGTTCAAAATTGAATTAAATTTGAGGAATCTTGAAATATACTTATATCATTGAATTGAAGCTCAACCAGCCCTTACCTCAGCCCTTGATCTTACTTGATCTTACTAGCCTGATTTAAATTGATGTTCAAAAATACTGATTGAAATGCACTAGCAACAGGATGTGCACAAGCAGTACATGTACAATGAAAACAGAATAATGCAAACACTTCTCTCAACATCAGCACAAAATAAACACAGTATTCAGTGACTAATAAACTTGACTTTGCACTTGAGAAACACAAACTTAACTTGACTTGACTTGACTTAAAATGTGCCCTCAAGGTTCAATCACTGGATACATGTCCTTCACTTGCAGGCTGTAGCAGAAAAGTGAATGTCTCTTACTCAATTGTCATACACTAGCACTAGCACACTGGTGAGTGGCACCGACAGGATGTCACCATCACGATCTTGATGACACGGCACGACCCAACCTCTTGAATCTGCAGCGTTCCTTGCTTGCACACCCATGCTCGTCCACGATGACTTGGTACAGACGAGTATGAGGTAGTGTCTTTACTGTTCTGGCCCCGGATTATGAGCTGCATTTTGGTGTGCAATAACTGAGTTTGACACATCTTTAATGTCCTTGCTTTCGACTTTAATGCATCAAACACCGTAAAGACTGAAACATATCAAACACAAGAAATATTATTTCAGCTGTGGACACAAAATTCTAGTATTGCAGAAATTAAATCATACCGCATACACACAAATGTAAACATTTATGATCTCAAATTGATAGATTTTTTAGGTTTACTGAGTTGTTGCAAGAAAGCTACCAGCAAAAATTATGCAGCCTTTACTGTAAACAAATACAACAGATTATCAAATCCACATTTAAAAATTGTATGGCTTGTGCACATCAGATTTTCATATTAGAAACACACAAAAAGTTTCTATTCTTTGGACATGTGCATATTCAAACAACCATCATTAAACTTCAACAGAGTTAAACATTTCACTAACCACTTTGCCGGGTCGCAGCCTTCCGAGGGCAGAAATTCCTTGCAGGCTCTCACATTTTGTCTGCAATTAATAGCCCGGAATAAATACCTTGTAAATTGGTATTTCAGCTAATTTAAAGTCAAGATGTCAATTCAAAAACATAACAATAAAATTGACTAGAACTAGGCATCCAGTAAATAATGAAGGATTGCCAGATTTGCACTTCTAAAAACTACCAAGGCCATGCAGGCCGGGAATTGTAGCAGTGACTGATCAGAATAATACTGCATTTACTTCAAGTCAAAAATACATCCCTATTCACAAATGAAGCTTCAAAAATTACTTTTTCACAACTATTACAGTTTTTTGCACATGCATGGAGACTAGGTGAAGGGTTACATAGGCATGGATTACCACTGACAGTCACATGGTCTAGTCACACTTCAACAAACTTCAAAATATCATCATCTCTCAAACAACCTACAGAATATTGGGTAGATAATTGGATATGAGGGATTATTTCATCATTATGACAGTTTCACCCTACCTGGGCTGAGGTAAGCAGCTGGATGGCTTTGGATTTTTGTTTTAGCCAGCCATGCTCAATCTATCTGTTGCCGTATTCTGCTGGGCAGGAAGTCTCAAAATCGTCTACTTCCTGTTGTGAATAATACTTATACCTCATGTATTTTTGATGACAAATTATTTCAATAATTTTTAAATCTCAAAGGACAAATTTCCAATCCTAGGTTTTAAAAAAATATGGAGGGAATAAAAAAAGGTAGGGAGTTCTCAAGGGATTCCCCAGAGGTCAAAGGTCATTTCCATGTTGGGGGTTCCCCCAGACACAAAGTAAACAACTTTGACTGGCACACAGAGCCAGGCTGTGAGTATATATACCTGCCGAAACAAATCTTTGGGAGGCATTGCTGTACAACCAAAGGTCAAATACTGGAAAGGATGTCACTGTTGACATATATAGCAGGGAAATTACAACAGTCACAAGAACTGCCATGTTTCTCACATGGATCAAACAAACACAGCTGCTGCCGTTACAGATGTTACCTTGGGGTGTCTGGGATTCACCACTTTTGAGGGGGGCTCTTTCATGAGCTAAGCACTGGACATTTCCTCCATGCTCTGTATCATGGCTTTTCTCTAAATTTGTATATTTTTGTTGTATTTTGTGCCTTTGGCCTTTGTATATTTTTCCTTATCCTCCTCTTTTTGTCATAGTTTTGTTACTCTCTTATTTTGTATTAGTTTGTATTTGTTTCTCAGTCTGTATTTGTTGATATTTAATTCTTTATTACCTCCGCCAAAGGGGGAGGTTATGTGATCATCGGTGTTGGTTTGTCTGTTTGTTTGTTTGTTTGTCTGTTTGTTTGTTTGTTTGTTTATCTGTTTGTTTGTCTGTTAGCAAGATAACTCAAAAAGTTATGGACGGATTTTCGTGAAATTTTCACACATTGTCAGAAATGGGGTATCCTACAGATGATTACATTTTGGTGGTGATCCGGATCACCGTCCACAAGAAAACCGCCATTACGCAAAATGCCATTTTCGTGAATAACTACTAAACCACTAATCCTATCATTGTCAATCCCATTGTTGTGAATCCAATTGCTAGTCATATGTTTTCACGGTCAAGGAATCTGAAAGCCACCTCATGGATCGTCACCTTATCGTGGTGGGGGGGTTTGCGTGCCCCAGTGATCCCAGGAGCTATGTTGTCCGGGGCAATTTGCCTCTGATAGGGTCTCCCAAGACAAACTGGTCCTGGGTGAAGGGCCAGACTAAGAACGATCCAACAGACTCTCATGATAAATTGTATATCAAGGATTCAGTGTACCCCGCCCGGTATGGGGTTACCGGGGCCCCACCCTGGAGCCAGGCCTGGGGGAGGGGCTCGAAGGCTAGCGTCTGGTGGCCAGGTTTCCACCCATGGGACCCGGCCGGGCTCAGCCCGAAGGAGTTACATGGGTCCGCCCTCCAGTAGGTTCACCACCTGCAGGAGGGATCATGGAAGTCCGGTGCTATGTGGATTAGGTGGCAGTCAAAGGCGGAGACCTTGGCGGACTGATCCCAAGCTTTCTAAACTGGCTTTAGGTACGTGGAATGTCACCTCTCTGGTGGGGAAGGAGCCTGAGCTGGTGTACGAGATTGAGCGATACCGGCTAGATATAGTCGGCCTCACCTCAACACACAGCTCCGGTTCCGGAACCAGTCTCCTGGAGAGGGGCTGGAGCTTGGCCTTTTCTGGAGTTGCCCCGGGCGAGAGGCGACGAGCAGGGGTAGGTATTCTTGTATCGCCCCACCTTGCTGCCTCTATATTGGAGTTTTCCCCGGTGGACGAAAGGGTTGCTTCCCTGCGCCTTCGGGTTGGGAAACGGGTCCTGACCATCATTTGTGCCTATGCACCAAATGATGTTTCAGAGTACCCACCCTTTTTGGAGTCTGTGACTGGGGTGCTGGAGGGTGCTCCTCCTGGAGACTCCATTGTCCTACTGGGGGACTTCAATGCGCACGTGGGCAACGACAGTGAAACCTGGAGGGGGGTGATTGGGAGGAACGGCCTGCCCGATCTGAACCCGAGTGGTGTTCAGTTATTGGACTTCTGTGCTAACCACAGTCTGTCCATAATGAACACCATGTTCAAGCATAAGGGTGTCCATATGTGCACCTGGCACCAGGACACCCTAGGCCGCAGGTCGATGATCAATTTTGTTATCATATCATCAGACCTGCGACCGTATGTCTTGGACACCCGAGTAAAGAGAGGTGCAGAGCTGTCAACTGATCACCACCTGGTGGTGAGTTGGATCCGATGGCAGGGGAGGAAGCCATTCAGACCTGGTAGACCCAAACGTATAGTGAGGGTGTGCTGGGAGCGTCTGGCTGAGGCCCCTGTCCGGGAGGTCTTCAACTCCCACCTCCGGAAGAACTTCAACCACATTCCGAGGGAGTCTGGAGACATGGAGTCTGAATGGGCCATGTTCTCCACCTCTGTTGTTGAAGCGGCGGCCCAGAGCTGCGGCCGCAAGGTGGTCGGTGCATCTCGTGGTGGCAACCCCCGAACCAAGTGGTGGACACCAGTGGTGAGGGGGGCCATTAAGCTGAAGAAGGAGTCCTATCAAGCTTGGTTGGCTTGTGGGACTCCCAAAGCAGCTGAGGTGTACCGGCAGGCCAAGCGGAGTGCAGCTCGGGTGGTTGCTGAAGCAAAAACCCGGGTATGGGAGGAGTTCGGTGAGGCCATGGAACAAGACTTTCGGTCGGCTTCAAAGAGATTCTGGCAAACTGTTCGGCGGCTCAGGAGGGGAAAGCAGCTCCCCGTCCACACTGTGTATGGTGCGGATGGGACACTGTTGACTTCAACTGGGGATATCGTCGGGCGGTGGAAGGAATACTTCGAGGATCTCCTCAATCCCACTGATATGCCTTCCACAGAGGAAGCAGGGTTTGGGGACAAGGGGGATGACTCGCCTATCACAGGGGCTGAGGTCGCCAAGGTGGTTAAAAATCTCCTTGGTGGCCGGGCCCCGGGGGTGGACGAGATTCGCCCCGAGTACCTCAAGGCCCTGGATGTTGTTGGGTTGTCATGGTTGACACGCCTCTGCAACATTGCGTGGAGGTCGGGGGCAGTGCCTTTGGCATGGCAAACCGGGGTGGTGGTTCCTCTCTTCAAAAAAGGGGACCGGAGGGTGTGCTCCAACTTTAGAGGGATCACACTCCTCAGCCTCCCTGGGAAGGTCTATGCCAAGGTACTGGAGAGGAGAGTCCGGCCGTTGGTTGAACCTCGGATTCAGGAGGAGCAATGTGGTTTTCGTCCTGGCCGTGGCACATCGGACCAGCTCTTTACCCTCTCGAGAATTCTTGAGGGTTCGTGGGAGTTTGCCCAACCAGTTTACATGTGTTTTGTGGACTTGGAGAAGGCATTTGACCGCGTCCCTCGTGGATTTTTGTGGGGGGTGCTTCGGGAGTATGGGGTATCGGGCTTGTTGTTACGAGCTATTCGGTCTCTGTACGACCGTTGTGAGAGTTTAGTTCGTATTGCCAACACTCGGTCGGAGTCATTCCCAGTGAGAGTTGGACTCCGCCAGGGCTGCCCTTTGTCACCGGTCCTGTTCATAATTTTTATGGACAGGATTTCTAGGCGCAGCCAGGGAATGGAGGGTGTCATGCTTGGTGACCACAGGATCTCATCTCTGTTGTTTGCAGATGATGTTGTCCTGTTGGCTTCATCCAGCAATGACCTACAGCTCTTGCTGGGACGGTTTGCCGCTGAGTGTGAAGCGGCTGGGATGAGAATCAGCACCTCCAAGTCCGAGTCCATGGTCCTCAGCCGGAAAAAGGTGGATTGTCCTCTCCGGGTTGGGGACAGGCTCCTGCCCCAAGTGGAGGAGTTTAAGTATCTTGGGGTCTTGTTCACGAGTGAGGGGAAAATGGAGCGAGAGATCGACAGACGGATTGGAGCAGCATCTGCAGTGATGCGGACGTTGTACCGGTCTGTTGTGGTGAAGAGGGAGCTTAGTTCTAAGGCAAAGCTGTCGATTTACCAGTCAATCTACGTTCCTACTCTCACCTATGGTCACGAGCTTTGGGTAATGACCGAAAGAACGAGATCGCGGATACAAGCGGCTGAAATGAGCTTTCTCCGTAGGATTGCTGGACTCACCCTCAGAGATAGGGTGAGGAGCTCAGTCATCCGGGAGAGGCTCAGAGTAGAACCGCTGCTCCTCCACATTGAAAGGAGTCAGTTGAGGTGGTATGGGCATCTGATTAGGATGCCTCCTGGACGTCTCCCACTTGAGGTGTTTCAGGCACGTCCCACTGGGAGGAGACCCCGGGGCAGACCCAGGACTCGGTGGAGAGACTATGTCTCCCAGCTAGTCTGGGAACGCCTTGGTATCCCCTCTGAAGAGCTGGAGCAGGTGGCTGGGGAGAGGGAAGTCTGGGCTTCTCTGCTTGAACTGCTGCCTCCGCGACCCGGACCTCCGGAAAAGCGGTAGAAGATGGATGGATGGATGGATGGAATCTGAAAGCGTACACACAAACACTGTATGGGGCGAACTGTGGCGCTAAACCGCCATTACGAAAAATGCCATTTTCCTCAATAACTACTGAACCACTAATCCTATCATTGTCAATCCAATTGCTAGTCATATATTTTCATGGTCAAGGAATCTGAAAACGTACACACAAACACTGTATGGGGGGAACTGTGGCCGCCATTATGGAAAAGGCCATTTTCAAGAATAACTAGAAAAGCACTCGGAGAGCGCAGACCTCCGCCAAGCGCCACAATTCCCCCCATACAGTGTTTGTGTGTACGTTTTCAGATTCCTTGAGCATGTAAACATATGACTAGCAATTGGATTCACAATGATTATTTGTTTATTTGACAGGGACAGTGCAATAAACACACAATTAATCAATGACAGTCAATGTGATAGTGATAGGATTAGTGGTTCAGTAGTAAAAGCATTGCCTCCTTGGCGGAGGTAATAAACTGAAGTGTTGCTGTTGTGTCCATCTCCTTCACTGACGGATGCAAATTGGGTAGACAGGTTGCCGTGGGTTTTATATTATATTATTTTGGGGTTGCGCTCCGCGGCAAACGAGAATTTAGAAGCTTCGCCGGCAGAGAGCTCGTTTTTGCGCAGCGCCTATGGCTGGCCGGTGAATTTCTGGCAAATGCGCAGTTCCTATGGCTGGCCGGGGAATTTCTGGCAAAGAATCCGTCGGCGAACAGCTGGCCGTGTGAGGTTTTGCAGTTGCGCGCAAACACAGGCATGCTGGCGGGCCCAGGCCAGCAGTGTTTTCCGCGTGCTTTTGTGCCTAAAACGTTGAAGAACGCAGAGTTTGTGTTGCAGACACGACGACCAGCGCCCTCCATTGCACCTGCGCACATGTTGAAAATGGCCCTATGTCACAGTGTGGAAAAATGCTTTAAAAAATTCCTGTATCCAGACGGTGAACCGGATCACCCCCAAAATTTAATCAGTTCTTCCTTGTACCATTTCCAACAACGCCTGAAAGTTTCATGGAAATCCGTCCAAGACTTTTTGAGTTATCTTGCTAACCAACAGACAAACAGACAGACAGACAGACAGACAGACAAACACACAGACAAACCCCGGCAAAAACATAACCTCCTCCTGGCCTTTTCGGCCTGGCGGAGGTAATGACAAATGCAATGTAGTAACAGTATACAGTGTTCGAAAGGGAGAAGGAAAAAGTGAACACTTATTAATTCCATCTCCTCTTTTCCATAAATACACCCATGTGAATTATATACAAACTAGAAAAGCACTCGGAGAGCGCAGACCTCCGCCAAGCGGCACAGTTCCCCCCATACAGTGTTTGTGTGTACGTTTTCAGATTCCCTGAGCATGAAAAGATATGACTAGCAATTGGATTCACAATGATTATTTGTTTATTTGACATGGACAGTGCAATAAACAGACAATTAATGAATGACAATCAATGTGATAGTGATAGGATTAGTGGTTCAGTAGTGTAAAACGGGGCTATAAGGGACGACGGGTTGATAAGGGACACTTTTCTGGGAAATGTTTTAAATGTAATTCTGCTTTTTTTATTTTGAGCAGGACGCTGAGTTGTGTTGTTATTGTCAAATATCCATGAATCCTTCATCAAATGTAGGCGGAAGCAAAATTAAAAAAGCAGAATTACATTTAGAAAAGTGTCCCATATTACCCCGCCGTCCCTTATAGCCCCGTTTTACGGTTGTAAAAGCATTGCCTCCTTGGCGGAGGTAATAAACTGAAGTGTTGGTGTGTCCATCTCCTCCACTGACGGATGCAGATTGGTTAGACAGGTTGCCGTGGGTTTTATATTATATTGGGGTTGCGCTCCGCGGCAAAACAGAATTTAGAATTTTCCCCAGCAGAGAGGTCATTTTTACGCAGCGCCTATAGCTGGGCGGGGAATTTGTGGCAAATAATCGGGCGGCGGACAGGTGGCCGTGTCAGGTTTTGCAGCGTGGCGCAAAAACACGCACGCTGGCGGGCCCAGGGCAGCAGTGTTTTCCGCGTGCTTTTGTGCCTAAAACGTTGAAGAACGCGGAGTTTGTGTTGGTCAGACACGACGACCAGCGCAATGTGTGCAGCCCCTATGGCTGGCGGGCCCAGGCCACCAGTGTTTTCCGCATGCTTTTGTGGCTAAAACGTTGAAGAAGGCGGAGTTTGTGTTGGTCAGACACGACGCCCAGCGCCGTCCATTGCGCCTGCGCACATGTTGAAAATGGCCCTATGTCACAGTGTTGAAAAATGCTTTTAAAAAATTCCTGTATCCAGACGGTGAACCGGATCACCCCCAAAATTTAATCAGTTCTTCCTTGTACCATTTCCAACAACGCCTGAAATTTTCATGCAAATCCGTCCAAGACTTTTTGAGTTATCTTGCTAACCAACAGACAAACAGACAGACAGACAAACAAACACACAAACCCTGGCAAAAACATAACCTCCTCCTGGCCTTTTCGGCCTGGCGGAGGTAACTACTGAACCACTCATCCTATCATTGTGAATCCAATTGCTTGTCATATGTTTTCATGGTCAAGGAATCTGAAAACGTACACACAAACACTGTATGGGGGGAACTGTGGCGCTAAACCGCCATTACGGAAAATGCCATTTTCGTCAATAACTACTGAACCACTACTCCTATCATTGTCGATCCAATTGCTTGTCATATGTTTTCATGGTCAAGGAATCTGAAAACGTACACACAAACACTCTATGGGGGGAACTGTGGCCGCCATTACGGAAAATGCCATTTTCGTGAATAACTACTGAACCACTAATCCTATCATTGTCAATCCAATTGCTAGTCATATGTTTTCATGGTCAAGGAATCTGAAAATGTACACACAAACACTGTATGGGAGGAACTGTGGCCGCCATTATGGAAAATGCCATTCTCGTGAATAACTACTGAACCACTAATCGTATTATTGTCAATCCAATTGCTAGTCATATGTTTTCATGGTCAAGGCATCTCAAAACGTACACACAAACACTGTATGGGAGGAACTGTGGCCGCCATTACGGAAAATGCCATTTTCGTGAATAACTACTGAACCACTAATCCTATCATTGTCAATCCAATTGCTAGTCATATTTTTTCATGGTCAAGGAATCTGAAAACGTACACACAAACACTCTGTAAATAACCCTATGTACATTTCTTCATTTGCTTATATTTTATTTTGGAGCTTATTACTTTTATGTACTATCAGTTACGGTTAGCTTCCTGTTTGATATTCGGTGCTTTTATTTTGAAGGAACTTCCGGTTATAACCGTTAGCGTGAGCAAACTAACGGCGGCAAAAGACGGGGAAGAAAAGGTTGTGATAAAATATAAAACGTATTTGTTATTAGCAGCCCCCTTGATAGAGGCACAAGGTATGTTTAATATGTAAATATGACAATTTGAATTTTTGTGTTAACATGTATGTATATTTTGTAGTATTTATTGTCAAGAGTTAAGGTTATTTTTAGCTAACAGTTGTAAGAGTATGGACTTTAGCTTATACGATGTTTTTCTGTGTGGTTCCCAGATCTTACGGTGAATTTGAGGGTTTACTGCCATTAAACCTAAAAAATCATCAGTAAAGTGTCATCCTTCATTCGGGGGGGTATGCTACAGTAAGAGCTTACCTCCGGGAGAGGTGAAGGCCTGTCGCCTGGTCGAGGCCAAGAGGAGACGCTTCACCCAATGTGCTACAACGAGCTGCCCGCGATTTCAAGGAACGGCACGGAAACGGCGCGAAGCAGCGAGCTGCAGCAACGGTCTAAGGATACGGTGACAAGCAATTGCTCTCAAAATGGAAGATAATAAATCAGTACAGATAAATGAAAAGGAACAACGAGAGGAAACAGTTAATGAAACGTTACCAAGGCAATCAGAAAGGCCTAGTGTGCCTACAGAGAAAATGCTGTTATATCAGAAGGATGAACAGACTAAAAGAGAGAAAAGGCTGTTAACTATCTATGAACATTGGAAAGGTCAGGTCAGAATTTACAGAGCAGACCTCAAAAGTGAGCTGTCAGATTCACAGTTAGCAGAAATGGCTGATGATATTGAAAGGACAGTAAATGACATGACAAAAGCATACAGTGAACTAAGAGAGCATAATGCACCATCCCATGTCATAAGGCGTAAAATGGACTCCTGTGAATCTGTGACAAAAGACATTATGAAAATCATTTCAGAGCGTTTGGCAGCCATAGATGAATATGATGCAGATAGAGAAAAGCAGCGCCTCCATCAACTCTTAACTTATGAACATGCTAAGTCCATTTTTGGCACTTCATCACAGTCTAGTTATCACTCTGAAGCAAGCATCGCTGCCAAAAGAATTAATGCAGCTGCAGAATTAGCTGCTAAGGAAGCTCAGTATAAAATCACACAAGAGGAAATCAAACAAAGGGAAAAATTAAGAGAAATGGAAGAGAAACACAGGAGAGAATTGGATGCACAAAAGTTTGAACTAGAGCGCTTACAAGCAGAAAAGGAAAGGCAAGCTGCACGTGCAAAATTAGAGATTTATGACAAGGAATTGAAAGTTGATACGGACAGTCAATGTATGTTACAGAACAATGGGACTTCTCCTGTCAACCAAAGCTTTGCACAACCAGCCCCATTGCTCTCCACAGGTTCATACCACCCGCTCATGCAACAATATGCATCCCTTCCTGTCAACTATTCTGTGCAACAACCACACTCTCAAGTTGTTTCTCCATCGCCTCCCACAGACATTTCCCAGCTGGCTAAAGCTATCCAAGACAGCATAGCTGTAAACAGAATCCCAGTGCCAGTGCCTATCGTGTTCAGCGGAGATCCCATCACCTATATCGAATGGAAGGCTTCCTTCAGCTCACTGATAGACTGCAAAGGTATATCTCCTGCTGATAAACTGCACTTGTTAAAAAGGTATATTACTGGCCCAGCACTTAAATGCCTTGAGGGCACATTTTATCGTAGCGACGAAGAGGCATACAAAGATGCCTGGAAAAGGCTTGACCAACGTTATGGTCAGCCTTTTGTTGTTCAAAAGGCATTCAGAGACAAACTGTCGAAGTGGCCTAAAATCCACTCAAAGGATGCAGAAGGTTTACGGACATTTTCTGATTTTCTCACAACCTGTCTCCAAGCAACACCACATGTAAAGGGCTTAGAGATACTGAGTGACTGTGAGGAAAACCAAAAGTTATTGCAAAAGGTTCCAGAATGGCTCGCAACACGTTGGAATCGTCAGGTTACAGTTGCTCTCATGGAAGGTAAAGATTTCCCCTCTTTCAAGGATTTTGCAGAGTTTGTAGCACTAGAGGCGGAAATTGCATGTAATCCTGTGACTTCTTCCTATGCACTCCATTCATGCAGTTCATCTCTGGAAAAAGGACATGCAAAAGAGATTAAACCAAACAGATTTGCAACCCAAGTCTTTACAACACAAGCTACAGCACATGCAGATAAAGCAAAGTTAAATGACACAAAGTTAAAGGTACCCTGCATGTTCTGCAAAGATGAAAGGCATCAGTTGTCAAAGTGCCCAAGCTTCTCAGAAAAGTCACTAGACGACAAACGGACATTTGTAAAGGACAATAAACTGTGCTACGGGTGCTTAAAGGTGGGCCACAATGCCAAAGACTGTCGTCATCGCCACACATGTGACACTTGCAAAGGACGACACCCCACTTGTTTGCACAATGAGAATCACAAGGCAAATGAAAGACCTCAGAGCTCCACAAACGTTACACCAGCCACAGAAAATGATACTATGGCAGTCACAGCTCTGAACGTCACAAAGGTGGGTCAATCAGGTAGTACCTCCATGATTGTTCCTGTGTGGGTTTCCACTACCCAGAGACCTTCTAAAGAGCAGTTAGTGTATGCTTTATTAGACACACAAAGTGACAATACATTTGTTAGTGAAGAGGTAACTAACCAGTTACAAGCAGACTCTCATCCAGTTAATCTAAAACTAACCACAATGCTGGGAGTTCACATGACAGTCAAAAGTCAGAGAGTACCTGACATAACGCACGGCTCAGGAGACGCACACACACAGGCTTAGAGTAGTTCAAAGAGTTTATTAACAGCAGGAGTGAATGAGTGCGTGTCTGCGGGATGTAAATGTGTTGGTGATGGTGTCTGCTCCAGGCACAGAGGCAGGTGACCGTACAGCCGAGCAACCCTATGGAGAGAGCACAGGGAGAGGGTGACGGGCATACACCAACACAGGAGGGATTTATGGCGAGAGAAGGACTTACTTGGTGGGTCAGGACAGCTGGCACAACAAGGGGGCGAGGCCCGGAAGACAGCCACCTGGAGAGCTCCGTACAGCAGCGAGGATTGGGCGATGGAGTGGAGATGTCCGCCGCTGGGGAATCCACCTGTGCACAGGGGAGAAGACTGAAGAAAAGAGGTAAGCGATCTTCTTACCAAAATGGTGACGCTGAAGGGAAGTATGCTCACAACGGTGAGGGACGAAGTCTGACGGCTTCAGGCCGAGCCTCCGGGCGAGACGGCCTTTATCCCTCGCCGCTGATGATTGTCAGGTGCGTGAGCAGGTGGCGCCGCTGATGAATGGCGCGGCGTGACAGTACCAGGGTTACGTGTGAGAGGTTACAACTCAGATGTTTGTATTGACCTTCCGCCCTCTTACACAAAGGACTATATTCCGTTTAATTATGACAACATACCCACGAACGAAACTGCAAAGCAATGGCCCCATCTGTCAGAGATTGTTGATAAGATACCTCCTCTTCTGAGCTGTGATGTTGGACTACTCATTGGATTTAACTGTTCCAGAACTCTAGCTCCAAAACAGGTTCTACTTGGAAAGGACAATGAGCCATTTGCAATCCAGACAGAGCTGGGGTGGAGCATTGTCGGTGGCTCCACATCAGAGTCAAATGAAACTGAAACAAGTCTGTGCCACAGAGTCATGGTAAAAGAACTACCTCCTGTAACACCTATGGATGTTATCAAAGTTCTTGAGTCTGATTTTAAGGATGCAAAGGCAAGCGACAAAATAGTCTCACAAGAGGATCTCATTTTTCTAGACAAACTCAAGGAAGGAATAAAGAAAAATGCACAAGGATACTGTGAGATGCCTCTTCCATTCAAACAAAGGCCACACTTATCAGACAACAAAAGGCTTGCAGAAATTAGACTCGAACACTTAAAACGAAAGTTCAACAAGGATGAGAAATACAAAAAGGACTTAACATTCAAAGACATGCCACAAGAAAGAGCACTGGGCATCCAATGGAACATTGAAAAGGACTGTTTCAAGTTTGACAACACACTAAAAGTACAGCCAGCCACACGCAGAGGCATTCTGTCCACTGTTGCGTCAATATATGACCCGCTTGGATTCTTAGCGCCATATGTACTGAACGGAAAGAGAATCTTGCAAGAAATGTGCCAACACGGTATCGGATGGGACGACCCCCTACTGAACACACTCAAGCCAAGGTGGGAGAGTTGGCAAAGTGACTTTGTAAATCTAGAAAAATTAAACATACCTCGTTGTTATCTACCCGCTAGTTTTGGTGAGCCTAAAGAAATAGAGTTGCACCACTTTTCAGATGCAAGCTCAAGTGGATATGGACAATGTAGCTATCTGAGAGCTAAAAACGCTAAAGATGAGATTCACTGCTCTCTGGTAATAGCAAAAGCGCGAGTTTCTCCTACTAAACTCACCACGATCCCCAGACTTGAACTCACAGCAGCTGTAGTTTCAGTCTCAGTCAGTAACATGTTACGGGAAGAACTGTGTTATGATGTGAAAGAATATTTCTGGACTGACTCAAAGGTGGTACTGGGTTACATAAATAATGATGCACGTCGTTTCCACACTTTTGTAGCTAACAGGGTCCAAAAGATTAGACAAAGTACAAGCCCTCAGCAATGGTTTTACGTGCCATCAGAAGTGAACCCAGCCGACAGTGCTTCAAGGGGTCTAACTGTCAATGAGTTAATTAAGTCTAGCTGGTTCACTGGCCCCACCTTTTTGTGGAAAAATGAACTGCCCACACCACAAACTGTTGAGCCGGATCTATTCATAGGAGATCCAGAAGTCAGAAAAGTACAGACAATGTTAACTAAAGTCACAAACACTGCGAGTCTTGCTGAACGTCTAAGTAAGTTCTCGTCATGGTCCAGAGCAATCAAAGCTGTAGCACATCTTATAAGAAGGGCTAAACATATCAAGTCAAATGCACCAGCTACAGTGAGTGAACAGGAAAATGCTGAACTTGTGATCATTTGTGATGTGCAGCATCAAGCATACGAACAGGAAATAAAACTGTTGAACAAAGGAAAACAGCTCCCACGTCACAACAAACTGTTTAAACTGGACATTTTCATGGACACAGATGGTCTCCTCAAGGTGGGAGGGAGACTTCGACATTCACCAACAAGTGACACCTTCAAACATCCAATCGTGATCCCAAAGGATCACTGTGCAGCTAAGCTCATAATATCTCACTGTCATAACAAGGTAAAACACCAAGGAAAGGGATTTACCATAAATGAAATCAGATCTAGTGGCTACTGGATTCCAGGAATGAGTAAAACAGTTGCTTCATACATCGGTCAGTGTGTGACCTGCCGCAGACTCCGCAAAGCTCCAGAGGGTCAGAGGATGAGTGACCTACCTCCACAGCGCTTAGAGCCCTCTCCTCCCTTCACACACTGCGGCATGGACTGTTTTGGCCCGTTTGTGACAACAGAAGGAAGGAAACAACACAAACGGCATGGACTCTTATTTACTTGCTTTTGCTCTCGTGCCATCCACATCGAGCTATTAGAGGACTTGTCTACTGATGCATTCATTAACGCATTAAGGTGTTTCATTTCAATCAGAGGTGCAGTCAAACGAATCCAATGTGACCAGGGAACAAACTTTGTTGGCGCTCAAAATGAGTTTAAAGCAGCCTTAAATGAACTAGACACTCAGAAACTAAGCACTTACTTATCCGAAAGACAATGTGACTTTGTGATGAATGCACCCCACTCCAGTCATGCAGGGGGAGTGTGGGAGCGTCAGATAAAGACTGTCAGAAGTGTACTGAATACCACTCTGTCACTTGCTCATGGTAGACTCAATGATGCTTCATTAAGGACTCTATTCTATGAAGCCATGACTATAGTCAACAGCAGACCCCTAACTATAGATAACTTGAACAACCCTGACAGCTTAGAACCACTTACACCCAATCACCTGCTCCACATGAAATCCAACGCACCGTTGCCCCCACCTGGCACGTTTCCAAAGGAGGACCTATATGGCAAAAGGAGATGGCGCCGCGTGCAGTTCCTTGCAGAGCAGTTCTGGAGCCGCTGGAGACGGGAATATGTTCACAACATCATTTCAAGGCAAAAATGGCATTCACCAAAAAGGAATCTAAAAGTAGGTGATGTTGTGTTAGACATGGATGAACTAGCGCCCAGAGGTGAATGGAGACTTGCAAGAGTTTTAGAGACTGTTAGTGGAAAAGATGGACTTGTGCGAAGAGCAAAGATTTCGCTTGGAGAAAAGAGACTAAATAACAAAGGTCAACGCTCTAGTAAGCTATCAGTTGTAGAGCGTCCAGTACAAAAACTGGTCTTGTTGTTAAAAAGTTCTTAAGACGACCTCTTTATATGAGTTCTTTTGCTTGAGAAAATTATTTGTTGATGTTCTTATGGAACCCAAACACTCATAATTTTGGTGGGAGTGTAAATAACCCTATTGAAGCGGCATGAAAAAATAAGCAGCAGTGCTGTGGTTTTGAGCAGGTTTTATTAATCATGTCGCCTTCACGGGATCCTCTCTCCGGTGCATAGTGGAGCAGCCCGGAGCGGGATCCCTAGGCTCTCAGAGAAAGAGAGGCGGACACAGTGTGTCCACCTGTTGCAGGATCAGAGTGAGAGTGAAAGAGAGAGATTGCGTTACAGAGCTGCATCTTATATACCTGACCATAACAATACATCAAAAGGACATACCCCACAGTTTAGAATGATCAAAGGGACAACAGAACAGGCAGGAGGTATTTGCATTTGTGAGACCAAGGGCAGATTAGCTAGACCTCGCTCCAGGTGCGGACAAAGAAGCTAACAAGCACATCTACATATTGATCTGAGTCGCTAGGTCACAGTAAGGACAGGACGCATGAGTACAAAGGATGAAAGGCATCGATTAACATCACATAGGTGAGACAGAAGAAACTCGTCTACCTGTAGACATTAATACACCAAAGCACATCTAAGATGCTCAGAAAAAGCACAGTAAGGACAAGCCATATGCACACTATACAGAATGGCGCATTACATCACAACACATGCATGTTTGCATCACAAATACATGAATGGCACATTGCTTCTCAGTAATGCAGCAGAAAAACAGAGAAAAGAGGGCTGAGTGTCCTTAGTCTGTTGTGGGGTTAAAACGAACCGCCACACTATGTACATTTCTTCATTTGCTTATATTTTATTTTGGAGCTTATTACTTTTATGTACTATCAGTTACGGTTAGCTTCCTGTTTGATATTCGGTGCTTTTATTTTGAAGGAACTTCCGGTTATAACCGTTAGCGTGAGCAAACTAACGGCGGCAAAAGACGGGGAAGAAAAGGTTGTGATAAAATATAAAACGTATTTGTTATTAGCAGCCCCCTTGATAGAGGCACAAGGTATGTTTAATATGTAAATATGACAATTTGAATTTTTGTGTTAACATGTATGTATATTTTGTAGTATTTATTGTCAAGAGTTAAGGTTATTTTTAGCTAACAGTTGTAAGAGTATGGACTTTAGCTTATACGATGTTTTTCTGTGTGGTTCCCAGCTCTTACGGTGAATTTGAGGGTTTACTGCCATTAAACCTAAAAAATCATCAGTAAAGTGTCAACCTTCATTCGGGGGGTATGCTACACACTCTATGGGAGGAACTGTGGCCACCATTACGGAAAATGCCATTTTCGTGAATAACTACTGAACCACTGCTTGTCATATGTTTTCATGATCAAGGAATCTGAAGACTGTATGGGGGGAACTGCGCCGCTTGGTGGAGGTCTGCGCTCTCCGAGTGCTTTTCTAGTTTCTTACTGTTGTGTTCAGCCCTATTCTCTCCCCTCTCATTGCTCCCAGCTGGTCCAAATTATAATCATTGTTTCCTCCTGCCCGCTCGTGGTATGCGCATCTGCCAGCAATTGTGTCATTTTATTTTCAGCTATATAAAGACTGTTATTTTGCTTCCTCATTGCCGGAGTCTTAAGATTCTCTTCCTCACCAGAACCTTTCCCCTGTGCTGGTGTATCTTGTAAGTTTGCTTTGCCTTCAGGTTGGACTTTGTGTTGTGCACTGTTTTGGATTTTTGTGTTTTCATTAAATATCACAAACTAGCAGTTCAGTGCGTGGGTCTTCCTCTGTGCCCCGAGGGGGCATTTCGTGACAGTTATTGTACTGCATGAGTTTATTGATGATAGACGATAAACTACACATATAAACTAAAACAGTTATAACTAGAAAAGCACTCGGAGAGCGCAGACCTCCGCCAAGCGCCGCAGTTCCGCCCATACAGTCTTGAGATTCCTTGATCATGAAAACATATGAGAAGCAGTGGTTCAGTAGTTATTCACGAAAATGGCATTTTCCGTAATGGCAGCCACAGTTCCTGCCATACAGTGTTTGTGTGTACGTTTTCAGATTCCTTGACCATGAAAACATATGACTAGCAATTGGATTGACAATGATAGGATTAGTGGTTCAGTAGTTATTCTGGAAAATGGCATTTTCCATAATGGCGGCCACAGTTCCTCCCATACAGTGTTTGTGTGTACGTTTTCAGATTCCTTGACCATGAAAACATATGAGTAGCAACTGGATTGACAATGATAGGATTAGTGGTTCAGCAGTTATTCACGAAAATGGCATTTTCCGTAATGGTGGCCACAGTTCCCCCCATACAGTGTTTGTGTGTACGTTTTCAGATTCCTTGACCATGAAAACATATGACAAGCAATTGGATTCACAATGATAGGATTAGTGGTTGAGTAGTTATTGAGGTAAATGGCATTTTCCGTAATGCCGGTTTAGCGCTACAGTTCCCCCCATACAGTGTTTGTGTGTACGTTTTCAGATTCCTTGACCATGAAAACATATGACTAGCAATTGGATTGACAATGATAGGATTAGTGGTTCAGTAGTTATTCTTGAAAATGGCCTTTTCGGTAATGTTGGCCACAGTTCCCCCCATACAGTGTTTGTGTGTACGTTTTCAGATTCCTTGACCATGAAAACATATGACTAGCAATTGGATTGACAATGATAGGATTAGTGTTTCAGTAGTTATTCACGAAAATGGCATTTTGCGTAATGGCGGTTTTCTTGTGGATGGTGATCCGGATCACCACCAAAATCTAATCATCTGTAGGATACGCCATTTCTGACAATCTATGAAAATTTCATGAAAATCCGTCCATAACTTCTTGAGTTATCTTGCTATCAGACAAACAAACAGACAAACAGACAAACAGACAAACAGACAAACAAACAGACAAACAGACAAACCAACGCCGCTGATCACATAACCTCCCCCTTTGGCGGAGGTAATGATGACTGCACAACTCCCATTCCCCAAAGTGCAAGATACAACACTTATGAATATAACACATAAAAGATTACACAAGTCTGACAAACAAATAAACAGTACTGGATGTCCCATTCATTTTCAATAATTCTGTAATTAATATTCACACAATCAAATAAATCTTAGTGTTCAGTCCCTTTTATATTTGTCAAAGTCTAACATGTGTGATTGCCTACATATAGGCTATACCACTTTGTATTCCACTTTCAAACACAGCCTACATTTGGGTTTGTTAAGCCTTATTGGCCTGCCTGTTTTCAGACAAGAATACTTGCTTTCTACGGGCATGCACAAGTATAAACTAAATTATAATGGTGACTGAACAACTCCCATTCCCCAGCATAATAGTGCAAGATACACTATTATGAATATAACTCATAAAAAGATCACACAAATAAGTAATCTGACAAAAAAAAAATAAACAAGCAGCTCTTAAACAGTGGCTAGTATTGGATGTCCCTATGGCTGTGTAGTTGTGCATGTACATGTTGGACATATGCATATGTGATTTAACTAGTTGTGCATGTATATGTTGGACATATGCATATGTGATTTAACCTCACGATGAAGGAGCCACAGAGTCTGAGACCCCTGCGACGCAGAGTCTGAGCCCCCTGCGGAGGACAGCGAGAGAAGACATAGGTGTGGACAGAAGACTTCCTGTCCTCTGAGGCTCGAGAGGAGAGAGGGGGGAGTAATGTAAATAAAGGGATGATGAATGTGAATAAAGGGATTATGATGGAGATGTGTGACCTCCCCTGCGAGGGAGATTCCTTTATGTGAGAATGTTTAAAGGTGAGGACTTTGGTGTGTTTCCTCCTCTTTGTTCGCTGCTCAAGAATGAGAGCAGACTGTGGGAATGATTGCTTGAAATAAACTTGAATTAAATGCAATTCAGTTTCGTTATTCAAGGCTCCCCACAGTCCCATTCATTTTCAATTATTCTGTGATTAATATTCACACGATCAAATAAATCTCAGTTCAGTCCCTTTCATGTTTGTCAAAGTCTTACATGTGCGATTTCCTACATGCGATTTGTACAACTAGTACAAGCAACCGCAGCGGCGACCCAAGACAGCGGGGAGCCAGAGGCGGCAGACCCAGGCTGGCCGACGACGGCGGCAGCACGGCCGCGACGAGGTGGAGCCAATGGTCCGGGGGCAGAGGCGCGGCCCTGACACAGCGGAGGAGAGGATCTCTGCTTTTACCATCAGAGGTTCGCTGATAGGGCATGCAGGTGTGTGCCGCCCTGCAACTTCAAGAGTTCGGGAAACGGCAAGACCGGGGGTTGCTAGCAGCTTCGACTCTCGGAGAAGGCAACAAGCTGCTCTACATCACGGATGCGAGCTCCGGACGAGAGCTCCTCATAGACACCGGAGACCCGTGGTCAGGCAGGCAGCAGAGGCAGCTGGCCGCGATCTCGGAATTTACCACTGACATTAGGCACGTTGCGGGCAAATTCAATGTAGTAGCAGATTGTCTCTTGCGCGGAGTCACGACTCCACCACGCGCAGAGGCAGAACGGGCCACCGTGACTGCGCAGCAGGAGAGCGGCGCGGTGGCGCACGCAGCCCCGGTGCACGTGGGTATAGATTACGCAGCCATGGCAGCGGACCAGGGGGCGGACGCAGACGTGCGCGCGCTCCAGTCTGGACCAACAGGGTTAAGGCTGGAGAGCAAGTGTTTACAAACCGGTATGCCCCCCCTGATCTGCGACGTGTCGACGGGGCGCCCGCGTCCGGTGGTTCCGGCCGCGTGGCACCGCCGTGTTTTTGACTCGGTCCACTCACTGGCGCACCCGGGGGTGCGCGCGTCGGTGAAAATGGTAGCGGAAAAGTTTGTTTGGCCGTGCCTGCGCAAGCACGTGAAGGAATGGGCAAAAACCTGCATTTCCTGTCAACGGGCCAAAATTCACAAGCACACAAGAGCCCCGTTAGAACCGTTTCACATTCCAGCCAGAAGGTTCGACCACGTGCACGTCGACCTCGTGGGCCCCCTACCGGCATCACAGGGGTTCACGCATCTTTTGACAATGGTGGACCGAACCACACGTTGGCCGGAAGTGGTCCCGCTTGCGACGACCACGGCCGCGGAGGTGGCTCACATTTTTTTAACGGCTTGGGTGGCGCGCTTCGGGGTTCCGTCAGACATCACGTCCAATAGAGGACCTCAATTCATCTCTGAGCTGTGGTCAGTGATGGCCAACGGCTTGGGAGCCAAAATTCACCGCACTACGGCTTACCACCCTCAGGCTAATGGTTTATGCGAGCGTTTTCATAGGTCTTTGAAGGCAGCACTCAGAGCGTCGCTCACGGATGCAGATTGGGTAAATAAACTACCATGGGTTTTATTAGGGTTGCGTTCTGCGCCCAAAGAGGACTTAGATGCCTCCCCAGCGGAGCTGGTATTCGCACAACCTCTTAGGCTGCCAGGCGAGTTTTTACCAGAGCACCCGGAGCCCCCACCTCTCCCTGCTCTGGGACCGTTAGTTGGCACGGGAGCAGACACACTTCCGGGTCCGGTTCATCACGCTTTTCCACGAGTTTTCGTCCCCAAGGCTTTGAAAAATGCCGAGTTTGTTTTTGTCAGGCGCGAAGCCCTAAAAGCAACACTCAAACCACCTTACGAAGGGCCATTTCGAGTGCTGGAGGCAGGTGATAAGCAATTTGTGCTAGATTTTGGAGACAGAAAAGAGACAGTCAGTATTGACAGACTAAAACCTGCTTTTGTCATGAAGGACGGGTCTGTACCGGTCGCAGTGGCGCCTCGACGAGGCAGGCCCCCGCAGGGGGCAAATAATCACTCTCTCCCTCAGTCAACAGAGCCGGAGCAGAAAGGCGCCGCAGGCAAGGCGGGGCCAACTCACAGCAGATTCGGCAGACGGTTGAAGCCCAGGCGGCGCACAGACTGAATGTTGATGTTGATTATACAGTAGTCAGTAAGATGTTATTGAATTTTAGGGAATAGTCCGTTCTTCATCGTTTGGGGGGGGGGGGGTATATGGCTGTGTAGTTGTGCATGTACATGTTGGACATATGCATATGTGATTTAACTAGTTGTGCATGTATATGTTGGACATATGCATATGTGATTTAACCTCACGATGAAGGAGCCGCAGAGTCTGAGACCCCTGCGACGCAGAGTCTGAGCCCCCTGCGGAGGACAGCGAGAGAAGACATAGGTGTGGACAGAAGACTTCCTGACCTCTGAGGCTCGAGAGGAGAGAGGGGGGAGTAATGTAAATAAAGGGATGATGAATGTGAATAAAGGGATTATGATGGAGATGTGTGACCTCCCCTGCGAGGGAGATTCCTTTATGTGAGAATGTTTAAAGGTGAGGACTTTGGTGTGTTTCCTCCTCTTTGTTCGCTGCTCAAGAATGAGAGCAGACTGTGGGAATGATTGCTTGAAATAAACTTGAATTAAATGCAATTCAGTTTCGTTATTCAAGGCTCCCCACAGTCCCATTCATTTTCAATTATTCTGTGATTAATATTCACACGATCAAATAAATCTCAGTTCAGTCCCTTTCATGTTTGTCAAAGTCTTACATGTGCGATTTCCTACATATAGGCTACATCTCTGTATTCCACTTTCAAACACAGCCTACATTTGGGCCTGTAAAGCCTGAATGGGCTTCCTGTTTCAGACACGAATACTTGCTTTCTACGGACATGCACTAGTACATCTTGAACAGAAGACCCATTAATATGAGCTGACTTACCAAAGATCATTAGGTGACTGGCTACAGCAAGGGCGATCCTGGCCAACTTGCCGCAGCTGGTGGCGAGGGACTACCGTGCCCTGGCGCAGGAAGCGGTCCGCATCAACTTGGTGATCAGAGCTCCCAGCATGCAGACAATGGCACCAGCATCCATGAGGGACTCCACCGAGGTCGAGGAGCTGTTCGTGGTGGCCGGAACAGACACCAGAAGATGAAGGAAAGGGGTGATCTTTTTTATCATCGCCATTTCGGCTCGAATGCCCAATGCCGCCTGTCGCCATATCAATTCAAGAAGCCGGGAAGATGGCATGTTTGGAATTCGGTGGCAGCGGCAACCGATGGTGACAGAAACAGACTGTTTTATGTCACAAACACACGTTCGGGGAGACAATTTTTGGTGGACTCCAGCTCCCAGAAGAGCCTCATCCTGCCGGTCAATGCAGACAAGGTGGCAAGGCGCAACGGTCCCGAGCTCACAGCTACCAACGGATCCACCATCAGGACATTTGGCGAATGGACACTGACAATATGCTTACACGGACGTAACTTTCAGTGAGACTTTGTGATAGCTGCATGTTCCAGCCCCATTTTAGGTGCAGATTTTTTATGTGCTTATGGGTTATTTGTTGATGTTGCTAATAGAAGATTAATGGATGCTGTCTCTTTTGCCTCTTTGCCCTGTGCAGCTTGAGGTCCTGGGTCAACAACACTGACTAACATTATAGCTCCAGGGGGTAAATACCAACAGTTACTCACACAGTTCCCAGCACTCATGGTCCGGATGTTTTCGGGTACGATAATGAAGCACGGAGTCGAACATTTCATAACTACAAAAGGGCCGCCAGTATTCACGCGACCTCGGCGCCTGGATGCAGCTAAACTGGCCAGCACGCACGAGGGGTTCACCAACTTAGAACAGTTGGGCATCGTCAGGCACTCCAACAGCCCTTGGGCATCCCTGCTACACATGGAGCCTAAAGCAGACAGGTCGTGGCGACCATGCGGGCGTTTCCGGCGCTTGAACAGCGCTACGGAACATGATCACTCTCCTATTCCACACATCCAGGATTTTTCCATACACCAGGCCGGGGTGTGTGTTTTTTCCAAAGTGGATCTGGTCTGCGGTTACCACCAGATCCCAGTGCGTGCAGAAGACATCCCCAAAAAAGCTGTAATAACTCCTTTTCGCCTTTTTGAGTTTTTACGCATGCCATTCGGATTAAAAGGCGTGGTGCAGACCTTCCGGAGGATGATGGACACAGTGCTTCGCAACTTGTCCTTCGTTTTTGCCTAAATAGACGACATTCTGGTAGCCAGCGCGTCTGAGAAGGAGCACATTGCCCATCTCAAGACAGTTTTCCAGATGTTTTAAGCGCACGGGCTGATAGTTAACCCTGCAAAATGCCAGTTCGGTGTGCCAGTGATTGACTTTTTGGGCCACCGCATTTCATCGGAGGGCGCCATCCCGTTACTGGACAAGGTGCGCACTGTGTCGGACTTTCCGTGCCCACAGACCGTGAGGGCACTACAGGAGTTTTTGGGAATGGTAAATTTTTATATCCCTTTCCTTCCCCGGGCAGCCTAGCTGATGTAGCCATTGTATGCCGTGCTTAAAAAAAAGAAGCCTGCAGAAAACATCGATTGGACTCCCGAGCGAGACCAGTCTTTTATGAACGCCAAAACAGCGCTTGCAGATGCTGCATTGTTAGCCCACCCGGTTCCATCTGCACAGTTAGCGCTCACGACGGATGCATCTGACATTGCCATAGGGGCAGTGGTGGAGCAGTGCGTCTCAGGTTCGTGGCAGCCGCTCGCATTTTTTAGCCGGACTTTGAGCGATAATGAATGTAAGTACAGCACATTTGATAGAGAATTGCTGGCTCTCCACCTGGCGATGCGGCATTTCCAGTTCTGGCTGGAGGGGCACGGGTTCACCGCATTCGTGGACCATAAACCGCTGACGCACGTGATGTCCAAGGCCTCAAAACCGTCATTGGCCTGGCAGCAATGGCATTTGGCCGCAGTTTCAGAGTTTACTACCGACATTCAACACGTTGCTGGTAAACTCATTGTTGTGGCCAATTGCCTGTTGCGCACATTAATCGCCCTGGTCTACATGGGGATAGATTTCCCCGCCATGGGGGGAAATCTATCCCACGTGGACCACACCACGCGCTGACCTGAAGCGGTCACGCTGGATTCTACCACGTCCACGGAAGTGGGGCACACTTTTTTGTTGGTGTGGGTTGCACGTTTCGGATCTCCATTGGACATCACATCCGACAGGGGTCCACAATTCGTTTCAGAACTCTGGTCTGTGATGGCTTAGAGCCTGGGGGTCAAAATTCACTGCACTACCGCGTACAACCCCCAGGCTAACATGTTATGCAAGCGTTTTCATAGGTCGCTTAAAGCAGCGCTCAGAGCTTCACTCACGGACACAAATTAAGTCAGCTACCTGCCCTGGGTTTTTTAGGGTTGCGCTCCATACCTAAGGAGGATTTGGCAGCCTCCCCAGCAGAACTCATTTTTTCTCAGCCACTGCAGATCCCCAGAGAGTTTTTACCGGAAAACTCCACGACCAAGGCTTGTCCGCCCATGCAACTTTTACACAGGACGGAGGCTGTGAGCGTTCCGGGCCCAGCCCACCATTGTTTTCCCCACACACTCATCCCAAAAAGCTTGCAGAATGCCAGTTTTGTTTTTGTCAGGCAAGATGCGCACCGGACCCCGCTGTGCCCACCGTACAACAGGCCGTTCAGGGTGTTGGAACCTGGGGAGAAGCATTTTGTATTAGACTTGGGGGGATATAGGGAGATTGTCTGCATTGACAGGCTGAAGCCTGCTTTTGTGTTGGCAGACAAACAGGTGGTGTTGGCCCAAGATCCCCGGCGCGGACAACCACCATTGGTAGCTCCGCAAAGTGCTGATCCCTCAGCAGGGACCTGCGCTCACGAAGTTAATGTGTTTTCCCCCACTCCCTCTTTCCCTCTACAGACTGAAGTGCCCTCCGGTACACCTCACCAGCAAGGCGGTTCAACTGGATCAGCAACCCCCGCTACAGCTGCTATGAGCGCCGGCTTAAGCCCAAAGGATGGGGGGGGGGTTAGGGCCACTTCTGGGTGTTCGGGGGGGGGGGCGCTGTGTGGTGGCATGGAGTTGGGGTTTCTCCACCCAGAGACGGCAGAGGAAAGAGGAGGACAATGGACCGAAGGAGGAGGTGTCACCGGGGGGTATCAGACGGGACTGTTGGTTCTATGCGCCCCCCTGGGGAGAGTAAGAGATGCAGGATCCGCGAAGAGAAGAAAGGTGTTGGTGCGGCGCCGGCATTATGTTATGTTAATGTGCCACACAATTCTTTGTTCACACAACGTGTATGGTCGGAAGTTCCGTGTCTCGATTCATGGGAATAAAAATATAAAAGAGGAATGCACAGAGACCCGGGACTCTCTTTTGCTGTAAATTATGTTGGAGAAGGAATAAAGTTTCTGTGTCGTTGCCTCGCCTTCCTCCTTTCTCCACAATGCGACAAAAAAAACATGTGTACGAGTTGACCCATGGGTGAACTACACAGGTCAGTGATTATCTCACAGTAGAACCCAACTATGCCACAGCCTGTTCTGGAGTACTGAAGCAGCTGACCGATTTCCTCCAACAGTCCCTCGCTTATTTATATATTTATATATTTATATGTACATATGTATATTCGCTGCTCTTGTTTTTTCTTGTCTTCTGATTGTTGCTCTGAGTGTTGCTATCCCTGTGCTGTTGCAATCCTGGAATTTCCCCATTGTGGGACTAATAAAGGCTTATCTTATCTTATCTTACCAGGATGTCCTGGAATTAAATCGGGGGAATATTATGAACATTTTGATTAAAAAAAACACGCAGTGTGAGCAGTTACAATCCCAGTCCTCATGTAATCATACATTGTTGGGTGGGTGTGCAGAGAGAGTAGACAGTAGTGACAGAGCAGACTCTTTTCATGTAAGACAAAAGGATTTTAAGAGTGCCTTCAGAGGCAGCAGACAGTTGAACTCTATCAGCTGTTCCTGGAAGAGACCAGAACTGAACAGCAGAACAAGGCCTTGGTGGAGGTATGTGTTCCCAGATCACCACCAAAATGTTATGAGTTCCTCTCTAGTCCAAGGACCACCTCTGGTAAAAACTGCATCCAAATCCATCCAGTAGTTTTGGAGTACACGCATGCATAGTGAAAATAATGTGCAGTTCACATGCCCATACTGTCGGCGGCAGCCAAGAGAAACCAAACTGATTTGAAGAGCTGCAATCCAAACACAGAAGAAGAGCAAGGTGGCAGACATTTTGAATGGCAGAAACGATGGAGGTACGTGAATACAATGACAATCAAAATGAAATGGAGCTTTTGCTGTTTAGTGGCAGAGGAAGAAAACAGATGGGCAAAAAGACAGACATTTGTTCACCCAGTATTGGCGGATTGCAGAGAGTACTTTCCTGTGGTGGGAGTTTACGGGCGCATGTGCAGTACCATTCCATTGATGGTAAAGACAAGCTGTTTTTTGGGTTATTTCAAAAACAAAGCGTTATTTTGAAATTCTGGCTAATTAAAAGTCAAGAAAATATGGTGCTACAATGACACAAGCCTTTAGTTCCACTTCATTTTGTCCGGGCGAGCTGAAACAGAGAGGTGGACAGACAGAGACAGATGGACAGATACAGAGAGCCACAAACAGACGCACTAACTGACTATTGTATTGTTGTGTCTGAATAAACGAGGAGGCGAGGTGACATTTTATAATGTTTATTATCAGGAACTATGTACACACGGGGAGACCCTACCGCGAGTACAGGAGTCCCAGCGAAGAGACAATATGTCTCCCGCTTCAGGATTATATACTCCAGGTGACGCCACCCCCCAAAGGCGGGGCATCACCCCTCCCTAGCCTAGGGCACCGCCATACTAATATTATATATATATTACGATCCTACTTTCTCCCCATCCCCCCTTTGAAAAAATGCAAGCACACAAATTACCCAACCAAATAATTTACACCCGATTCACACACTAATACAAGAGGGTATAGGCCTACTCATTCACTCACCACACTGGCCCAGCGGAGCTCTCTGCTATGTAAACAACAGTCCTAGAAAAGAAAAAAGGCCACTCACCAAACTAAATCAATCCCATTAAAGCTAAACATATACACACAACAATCATAGACATACACAATGGCGGTACCCGATCCCATAAACTTGCAGAATACACATAAGTACACACAGAGAACTCTCCACAATAAAAAAAAACAAAAAAACACAAGTATCCACACTATAGGGCAATTAACATACCCATTCACACCCAGGCGCTACTGCACCTCACACTTACTAAACAGTCACACAACAATGGTGGTCTTGTGCCTCAAATCTCTTAAACACCCCATTACAGTGGCAGACATTCCTTTTACTTTCAAGAACGTAAATGGCCATTAAGACCACACCACATACAGGGAAATCAAAACACAACGTCAAGTGCTGGAAATAGTAATAAAGCACAACATTGCAAAAATACTGTAAGTAGTTACTATTACAAAGAAGTGGCAACACAAATCTATGAACATTTCCCTCTCTTTTTTTTTAACAAAACGAACCCAATATCCACATGTCACACTCCTAAGCTGTACCACTAATAGGATAAATGACCATAAGAACCAACTTACATGTTTCACATTGCCCACATGGTTCTCATCATCCCATTCCATAACGACTTCAACATGTGAATACAGTCAGAATATATTGAACATACAGCCGTGGACAAAATTGTTGGTACCCCTCTGTTAATGAAAGAAAAACCCATAATGGTCACAGAAATAACTTGAATCTGACAAAAGTGGTAATAAATAAAAATTCTATGAAAATTAACCAATGAAAATCAGACAATGCTTTTGAATTGTGGTTCAACAGAATTACTTTAAGAAACAAACTCATGAAACAGGCCTGGACAAAAATGATGGTACCCCTAGAAAAGATTGAAAATAATGTGACCATAGGGACATGTTCAACCAAGATGTGTCCTCTAATTAATATCACAGGTGTCTACAAACTTGTAATCAGTCAGTCGGCCTATTTAAAGGGTGACAAGTAGTCACTGTGCTGTTTGGTGACATGGTGTGTACCACACTAAACATGGACCACAGGAAGCAAAGGAGAGAGTTGTCTCAGGAGATTAGAAAGAAAATTATAGACAAGGATGTTAAAGGTAAAGGCTATAAGACCATCTCCAAGCAGCTTGATGTTCCTGTGACTACAGTTGCACATATTATTCAGAAATTTAAGATCCACGGGACTGTAGCCAACCTCCCTGGACGTGGCTGCGGGAGGAAACTTGATGAAAAATGGAAGAGACGGATAATATGAATGGTAACAAAAGAGCCCAGAACAACCTCTAAACACATTCATGGTGAACTCCAAGGTCAAGGTACATCAGTGTCAGATCGCACCATCTGTCGTTGTTTGAGCCAAAGTGGACTTCATGGGAGACAACCAAGGAGGACACCACTGTTGAAAACAAATCCTAAAAAAGCCAGACTGGAATTTGCCAAACTGCATGTTGACAAGCCACAAAGCTTCTGGGAGAAAGTCCTATGAACAGATGAGACAAAACTGGAACTTTTTGGCAAGGCACATCAGCGCTATGTTCACAGATGCAAAAATGAAGCATACCAAGAAAAGAACACTGTCCCTACTGTGAAACATGGAGGAGGTTCTGTTATGTTCTGGGGCTGCTTTGCTGCATCTGGCACAGGGTGTCTTGAATCTGTGCAGGGTACAATGAAATCTCAAGACTATCAAGGTATTCTAGAGAGAAATGTGCTGCCCAGTGTCAGACAGCTTGGTCTCAGTCGCAGGTCATGGGTCTTGCAACAGGATAATGACCCAAAACACACAGCTAAAAACACCCAAGAATGGCTAAGAGCGAAACACTGGACTATTCTAAAGTGGTCTTCTATGAGCCCTGATCTAAATCCTATTGAACATCTGTGGAAGGAGCTGAAACATGCCATCTGGAGAAGGCACCTTTCAAACCTGAGACAACTGGAGCAGTTTGCTCATGAGGAGTGGGCCAAAATACCTGCTGAGAGGTGCAGAAGTCTCATTGACAGTTACAGAAATCGTTTGATTGCAGTGATTGCCTCAAAAGGTTGCGCAACAAAATATTAAGTTAAGGGTACCATCATTTTTGTCCAGGCCTGTTTCATGAGTTTGTTTTTTTAAAATAATTCTGTTGAACCACAATTCAAAAGCATTATCTGATTTTCATTGGTTAATTTTCATAGACTTTTTATTTATTACCACTTTTGTCAGATTCAAGTTATTTCTGTGACCATTATCGGTTTTTCTTTCATTAACAGAGGGGTACCAACAATTTTGTCCACATGTGTAATAACCATAAACAAAACATATCTATTAATAAATGCACATTATCGGACACACCATAAGCCCTCACACATTCAACCTGGGTCTCCTGAAGGCCTCTGCCTGGAGTGTCCGTCACGCGGCCCACTTCCAGAACGTCTCCATTTCTTTGTGACATGAGACGGACTGCATAGATGCCCTTTTCTGCTCCAGCGTTGCAGCTTGTTGGGATGCCGTCTTGACCCATCAGCCAAAATCAGGTAGCCATCACCGCCGGACTGGACCACCCACAGATTATCCTGTCCATCCGTCAGTTTCCTGGAACTGTGCACCCGACCAAGCCGAGGCACACGTCATCACCCTCACCCAGGGGAGCGCTCACTGGCTTTCTCCGTCATCTGCATTGCGATCTGGCACCCTTATGACTCCTCAGCGGTTCAACAAGTTAACTCGAGCCATGTCCCTTGCTTTTGATATCGGCACGGCCAGGGTTCGTGCAGTCTGGTGGTACCCCAGATACCAGACGATATTGCATCGGAGCGGCACCAGTCACCATTGGCTCAGCAGCCGAAACTTGTCGGCCACCGGAGCCCTGTAGCTCACACTCTTCGGACCTTTCCGCCACCGCAGGGGTCAAACCATGCTGTTCGAGTCCACCGTCCATGGGACCACAAACACTGGCACGGGATCTTCGCCTAGTTGGCGTACTAAGATGCTGGCGGTGTCCCTCTTCACCCAGAATGGGCCACCCACAGTCCCACACTTCTTCGCCACTTCCCACATAAAATGGCCGGTTACACAGACCACCATCAGTCTACTCCTCCATATCTATGCAAGTGATGGTGAAACCGAACCCGTAAAACAAGTCACCACCCATCAGATTAATACCTTCTTGAGACATCGAGATGTCAAAGGGATCATTACCATAATCACAACAGGCAATGTACATTTTACTCACATTGTAGTGGGGAAAACACCGTCTTACAATTTCTAAGTTCAAAATGGAGGTTGCCGACCCCGTGTCCACCAACATCGGCAACGGCGTCCCGTCCGTGTTGGGAGGGACAGTGTGGACCACAATGGGTGCCTTCTTCTTTCCACCATCCCTAGCAGACCTCCGTTCTTCCTTGTCGAAAATGCGGCAAACTCTGGCGAAGTGATGGAGCAGACCGTACCATCCACAACGCTTGCCTTCTGCTGTGTACTCCCTGGCTCGATAGCGGTGCCAGCTAGATCCACAGCCATAGCCTCTCAGTGTCCCCAGGTTGGACCTCAACTTCACGATGGCGGCACGGTCAACGTTGCTTCCATTGTCTGAATCCAAGGCCAGAGCCATCCTGTATGTGTCATTCTTTGACAGGGCGTTGCTATCCTTAAGACGTGTCATCAGCCGTTCTGCTGCCTCGTTTTGTCGTGCTAGCTTCACGGCTGCTAATGGTGCTGTCTCACCAGTGCGAGTTAGCAGGCTAACTCTTGCCGAGGAGCCAGCCACGTGTTCCGCTAACTTGTCGCGGACCTACTCCTCCTCCAAAGTCCCAAGCCTGCTCTCACCCGCCAGCTGCCGACGGTCCACCACAAACCATCGAACCGACTCTCTGGGTCACTGGTTCTGCTGCTTGACTTGCATGTGCCGCCTTATGATGTTTTCAGTGTCACAAAAGTAGCCCGCCATGAGCCTCGCCACATGGCCGAATAGGTCACCTCCTCCAAACGTGCTCAGGACCCTCCTGCTTTCCACATCCAGGTAATGGACCAGGATAGCCCTTGCGCATAATTTATCAAGGTCGCCGAGGTCTAATGGCAACAGATAGTATTCGAAGGCCAGCCGCCACCTGGTCCACAGGACCAATGGCTCACCCGGAGCCTGCAACACAAAGCGAAGCGTGGCAACAGCCCTCTCCATCTCCGTTTATCCTCATCGCCAAATGTTGTGTCCGAATAAACGAGAAGGCGAGGTGACGTTTTATAATGTTTATTGTCAATAACTATGTACACACAGGGAGACCCTACTGCGAGCACAGGAGTCCCAGCGAAGAGACACTATGTCTCCTGCTCCAGGCTTATATACGCCAGGTGACGCCACCCCCCCAAAGGCGGGGCATCACCCCTCCCTAGCCTAGGGCACCGCCATACTAATATTATATATATATTACGATCTTATACGTATGCCTCTCAGTTTCACTGAGGTATAATACTAACATTCACACAAACCTATCTCATCTGATTGTGTGAGGTGTAATAAAGCCCAAGTTGCATTCTGTTACACTTTTGGATGATTCCATCCATCATGAGAGCATCTCTAATAGATTCTATATGAAAAGAAAGAAAAATATAATATGGACAGGATGCCAGCATTATGCTGTTTTTATTTGTTTTTGCATAACATGACGAAAATCAATCCTGTACTACAATCAGAAAGAAAGTAAAAAAACTTATATACTGCAACACTGAACAAGTGGACTGTATTAATCATATCCAGAAGGTTTAAAACTTCCTGTCATAAATTCAAAAGAACTTTGTAATTGTTATTCAAGTTCCATTGAATTAAAGGGCTGTTCTCGGTTTTATTTTTTCAACCTCCCCTGTGGTGCATGTGTACTAGTAGGGGTGGGAATCACCAGAAGCACTGCAATATGGTATTATTACGATATTTGGGCCACGATACAATGTTATCACGATCTTGCAATGCGCCGAGTATTGCAATATCATATATTGGATGTTGTAGGGCTGTCATGGTTGACATGCCTCTGCAATGTTGCGTGGAGGTTTGGGACAGTGCCTCTGGCATGGCAAACCGGGATGGTGGTTCCTCTTTTTAAAAAGGGGGACCAGAGGGTGTGTTCCACCTTTAGGGGGATCACACTCCTCAGCCTCCCTGGGAAGGTCTATGCCAGGGTACTGGAGAGGAGAGTCCGACCGTTGGTCAAACCTTGGATCCAGGAGAAGCAATGTGGTTTTCGCCCTGGCTGTGACACATCGGACCAACTCTTTACCCTCTCGAGAATCCTCATAGGGTTCGTGGGAGTTTGCCCAACCACTCCACATGTGTTTTGTGGCCTTGGAGAAAGCATTCGACCGCGTCCCTTGTGGTCTCTTGTGGTGGTGGTGGGGGGGGGGGGGGGGGGGGCTGCGGAAGTATGGCGTATTAGGCTTGTTGTTACGAGCTATCCAGTCCCTATATGACCATCGCAAGAGCTTGGTTTGTACTGCCAACACCAGTCAAACTCCTTTCCAGTGAGAGTTGGACTCCACCAGCGCTGCCCTTTGTCACCGATCCTATTCATAATTTTGATGGACAGGATATCTAGGTGCAGCCAAGGATCAGAGAGTGTCATGCTCGGTGACCACAGGATCTCATATCTGCTGTTTGCAGATGATGTTGTTCTCTTGGCTTCATCGACCACTGACCTACAGGCCTTGCTGGGACAGTTTGCTAATGAGTGTGAAGTGGCTGGGATGAGAATCAGCACCTCCAAGTCCGAGTCAGTGGTTCTCAGCCGGAAAAGGGTGGTTTGTCCTCTCCGGGTTGGGGTCAAACTCCTGCCCCAAGTGGAGGAGTTTAAGTATCTCCGGGTCTCATTCACAAGTGAGGGGAGAACAGAGCCAGAGATTGACAGACGGATCGGAGCAGCCTCTGCAGTGATGCGGACGTTGTACCGGTCTGTTGTGGTGAAGAGGGAGCTGAGCTCTAAAACAAAGTTGTCGATTTATCGGTCAAGCTACGTTCCTACCCTCACCTATGGTCATGAACTTTGGGTAATGACCAAAAGAATGAGATTACGGATACAAGCGGCTGAAATGAGCTTTCTTGGTAGGATTGCTGGACTCACCCTCAGAGACAGGGTGAGGAGCTCAGTCATCCTGGAGAGGTTCAGAGTAGAACCGCTACTCCTCCGTATCGAAAGGACCCAGTTGAGGTGGTATGGGCATCTGATCAGGATGCCTCCTGGACGCCTCCCACTTGAGGTGTTTTGGCCACGTCCCACTGGGAAGAGACCCCAGAGCAGACCCAGGACATGCTGGAGAGACTATGTCTCCCAGCTGGCCTGGGAAAGTCTTGGTATCCTCTCTGAAGAGCTGGAGCAGGTGGCCGGGGAGAGGGAAGTCTGAGCTTCTCTGCTTGAGCTGCTGCCTCCTCAACCCAGACCTCTGGAAAAGCGGTAGAAGATGGATGGATGGATATATTGTGATTTCCCATTCCGATCCATCTTGTTCAATTCACGGCTAAATCTCACAAGTCACTCCTTTGCTATAACTGACGTAACCAGACAGTAAGTATTTAGCACCATCTAGGGATTAAAAAGTCAGTTGTTTTTTACTCTGGTACAAAAAAACCCCCCTGAATTTGTCTATGCAGCATTTATTAATAATTTTAAGTATCGCAAGACTGATTTCTCTGAATCAATACAGTATTGTGGACACAAAGTTCCACAATACTACACTATCAATTTTTTGCCCCATCTTAATGAACTAGACTGATGGCAGAAACCCAACAGAAAATCAATCATGTCCTTAGAAAATTTTACAAATATTAAATTGTGAAGGCAAGGTCTATACAGACGCTTTCAGTAGAAAATGAGCAACTATCTGATTCAATAGCATCAAACTGACAGGCTGACAAGGAGCTAATGGGATTTATACATGAGAAATATAGGGAATTCATAATGGCTGGTGGCTGTTATTCAAAACTTTAGCAGCCTACGGGTTAAGAATTAACTTTTAACAGGCAAGAATCAAATTTAGGCTTTTGTCTCCCTGTGTGTGTGTGAACTCCTAAAAAACACGGCAATCAGGTTAAACTTAGTGCATTTTCCACACAGTGTGCCGCTGCAGTTCAGGAGGATCCAGCTATAGAAGATGCTGTCAAAGCCTTTAAGGCTTCAGGAAAGCTACTGCCCCTAAAAAAAGTGAACTGATCTAGGAAAGATTTCACATTGAAGCTGCTGCTATTCTGATGCACTGCTGTTCTCTAATGTTTGGAAGCTAGTACTGACAATTTTGATATTGTGACACTTTGGCACTTTACTCAGCCATGTTTTTACTGACAAGAAACCTTTTGTTGCTTTTTGTTAATATTGTTGCTTATTTTGTTGACTTGCATTCATTCATTGTGTTGCTTTTTGTCAAAGACCAAAGGGATTGAGGACCGAAAGGGGATTATGTCATGGGGCCACCTGTCTGTCCCTCCCACTTTTGTGAAATCAACTCCTACAGTTTTGTTTCGATTGTACTGAAAGTTGGTACCAGAGTTTGATATACACTGATGATGCACATATTTTAATTTGGCTCTGACTGAATGATTTTTTGCGGAAGTTTGGGGGAAACAGGTCAAATGTCAAGTGAAATGTCAAATGAAATGTTCCCTATTCCCTGCTACTGTAGAATGAGTAAAGCAAGGGTCACCAAAAATAATACACAGGTTCACCTTAAGATCCTGACCTCTGATTATGGGTTTGGGGCCCACAGGTAAATGTTAACATTCCCTTTGCACTATTGCTATAGGACAAGTAAAGCTGTGGTCACCAAATTTGCTACACAGGTACATCTTGGGATCCTGACATGTAACTATGGGGGTTGTATAAAATTATTTTTATTGCATATTCATGGATGATAGGCTTATCATAATTTGGTTTTACCCCAGTAATTATAAGGAAAAGTTGAAATCTGTTTTCATTCAGTGACATATTGGGATCTTCAAAAGAAAACAGAGGCATTTTATTTAAACTATAATTTAGTTTTGCAGAGATTTATTTTTAAATTTTCTATTTATATAAAAGTGTACACTTTTATATTTCTTTTTTTTTTATCTTGAAATAAACATGTTCTATGTTGTGTATCACTCTGTTTTGTTATTTTTCTGTTGAGAAGAATTAAGGCAGTTCAGAAGGAAATAGGAATCCAACCCAGTAATTGCAAGTGAAGTTACCTGTGAATGTATACAGTGGTGTGGAAAAAGTGTTTGCCCCCTTCCTGATTTCTCATTTTTTTTGTATGTTTGTCACACTTAAATGTTTCAGATCATCAAACAAATTTAAATATTAGACAAAGATAACACAAGTAAACACAAAATGCAGTTTTTAAATGAAGGTGTTTATTATTAAGGGTAAAAGAAATCCAAACCTGCCTGGCCCTGTGTGAAAAAGTGATTGCCCCCTAAACCTAATAACTGGTTGGGCCACCCTTAGCAGCAGCAACTGCAATCAAGTGTTTGCGATAACTGTCAATGAGTCTTTTACAGCGCTGTGGAGGAATTTTGGCCCACTCATCTTTACAGAATTGTTGTAATTCAGCCACATTGGAGGGTTTTCGAGCATGAACTGCCTTTTTAAAGTCATGCCACAGCATTTCAATCAGATTCAGGTCAGGACTTTGGCTAGGTCACTCCAAAGTCTTCATTTTGTTTTTCTGAAGCCATTCAGAGGTGGACTTGCTGGTTTGTTTTCCATCTTTGTTCTGCTGCAGAACCCAAGGTTGCTTCAGCTTGAGGTCACAAACAGATGGCCGAACATTCTTCTTCAGGATTTTTTGGTAGACAGCAGGATTCATGGTTCCATTTACCACAGCAAGTCTTCCAGGTCCTGAAGCAGTAAAACAGCCTCAGACCATCACACTACCACCACCATATTTTAATGTTGGTATGATGTTCTTTTCTGAAATGCTGTGTTACTTTTACACCAAATGTACTGGGACACACATCTTCTAAAAAGTTCAACTTTTGTCTCGTCAGTCCACAGAGCATTTTCCCAGAAGTCTTGAGGATCATCAAGATGTTTTCTGGCAAGACTAAGATGATCCTTTATATGCTTTTTTGCTCAACAGTGGTTTTTGTCTTGGAACTCTGCCATGCAAGCCATTTTTACCCAGTCTCTTTCTTATGGTGGAGTCAAGAACACTGACCTTAACTGAAGCAAGTGAGGCCTGCAGTTCTTTGGATGTTGTTATGGGGTCTTTTGTGACCTCTTGGGTGAGTCGTCAGTGTGCTCTTGGGGTAATTTTGGTCAGTCGGCTGCTCCTGGGAAGGTTCACCACTGTTCCATGTTTTTGCCATTTGTGGATTATGGCTCTTACTGTGGTTTGCTGGAGTCCCAAAGCTTTAGAAATGGCTAGAAAATTGAACTCAGCTTTCAAAGATGTGATAAACCACAGTTAATTTATGTTTAAACGGGGAGGCAATCACTTTTTCACACAGGGCCATGTAGATTTAGATTTTTTTTTAACCTTAATAATAAACACCTTCAATTAAAAACTGCATTTTGTGTTTACTTGTGTTATCTCTGTCTAATATTTAAATTTATTTGATGATCTGTGTGGTCTATATTAATCATATATCCCATAACCTACATATGTATAAGCATGTGAGAATGTTTGGTGATTACATATGTAAAGCGACTTCACACCTCAGAACAGGACAAAGAGGTCTCAACCATCAGCGGAGATCAAAGAGCATCCGAGGCGCTGAGGTGGAGACCAGATCGATCGTCCTGACCACCCAGGGCCAGGTGGAGGGATACGAAGACAAAGGAGGGGGATTAAGATAATGCGGGATGTCAGCTTTAATATGCATGTCTTTTGTTATGTGTAGGTATAAGTATGTAGAGCTGAATGTGTTCTTTCTCTATTCTACTTCTGCTTCTGCACTGAGATGAGACTTGTTAGAGGAGCGAAGCTGATAATAAACTTTGGTTTATAAGTCACATCGCCTCGTTATTCCAAGCTCTTCTACACTGGTGACCCTGACGCGAGGATGGACCAGAGGCGTTCCCCCGCGACTGACTCATCTGAGGTGACCCAGGCAGACGCCGGCGCCCATGCAGACAGGGGAATGGATGGAAGACGTTCCCCCACGGCAGAAGAGAGGGCTCAACCGAGCACCAGCCCCTCCGTGAGAGCAGAAGAAAGGCGCTCTCACCCGGCGGACACATCAAGGACGGCCCACACAAGCGCCGTCACCGTCAAGCTGCCAGAATTCTGGCAAGAAGACCCGAGCTCATGGTTCCAGCAAGCTGAGGCTCAGTTTGCACTGGCGGGCATAACGGCGGATGAGACGAAGTTTTATCGCATCGCCGCCAAACTCGACGTGGCCACGTCAAGATGCGCGCGGAGCATAATCCGACAGCCACCTGCCTATGACAAATACAGAGAGCTGAAGGCGACCATCGTCGAGAACTTCGTCCCCTCAGCCGAGGAGAGAGCAGAGAAGATCCTGGCGATCTACGGCCACAGAGGATGCAGACCCAAGGCCCTCATGGAGGACATGCTGCAGCTCAAGGAGGAGGACAACGACAACTTCCTCTTCCAACACATCTTCCTCAGCACTCTGCCGCCACACATGAGAGGGACGCTGATCAACATGCGGTGCAGCACCCAGCAGGACTTCCGCGCGCTGGCCCGAGAAGCGCAGCGACTCACCAACGCCTGCAGGGAACAGGTGGCCACAGCAGCATCCGCAGATGCCCAGAGCAACGGAGAACCACAGACAACCGAGCAGAGCCCGCCCACCATGGCGGCAACACGACCAAGACGCAGCAGGCGGAATGACATCTGCTATTACCACCACCGTTTCGCCGAGGGGGCGTACAAATGCGTTCCCCCCTGCAAGTTCAAAAGTTCGGGAAAACGCCCAAACCGAGAACCGTTAACGGCTGCTGTTCTCGGCGAAAAAAATAAACTTCTTTATGTGACTGACGGACACACCGGCAAACAGTTCCTAATTGACACTGGAGCTCAACTGAGTTTTATCATGCCCTCCCATGCAGACCGGGCCATGGGCCCCCGGGGCAATGGAGCGATGGCAGCCAACGGCTCCATCATCGACACTTATGGTGAAAGGAATCTGCCCCTCTGCATTCATGGCCGCAACTACAGATGGACATTTGTTGTAGTGGCGGTGAGTTTTAACTTGTTGGGCGCGGATTTTTTGTGTGCACATGGGCTATTAGTCGATCTAGCAAATAGACGCTTAGTTAATGCATTGTCATTTGCTTCTATTCCCTGCTCAGCTCGAGTTTCTCCACCACCCGTGCAGGCCAGCGTCACTACAGCAGGAGGTAAGTTTGATCAACTCCTCACCCAATTTCCAGCACTCACAATTCCCAAATTCTCAGCTACAGTGGCTAAGCACGGGGTTGAACACTTTATTCCCACAACGGGCCCACCCGTATTCGCCAAAGCTCGGCGCTTAGACGCGACCAAGCTCGCCATAGCTCGGGACGAGTTTACCACCCTTGAAAAACTAGGCATTATCAGACGCTCAAAAAGCCCCTGGGCATCACCACTACACATGGTCCCGAAATCCGACGGTTCTTGGAGACCGTGCTGCGATTACCGCAGATTAAACAATGCGACAGCGCATGACCGCTACCCAATTCCTCACATCCAAGATTTTTCACTACATCTGGCGGGTGCGCAAATTTTTTCTAAAATAGACCTGGTCCGTGGCTATCACCAAGTCCCCATTCGAGCGGAAGACATTCCTAAAACAGCTGTAATAACCCCCTTCGGTCTTTTTGAATTTTTGCGGATGCCTTTTGGACTCAAAGGCGCTGCTCAAACCTTTCAGCGGATGATGGACGCGGTATTACGCGACCTCCCTTTCGTGTTCGTCTACCTCGACGATATGCTGGTAGCCAGCTCGTCGGAGGAAGAACACGAACAGCATCTCACTATGGTTTTTCAGAGACTAGAAGAGCATGGGTTAATAATCAATCCAGCCAAATGCAAATTCGGCGTGTCACAAATTGATTTTTTGGGACACAGAGTTTCACCGAAGGGGGCAGTCCCACTGCCAGACAAAGTTTGCGCAGTAAAAAGTTTTCCACGGCCACAAATGGTCAAATCGCTGCAAGAATTTTTGGGAATGGTTAATTTTTACAACCGTTTCCTCCCCCGTGCAGCTCAACTCATGCAGCCCCTATATGACGCGCTCAGAAAACAAAAGCCTTCCAACGCGGTCGAATGGACCCCGGAGCGCGAACGCGCCTTCGCGGAAGTAAAAAGTGCCCTAGCTAACGCCACATTGTTGGTTCATCCTGATCCCTCGGCCCGCATTGCGCTAACCACAGATGCTTCAGACCTGGCCATAGGGGCGGTTGTAGAACAACACGTTGGCGGAACCTGGCAACCTTTGGCATTTTTCAGCAAATCGTTAAACCAAACTGAGCGTAAATACAGCACTTTTGACAGGGAGCTGCTAGCGCTTCATTTATCCATCCACCACTTCCAGTTCTGGTTAGAGGGGCGGCGTTTCACGGCTTTTGTAGACCACAAACCGCTCACCTTTGCGATGGCTAAAATTTCAGAACCATGGTCAGGCAGGCAACAAAGACAGCTAGCTGCAATTTCAGAGTTCACCACAGACATTCGACATGTGGCAGGCAAACTTAACGTGGTAGCAGACTGCCTCTCTCGCGCTGTGACATCGCCAGAGCGCGAGGAGACAGATTATACTACCTCAGCCGCAGAACTCTTCGCCAACGCGGACACATACGCGGCCCCAATCCACGTAGGGATAGATTACGCAGCCATGGCGGAGGAGCAAAGTAGTGACGCAGACGTGCGCGCACTCCTGTCTGGACCAACAGGGTTAAGGCTGGAGGAAAGGGGTTTACGCGACGGTGTACCCCCCCTAATATGCGACATCTCAACCGGCCATCCTCGCCCGGTAGTCCCAGCTGCATGGCGCCGCCGTATTTTCGACTCAATTCACGCCCTCGCGCACCCGGGTATGCGCGCCTCGGTTAAAATGGTCGCCGAAAAGTTTGTGTGGCCCGGCCTGCGCAAAAACGTAAAAGAATGGGCAAAAACTTGCATGTCTTGTCAGCACGCCAAAATACACAAACACACAAAAGCCCCTCTAGAGCCTTTTCGAATCCCAGCTAGAAGGTTCGACCACGTTCATGTCGACCTTGTGGGACCACTACCTTCCTCCCAAGGTTTCACACACCTGTTAACAATGATAGACCGTACTACACGCTGGCCTGAGGCAGTCCCTCTGGCGTCAACCACAGCAGAGGAAGTCGCTCGCGTTTTTTTGACAAACTGGGTGGCACGTTTTGGCGTCCCATCGGACATCACGTCCGATAGGGGGCCTCAATTCGTCTCGGAGCTTTGGTCAGCCATGGCCAGCAGCTTGGGAGCGACAATTCACCGCACCACCGCTTATCACCCTCAGGCTAATGGGTTATGCGAGCGTTTTCACAGATCTTTAAAGGCCGCCCTCAGAGCCTCACTAACGAATACAAATTGGGTAAATAAACTTCCCTGGGTTTTATTGGGGTTGCGTGCTGCACCTAAAGAGGATCTAGACGCCTCCCCAGCAGAATTAGTTTTTGCACAACCTCTCAGGCTCCCAGGTGAATTTTTACCAGAGAACCCAGAGCCAGGGCATCTTCCAGCCCCGAGGCTTTTAGGCAGCAACGGTCCTGACACTCTCCCCGGACCAGCACATCACTCTTTTCCACGGGTTTTTGTCCCCCAAGCTTTAAAAAACGCTGAATTCGTTTTTGTTAGGCATGAAGCTTTAAAACCAACCCTCCGTCCACCATACGATGGACCTTTCAGAGTGCTGGAACCTGGTGATAAGCATTTTGTGCTTGATTTAGGGGACAGAAAAGAAACAGTCAGCATTGACAGACTTAAACCTGCCTTCTTGTTGAGAGACGAACCTGCACGGTTGGCGAGAGCACCTCGGCGGGGTAGACCCCCCAAGAGAAAAGACTCAGCCCCCCTGCAGGGAACAAATAACCACTCTCCTCCCCAAGCTGCAGATTCCTTACAGGAAGGTCCCACCAGGACGCCCAAGCGGACCCACAGCAGATTCGGGAGAAGATTTAAACCCAGACGGCACAGGGACTGATGCAAACTACTCAAAAGTTGTTCACTAATTGTGCTGTAACAGTTTAAGACTGACTTGTGATATTACTACGCTGTTATGATTACCACTGAATTCTCTACAGGAGCACAGCTGCTGGAAAGTTTCTTCCTTGTCAAGAGGTATAGCAGTTAGTATGTCATAATGATTATCTTAAACTGTGAATTTTTCTATTGTCCTTTTCTTAGTCGTTTGGGGGGGGCTGTGGTCTATATTAATCATATATCCCATAACCTATATATGTATAAGCATGTGAGAATGTTTGGTGATTACATATGTAAAGCGACTTCACACCTCAGAACAGGACAAAGAGGTCTCAACCGTCAGCGGAGATCAAAGAGCATCCGAGGCGCTGCGGTGGAGACCAGATCGATCGCCCTGACCTCCCAGGGCCAGGTGGAGGGATACGAAGACAAAGGAGGGGGATTAAGATAATGCGGGATGTCAGCTTTAATATGCATGTCTTTTGTTATGTGTGTGGGGAGACTTGAATAACGAAACCGAATTGCCTTTCATTCCAGTTTATTCAAGTAATCATTCCACTGTCTGCTCTCATTCCTGAGCAGCGAACAAAGAGAGTGAACACACCAAAGTTCTCTCATTTAAACATTCTGACATCAAACCATTTCCCTCGCGGGGGAAATCACACATCTATCTCAAAATCTCTTTATTCACATTCATTAGCCTTTTATTTACATAACTCCCCCTTCTCTCCTCTCGAGCCTCAGTGGTCAGGAAGTCTTCTGTCCCCTGTCCTCCGCAGGGGGTCCAGGCTCTGTGGCTCCGCACCGCAGGGGGCTGGCTCTCCTTCATCGTGGTTAAATCACATATGCAGTGTCCAACATATACATGTCTCACAACACAGCCATATAACCCCCCCCAAACGATGAAGAACAGACTAATTCCTAAAATTTAATAGCACCTTACTCACTACTGAATAATCAACACCAACATTCAGTCTGTGCGCCGCTTGGGCTTCAGCCGTCTGTCGAATCTGCTGTGCGTTGGCCCCGCCTTGCCTGCGGTGCTTTTCTGCTTCGGCTCTGTTGACTGAGGAAGAGGGTGATTAATTGCCCCCTGCGGGGGCCTGCCTCGTCGAGGCGCCACTGCGACCGGTACAGACACGTCCTTCATGACAAAAGCAGGTTTTAGTCTGTCAATACTGACTGTCTCTTTTCTGTCTCCAAAATCTAGCACAAATTGCTTATCACCTGCCTACAGCACTCGAAATGGCCCTTCGTAAGGTGGTTTGAGCGTTGCTTTAAGGGCTTTGCGCCTGACAAAAACGAAATCGGCATTTTTCAAAGCCTTGGGGACGAAAACTCGTGGAAAAGCGTGATGAACCGGACCCGGGAGCGTGTCTGCCCCCGTGCCGACTAACGGTCCCAGAGCCGAGAGAGGTGGGGGCTCTGGGTGCTCTGGTAAAAACTCGCCCGGCAGCCTCAGAGTTTGTGCGAATACCAGCTCCGCTGGGGAGGCGTCTAAGTCCTCTTTAGGCGCAGAACGCAACCCTAATAAAACCCATGGAAGTTTATTTACCCAATCTGCATCCGTGAGCGACGCTCTGAGTGCTGCCTTCAAAGACCTATGAAAACGCTCGCATAAACCATTGGCCTGAGGGTGGTAAGCCGTAGTGCGGTGAATTTTGGCTCCTAAGCCGTTGGCCATCGCTGACCACAGCTCAGAGATGAATTGCGGTCCTCTATCGGACGTAATGTCCGACGGAACCCCGAAGCGCGCCACCCAAGCCGTTAAAAAAACGCGAGCCACCTCCGCGGCCGTGGTCGTCGCAAGTGGGACCACTTCCGGCCAACGTGTGGTGCGGTCCACCATTGTCAAAAGATACGTGAACCCCTGTGATGCCGGTAGGGGGCCCACAAGGTCGACGTGCACATGGTCGAACCTTCTGGCCGGAATGCGGAACGGTTCTAACGGGGCTCTCGTGTGCCTGTGAATTTTGGCCCGTTGACAGGAAATGCAGGTTTTTGCCCATTCCTTCACGTGCTTGCGCAGGCACGGCCAAACAAACTTTTCCGCCACTAGTTTCACCGACGCGCGCACCCCCGGGTGCGCCAGTGAGTGGACCGAGTCAAAAACACGGCGGCGCCACGTGGCCGGAACCACCGGACGCGGGCGCCCCGTCGACATGTCGCAGATCAGGGGGGGCATACCGGTTTGTAAACACTTGCTCTCCAGCCTCAACCCTGTTGGTCCAGACTGGAGCGCGCGCACGTCTGCGTCCGCCCCCTGGTCCGCTGCCATGGCTGCGTAATCTATACCCACGTGCACCGGGGCTGCGCGCGCCACCGTGCCGCTCTCCTGCGGCGCGGTCACGGTGGCCCGTTCTGCCTCTGCGCGTGTTGGGGTCGTGAACGCGCGTGAGAGACAATCCGCTACTACATTGAATTTGCCCGCGACGTGCCTAATGTCAGTGGTAAATTCCGAGATTGCGGCCAGCTGCCTCTGCTGCCAGCCGGACCACGGATCTGAAATTTTGGCCATGGCGTATGTGAGCGGCTTGTGGTCCACATAAGCGGTGAAGCACCGTCCTTCCAGCCAGAACTGGAAATGACGAATAGCCAAATGCAGCGCCAACAGTTCTCTGTCAAACGCGCTGTATTTTCGTTCAGCCGCGCTTAAAGATTTGCTAAAGAAAGCCAAAGGCTGCCAAACTCCGGCTACCTGTTGCTCAATAACGGCCCCTATGGCTAAATCTGAAGCGTCTGTCGTCAGCGCGATCCGTGCTGCAGGGTCTGGGTGGGCCAGGAGCGCAGCGTCAGCCAAGGCTTTTTTAACCTCTGTGAACGCGCGCTCCCGCTCCGGGGACCATTCGACCGCCTGGGTCGGTTTTTGTTTTTTGAGCGCGGCATATAACGGTTGCATGATTTGAGCTGCGTGGGGCAGGAATCGGTTATAAAAATTCACCATCCCCAAGAATTCCTGTAGTGATTTGACCGTTTGTGGACGGGGAAAATCCGCTACCGCGCGTACTTTCTCTGGTAAGGGAACCGCTCCCTCCGGGGAGACGCGGTGACCCAAAAAATCGATCCGCTCGACGCCGAACTGGCACTTGGCTGGGTTAACTATTAAGCCGTGCTCTCCCAGCCTCCTAAAAACTGCTGTGAGGTGCGTTTCGTGTTCGTCCTCTGAAGTACTCGCGACCAAAATGTCGTCGAGGTACACAAACACGAAAGGGAGATCGCGTAACACGGCATCCATCATCCGCTGAAATGTTTGCGCCGCCCCTTTGAGACCAAACGGCATGCGTAAAAATTCGAAAAGTCCGAACGGGGTTATTACCGCTGTTTTAGGAATGTCCTCCGGTTGGACCGGGACTTGGTGATAGCCGCGAACTAGATCAATCTTTGAAAAAATGCGCGCCCCCGCCAGGTGCACCGAAAAATCCTGAATGTGCGGGATGGGATAACGATCGTGCGCCGTAGCGTTGTTTAGCCTGCGGTAATCCCCGCACGGTCTCCAGGAGCCATCGGCTTTCGGTACCATGTGCAGCGGCGAAGCCCACGGGCTCTTCGACCTACGAACGATGCCCAGCCTCTCCAGGCTGGCGAACTCCTCGCGCGCAATGGCGAGCTTAACTGCATCCAAGCGCCGAGCTTTTGCAAACACGGGAGGACCAGAAGTGGGGATAAAGTGTTTCACCCCATGCTTCGCGACCGTCGCTGAAAAAGTGGGCACAGTGAGCGCTGGAAATTGGGTGAGGAGTGTGTGAAACTTACCACCTGCTGTAGCGACGTGGGTCTGTACTGGTGGCGGGGACACTCGAGCTGAACAGGGGAGAGAGTAAAAAGAGAGTGCATTTACCAGCCGTCTATTAGCAAGATCCACTAACAGATTGTGTGAACACAGAAAATCCGCGCCCAACATGTTGAAACTCACCGCCGCTATTACAAAAGTCCATTCATATGTGCGGCCATGTAAGCACAAAGGCAAGGTCCTTCTCCCGTAGGTGTTGATGTTCGAGCCATTTGCCGCTGTAGCTCCGCTACCGTGGGGTCCAGCCACCCGGTCCGCGTATGTTGGGGTGATGAAGCTCACTTGTGCTCCGGTGTCGATGAGGAACTCTCGTCCGGAGCGCGCATCCGTGATGTAGAGCAGCTTGTTGCGTTCTCCGAGGGTCGAAGCTGCTAGCGACCCCCGGTCTTGCCGTTTCCCGAACTCCTGAAGATGCAGGGCGGCACACACCTGCGTGCCTTCTCTGCGAACCTCCGATGGTAAAAGCAGAGATCTTCTCCTCCGCTGTGTCGTGCCCGCGCCTCTGCCGCCGGGCTATTGGCTCCACCTCGTCGCGGCCGTGTTGCCGCCGTCGTCGGCCAGTCTGGTTCTGCCGCCTCTGGCTCCCTGCTGTCTCGGGTCGCTGCTGTGGTTGCTTGCCCGCCGCAGGCGTCCAGGATCCCATCTGCCTCCTGGGCCAGCTCCCGGAACTCCTCCAGGCTCTGTGGCTCCGCACCGCAGGGGGTGTGACACTTTTTGCCGGCCAGCGTGCTTCTCGCATGCGCCGGGAGGTTGGAGAGGATAATGAACTGAAAAATGAAATCATCGTTGTCCAACCCTCTCAGCTGTATCATCTCCTCCATCAGGGCGCTCGGCCTGTGTCCACCTTGGTCTAGCAAAGACAGGATCCTCCTCGCCCTCACTTCAGCCGAGGGGGTGAAAAACTTGATGAGGGTGGATTTCAGCTTGCCGTACCTGTCGGTCGCGGGTGGCTGCTCCACCAAGCTTTGCACGCACCGAGCAGTGCTGTTGTCCAGTTTAGCGATGACATGGTGGAACTTAGTGTCATCCACCGTTACTCCTGCGAGCGCGAACTGCGACTCTGCTTGCAGAAACCACGACCGTGGGTTATCCTGCCAGAAATCAGGCAGCTTAACGGCCACTGCGCTCGCCAGCTCTGAGCGCTGTGAGTCCGGGACCCTGAGAATTTCTTCGTTCATTCTCAACGTCGTCAGTCACCAATGTGGGGAGACTTGAATAACGAAACCAAATTGCCTTTCATTCCAGTTTATTCAAGTAATCATTCCACTGTCTGCTCTCATTCCTGAGCAGCGAACAAAGAGAGTGAACACACCAAAGTTCTCTCATTTAAACATTCTGACATCAAACCATTTCCCTCGCGGGGGAAATCACACATCTATCTCAAAATCTCTTTATTCACATTCATTAGCCTTTTATTTACATAACTCCCCCTTCTCTCCTCTCGAGCCTCAGTGGTCAGGAAGTCTTCTGTCCCCTGTCCTCCGCAGGGGGTCCAGGCTCTGTGGCTCCGCACCGCAGGGGGGTGGCTCTCCTTCATCGTGGTTAAATCACATATGCAGTGTCCAACATATACATGTCTCACAACACAGCCATAATGTGTAGGTATAAGTATGTAGAGCTGAATGTGTTCTTTCTCTATTCTACTTCTGCTTCTGCACTGAGATGAGACTTGTTAGAGGAGCGAAGCTGATAATAAACTTTGGTTTATAAGTCACATCGCCTCGTTATTCCAAGCTCTTCTACAATCTGAAATATTTAAGTGTGACAAACATACAAAAAAATGAGAAATCAGAAAGGGGGCAAACACTTTTTCATACCACTGCATTTGTCAAGTTTTTGTTCCTTAGGTTTAATTTAATGAATGCAGTTTATTTCACATTGGTTAAATTCTTCTCCGTGATGTATAGTTATATGTGTAAAATATTCAATTATTATTAACTTACAATGTCATTTTGTAAAACAAATTTAATTGTTAATTCTATTGTTTTGTCATTTATGCATTGTTTATGCACCTTACTAAACACAAATCATGGAATACTGACACACTTACACACTAGTCTTTCTTTGATATGTAAAAATTATTATTATTATTATTTTTTTTTTGTATTCAAAGGACGGTACGTCTCCTAGGGACTACTTTCTTCAAATTTCATTGGTCATATTGTGAGTTGCGTATTTACGTCACGGACCACGCTCCCTCCTACGTTCACTGTGTTGACTTGGAAACGGTTGAAGCGTTTGTAAAGATGGAGGATAACACAATCACTGCTGAATAAACGCACTCGAGGTAACTATCAGCTAACTCTTATCCTAATGCTTTTTACATCAAAATTCTCGGACTGTTTATTTACATTTTAGAATTAAATAAGTATTACAGCCTCAGACGACGTTAGCTAACTGTGTCAGCGGAAAGCAGCCTGTACCATACAGCCTTGCTACTAAAGAAGCTAATGTTATTAGTAGTTTCTCAGAGACGTTACCTTCTGTTACAAAAAAAACTTTGGTCTCGGCAAATCAGAAATCAATTAAAACTGCATGCGACTGGGTTCTGCTGTTTTATTCCAAGCTGAAATAAAACATCCAGTTTGTTGAAGCAGCTGGCTAATGGTAGAATCCAGTTTGGCCCACCCAACAAATACTCTGTTGTCCTTGGTTCTTATTTATAGAAAAGAAGTCTTCATACTCGGATTATTTACAGTTGACACTCAGGATGAAAGACATTTCGGTGCCTGACAATGCCAGCGGGTGAGTTGTCTACACTTCCAGTACCCAGCAATGATCTGCTTCAACATTTATATTTGTGTAAAATAAAACATTATCACTGTTGTTCGTGACAGTAAATAGTAAAAACATCAACACCACGTTATAAATCAACTCTTCTTTTAAAATTCTTTGAAATATCAAAATTAAGAGAACTAGGGGTGAGGGAGAAATCAATACAGTGTAATATCACCATTCTTTGTGGTGGTGATACTTTATCGAGACACTAGTATTGTGACACTAGTATCCTTCAAAGACACTAGTATCGTGACATCTATTTAGGTAACAGAGTAATAAAAACTAGTTGACCTTTCAATCCATTAGATGGTGCTAAATGTGTGCTATCTGGTTGGGTTAGCACAGCAAAGGACTAACACCTGAGATTGAGCTGGGAATTCAACAATACAAAGATTGGGATGGGAATTTGCAATAGAGAGGGATGCATTGGAACAGAATTCTTGGCAGTTACAGGACAGTTACCATAGCAACCCAGCACTGAGTGGCAGTTACATGTGACAGCTTTATTCTGTATGCAGCAAAATATAAAATTCACACTAAATATTTAGTCACAACACTGCACAGAGTACCTTTTTTTTTTTTACTTTAGTTGTAATACCACACCATTTACTTGACTGTAGTGATGTGTGGGTAAAGACCAAAGAGCACATAAGTGAAGAACTGATTCAGAGGCTTTAATTGTTTTTTTTTAATTTATTTTTTTTGCCAATGAATCTAGATGCAATGATAAGATTGGCTCTCCACGATGCAAACAAGTACTCTGTTTAATGCTGTGATTGAATATTGTGTGTATTTTTTGTGTTTTACTGCATACACCCTAATGCGGCCGCTCATTTTTGCCACTCATTGTTTTTTAACTGCCATGAGTTCTGTTCAGTTACATCATATGCATACCCTCTATATGTGATATTGCAATAGCCTACTTAGTGCATTGCAAGACCATGATAATATTGCATTGTGGCCCAAGTATAGCGATAATATTGGATCGTGGGGCCTCTTGTGATTCCCATCCCAAAAGAGAACCAAATTGTGTTGTCAAATCTGCACATATATTCACATCTATAGAAATGCACCAATGCTGATCTTCAAATATGCTAATAAGTACATATATTAGTAAGTAAAATATTTTTTTTAAATAAGTGAGACAAAATAAGAAGTATGATCTTATTGAAGTATTCAGCCCAAGTTTACTGTGGCCAGTATTAATGATAGTTTAACTTTCATAGGTGAGAGTGAAGACCGGGCAAAGACCCGGGAAAGATTCAGTCAAGTTTTAAAGAGATACACCAAATCGGAGAAGAAACTGAAGAAGACAAGCAGGGAAGCACAGGAGACTATTGTGGTATGTGCAGCCATATTTTTATGGGTGGAAACCATTGCATCTGAGATCTAATTATTTCATCTCTTAATGCTTTTAAAAGCAAATGTAACTTACAGAGCACATCTTTAATTTCTGTACCACTTCTGTAGATTTAATTATCTGCAAGTGGCAAAAACTACATATTACAAAGAGCCTTTTATGCTGTCCTTATTCCTGAATACACTGACGGGCAATGCAAACATTTTAAATGGTTGTTATCTTTTTTTTAAATGCACACCATACTGATACCATTTTGCCCTCTAATTTCTTTCCTTTTAGCTTCAGAATCTAAAACGAACCCTAAACCTTGAAAAGGACACAGAAGATGATGAGACAATCCTGCAGAACACATATGATCCTGAACAGGGCAGCCCTCGGTACACCAAGAATAAAAGAAGAGAGCAGGAAATAGTGGAAAAGGTCAACGCCAACAATAAAGCTTCTAAAGCTAAGAGGAAAAGTAAGAGGGATCTCCCTCCTAACCCTGTGTCTGAGGACATCAGCAGTTACATTGAAAAGGACGTGGAAGCCTCCAAGTCTGATGTAGCCTTGGATGATGATGACGCGGATAGCAAAAAGAAAGCAAAATGGAAAAGTAAGAAAGGGAAGAGCAAAGAAGAAAGTCAGGTGGAGGATCCAGATGATCAGCTGTTATGTGAACTCCAGGAGCAGCTAGCGCTGAAGGAAGAAAAGACTTTAAAGAAAACAAGGGTCAAGACTGAAGGGGAGAGTGTTGTCTCAGAGCATATTAAGCTGAATAATGATATAGGGAAGAAGAAGAAGAAAAAGCTCAAGTCTGTTATCACAGAATCAGATGCAGGGTGTGTATAATATATTGTTTAATATTAATATTCGGGATGAGCCGATCCAATCCGCTGTATCGGTATCGGGTTCGATCGAGGCAAAATGGCCGGATCGGTATTGGTAAGGAATAAAAGTAATTTACCGATCTGATACATTAATAATAATAAAATGAAGGCGTGATCCTGTTCTCAGCCATGCTGTGCATGGCTTCTGTAAACAGACGCAAAAAGTGTCACATCACTGGAGCCTGTCTGTGGGACTCGCTCCAGTGTGTTGCTGTGTGGTACCAGCATTTACAATTTTACACCACGAACTTGATAAAACACTTGCAAAAGTATCACAGCAAAGAAGTATGCTGAATTCTGTCAAGAACCGAGCAGAACCAAGTGTGTCGTGCAGCAGCTGCTGCTGTTTTACTGCTGGAATACACTAAAAGTGAAACTAAAAGAAGGAAACTGAAAGTAAAAACCAGAGGAGCAGGAATGAAGACATAACATGGGCTTACCTTTAGATTTACAGTTACAGCTGATGAGAGGTAGGTGACAAAAACATAAATAGCAAATTATAACCGGTGAATTGGAAGCAGGACTATACAAGGACTAACAAGGCGACATGAAGTGAAACAGGGATGACTTTAAAATAAGGGCAAACCTAAAAACTATGGACAGAGAATAAACTACTAAATAAACTGAGCACCAGGAGAATACTTATAATAATAATAATGATAATAATGGATGACAAAAGTACAACTTAAAGGGTTAGTTTCTTTATTTTCAGATCTACAGCATTTTTTACCTCATGCACAGTGGCACTTTGAATTTCATCTGAATGTTTACTTAAATACTCAGCTTTAAAGTTTTGCAATAAACTTGCACTTGTTATGATTCCCCGTGTACCATTACGTGGCGCACGAAGGAAGGAATGAAAAACCCAATTATGGGAGTAGAACGTGCACTTTATTAAACATAAACCCCCAAAATAACAAGTCCAGCAAATAATCACACAGAACAGTGAATTGAACAAACGCAGTAATGACAATAAAGGCCACCAGACATACAGGGATGCCTCCTGGATGCTCAACTGCCCAGGGATGGGAAAGCCTAGTGCCGCAGGGCTACTGTCGGCACGGGAAGAAAGGCTGACATTAACTTACGGTGCAGGAGCGATCTGGGGCTGTCCGTGCAGTCCGATGGATGAGGGAAAAACAGGCTGTAGATCATCCGAAGGGAGTGAATACAAGCATACATGGAGGAACACGCTGCCGTGTATGAATCTCAATGCTCCGACAGTCTCTTCCTACAAACGCAGCGTTTAAGTAATAATAATGCTAACAAGGGAAGAGACCGCCGGTGTGAGAGTGCGTGGGTTGAACCTGATTGACACCATGTGTGTATGAGTGAGTGTCTGCGCGTATGCATGGGAGTGAATGAAGTGTGTGCGTGTATGTGCATGAACCACGCGTAATGAGACACAGCTGATGGCACTGTCAGGAGGAGGAGGCGTGCCCGAGCTGTCAGGGAGCGAAGGACCCAAATAGCTCCCTGAAACCCAAAACACACCACAAAGGAACCCCCCCAGAAACAAACAATTACCCAGGGTGGGAGGTGGGGGAAAACAGGTTAGGAGGGAAGCAACCGGTGAAAAAATACAAAAAATAATATGCAAATATAGAGCAGTGACCCTCCTACCAGCCCCCACCTAGGATACTAACCCCCCTCCCCAGAAGTCCAGAGTTCAGGGGGCTGACCAGAGTCCCAGGCCCCCGGCATGGCTAGGAGTGACTGATCGGGTGGCCTGCCCATGTTCCATGTCCAGCAGGCGACCCGCAGAACAGCGTCCGGCGGCCTGCCCGGACCGATGGACCACCCGACCCCAAGGCCAAGTCTTTTGGGTGGCCGGCCAGCGTGGTGGAGCCACCAGGACCGGAGGGGAAGGCGGAGAGGCAGCCTACCCACCGGGGAACCTCGGTGGCCAAACTGAGAGGCAGGAGCCCCCCTGTCCTCCGAAGCTTGGAGCAGGGGGACCGTAGCACCCGCATTGGTCCCAGTCTGGGACGTGGCTGCACCTGTGATGGTCCCAGTCTGGGATGGGGCTGCACCCGCGATGGTCCCGGTCTGGGATGTGGCTACACTGGCGGTGCACTCCGGCTGGAGCGCTGCTGTACCCGCGGTGGACTCCTGCTGGAGCTCTGCTGCACTGGCGGTGGACTCCGACTGGAGCTCTGCTGCACCCGCGGTGGACTCCGGCTGGAGCTCTGTTGCACCCGCAGTGGACTCCGGCTGGAGCACCGTTGCACCTGCGGTGGTCCCCATCGGGGGCTTCATTGCTCCCGCGGTGGCCTCCCCAGCGAGGGAGGTAGGGCTCTCCACAACCCCTGGCGCTGAACCCTGATCCTTGGCGGCCTCTGGTGGGATCAGCTGCTCTCTGGCGACCCTGGCAGGGGACTCCGAACCCGGAGGGAGAGAAAAAGAGACCGAGTCAGGGTCGCCGGCAGTGGCAGAGCCCGGTGAGATGGCCCTGAGGGCTACTGCGAGCAGCCCCGGGCCCCCCCCCCTCACCGTGAGTCAGGCAGTGTGACATTGACATAGACATGACAGCCATTATTGAGCACACTCGCCTGCACTTGGGCTCCACCGCCATCCAGGACTCCGACGACTTAGGGTGCATGGGTATCATCAGTTCGCCAGGTGCTGTACCCCCGTCGACCTCCTCTGGGACAGCTAGCCCGTGTCGTTGTCCGTGGGCAACCCAGGTTGTGGCAGCTCCTCTCCGGTGGCCCTAGGAAGTAGCTCGAAGGAGACAGGAGAGGAGGAACGGTTAGGGTCGGCGGCAGCAGCAGAGCCTTGCGAGGGGAGTCCAGATGCAGTTGGGGGCTGCACCCAACTCTCCTCCCCAAGAGCCAGACAAGATCTCTCAATAGTTGACAAGTGAACTACAGGAGAGATTATTTGCCTGTGCTCGAGCTGTACCGCCGTCCAGGACTCCAACGATGATGTTCGGGGTCCCGTCGGCTGGAGGTCTGGTCCGGGGGATGACTCTGCTGCGGCAGCCCCCACTGCAGGCATGATGGTGGTTGCAGTCTCGGTGCCCCGTGCGGCATCTTCCACGCCACCAGCTCCTCTGGCGTGGCGGCTGGGGATGGCCTTACCGCAGGTCCTAGCACCGAGCCCTCCAGGACCTCCGGTTCCTTTCCCCTCAAGCGACCAGATTCCGGCGCCAACGAACTCATAGGAGCACAGAGAGAGGGTTTGGAGAGATCAATTGAAGGGTTACTATATGCCGCTGGGGAGGAACACTCAGGGGACTGTAAACCCCGAGTCTTCTGGCCAGGAGGCAGGCAAAATTGTTCATCAACAGTGAGGGTAAACTGAGAAAAAACTTGCCTGTTCTCCTGGCTCTGGATGTCCCCAGTGGCCTCCAAGGCGTCTCCTCTCCTCACTGGGTGCTCCTCCTCGATTAGACGGTTGATGAGAGTGAGCAACCCCAGTCTCTCCTCCTCCATCATTACGTCCGTAGAGTGGGCGGGCGCCGGCCCGGAGGATGGAACAGTCACTGCCCGTGAAGCACGTCCTTGGTCCTTCCTCTCGCTGCTCTCCTCCTCGATCCGATGGTCGATCATGGCAAGCAGGCTTAGTCTTTGTTTCTCCGTCATCACCTCCTCGGCCTGAGCAGCCCCCAGCCCAGAGGATGGAGCTGTCACAGCCTGTGAAGCACGCTGTCGTTCCTCCCTCTTGCGGCGCTCCTCCTCGATCTGGCAGTCTATCAAGGCGATCACCCCCCGTGTCTCCTCTTCCGTCATCGCATCAGGAGACGGAACGTGTCCAGGCTCTAGGGGTGATGCAGAAGCGGGCAAGCCGTGGGAGGAAGATGTCTTCTTCCGCCGGGAGTGCTTCTTCTGACGGGAAGCTGGCTCCGATGTTGGAGAGGCCCACTCTGGCTCCACGTCTGGCGGGGGAAGAATAACGGAGAGGATGGCGTCTACCCTTGGAATTACCCGGAGATTGGGATGGCGCTGCTCGTGTCTTCAGCGATGAACCACGCCCACACAATGTCTTCAGGGAATTGCGGCCACTGAGCGGAGAAGAGCGCCTCTTCCAGCAGGTCCTAGGCTCTCAGCTCCTCATCGGTCCAAGGCACCATGGTGTAGATTAGGAGGGGAAGGAAAGAAAAAAGAAGGTGAAAAGAAAAAACACGCACATCTACTCCACTTGGTTTTTTCTTGATGGTCGGAGCATTCTGTTATGATTCCCCGTGCGCCATTACGCGGCGCATGAAGGAAGGAATGAAAAACCCAATTGCGGGAGTAGAAAGTGCACTTCATTAAACATAAACCCCAAAAATAACAAGTCCAGCAAATAATCACGCAGAACAGTGAATTGAACAAATGCAGTAATGACAACATAGGCCACCAGACATAAAGGGGCGCCTCCTGGATGCTCAACTGCCCGGGGAAGGGAAAGCCTAGTGCCACAGGGCTGCTGTCGGCATGGGGAGAAAGGCTGACATTAACTTACGGTGCAGGAGCGATCTGGGGCTGTCAGTGCAGTCCGGTGGATGAGGGAAAAACAGGCTGTAGATCATCCAAAGAGAGTGAATACAAGCATACACGGAGGAACACGCTGCAGTGTATGAATCTCAGTGCTCCGACGGTCTCTTCCTACTAACGCAGCGTTTAAGTAATAATAATGCTAACGAGGGAATAGACCGTCAGTGTGAGAGTGCATGGGCTGAACCTGATTGACACCATGTGTGTATGAGTGAGTGTCTGCGCTTCTGAAGGGGAGTGAATGAAGTGTGTCCATGAACCACGCGTAATGAGACACAGCTGATGGCACTGTCAGGAGGAGGAGGCGTGCCCGAGCTGTCAGGGAGCGAAGGACCCAAATAGCTCCCTGAAGCGCCTGATGGAAAATAAATAGGAAAGTGGGCCAAAAACCACGAGTCAGAACTGGGTTTGGGACCACCAAACCCAGGTTCATAACAGCACTTAAAACTTCAGGATGCATATTTACATGGTGCTGACCGGTGAAATGCTGCCATTGTTGCAAAGTTTAAAATTTAAAAAAGCAGCAGCGTTGTTGAACTGAGTCAAATTTGTAATATATTCTTTGACTTTTAAATGTATGTTTTTATATGTGTGCAAAATGCAACCAGTCATTAAAAAAGTATGTTCTGTACTGTTGTTTTAAATAAGAGAGACGGTATCAGGTTTGGATGGGTATCGGCCGATACTCAAAGGCACAGTATCAGTATCGGGCTTGAAAATTGGTATCAGCTCATCCCTAATTAATATAACATAAATTTGTTGTTTTTATGAGTAGACATAATGATACAGTGCTGTTTAGTAGTGAATTGAAGTTAGATTTAATTGTTTTCCCCACAGGGATCAGGATGAAGATGTAGATCCAGATGCTGAAATGAGAAATGAAACTGAGTCTCAGGGCAAGAAGAAAAAGAAGAAGAAAAAGCATGGTGATTTTCAGGAATAACAAACTTCCACAGAAAAATATAACTGAGACAAGTTATGTCAAAGAATTTTGTGGTTTATTTCTTCATTTCAGTTGTCAAAGAAGAGAGTGAAACAGAGCCAGAAACGCCACAGAAGCCAGTGTTCGATGATAGCCTTGTGTTGGCGGTGTACGTCCACAGAACAGATCGCCTCAAAACAGACTTTATGATCTCACACCCCATGGTGAAAATTCACATTGTTGATGAAATGACGGGGCAGTATGTGAAGAAAGAAGACTGGTGAGAATGAACTCTCAGATCCTTCAATACCACAGTTCAGATCATTATTAAATTGTGTCTGAGGTAATAAACCCTTAGAATAACATGATTAACAGAAAAACTGTTAGGACTTTAATTTTAGAATTATAGTGTATTTGCTTTGAAATTAAATTTCTTTCCCTGTATTTTTCAAAGCCATCGGCCCGTTTCCTCATTTTATGAGCAAGACACAGTTGACCACATTCTTCCCATCATGACTCAGCCTTTTGACTTCAGGAAGAATAAATCCATCATCCCTGAGTGGCAGGAACAGATCATCTTCAATGAACGCTTCAGTTACTTTGTTGAACAAAGCAAGGAAAGTCCCAAAGTTATATTCTTCTTTGAAGTAAGAGTTTAAATTAATTATTAAATATTCAAGGTTTTGTTTTTAAACATAGCTATCATTAATTGTTTTTTTATGCTTTGCAAAGATCCTTGACTTTGTAACTATGGAAGAAGCAAGAGCTAACCATGACATTGACAAGAATGAGCAGGGATTCAGAAAGATCGCATGGGCATTTCTTAAGGTAATATATTTAGATAGAAAGTTGGAACTTATTCCATTTGCTCCCACTGAACACACTTCTGATGTTTCTCTCCATCCTTCAGCTTGTTGGCACAAATGAAGTGCTGAATATTGACAGTAAACTTCGCCTCCAGCTCTTCTGCCCTCCACCTCGAGCAAAGAGACAACCTAAGACAATCGAGGTAGTTGAGTGGTGGAGGAAATACCCGAGAACCAAATATGCATCCACCCTTTATGTCACCATAAAAGGCATTAAACTTCCTGAGCATGTAAGATACTGTAACCTCACTTTTCAACTTTTATGAAAAGTTTCCAGTATTCTGTAGTAAAGCTGCTGTTTATTCTATGTTGTATCTTAATTATTATTATTTTTTGGGGGGGCTCTGCAGGTGGACCCTTGTATCCGGTCTATGATGGCACTGCAAGAGGAGAGAGGCAGCACTTCCTACAGTGAACTGCAAAACCAGGCCACCAAGAGAAGCCTGACACAACTGCTAGACAGCAAGCCTCCAGTGTTGAGATGGAGCCGTTTGCCTGGTCAGGTTGGTAGAATAACAAACATGCCAGATACTTTCACAATTTCTTCCACCTGTACAAATGTTTTAGTCATGGATAAGTGGAGTACCAAAGAGTGGTTCGTATGATAGAAAAGTGTTGGACAGTGGGAAAAAAATACTGAACTTATTCTATTGCAGATTTGTCGCATTCCAAACAAGCCCATTCTGGCGTTCCGTGGTGGTCAGATGGGGTGTTTGACCGTATTGTTTTCTCATGCTGGAACCATCTTAGCTGCTGCCTGTGCTGACAGAGATGCTTTCCCTGTTGTCGGTAAGCCTCCCCTCATGTGTGGAAAACTTCCTTCCTGGTGCTTCTTTGACTCTTCCAAAAGCCCAACTTGATCAATCCATGTTTTACACGTTGTTGCCATAAACAGCTCTGTCACGACCTCAAGGATTCTCACACTTCCATGTATTTACAATAGTAACATGTTTTTATTGTTTCAGTGTATGAGATTCCCTCTGGCAAGGTGTTGGCTGCTTTCAGTGGTCATCTCAAAATAGTCTATGATCTCTGCTGGTCCAGAGATGATCGGAGCCTTTTGTCTGCCTCCTCTGATGGAACAGTCAGGTAGATATCTGTGATGTACTCCAAATCATTAGTGGTGAATATGGTGCGTCCGTCTCTTTTTGTGTTAGCTGTACTTAATAAAACCACTAGAGGGAGCCAGTCACCTTTTTACAATCCACCTAACTATACCTCTAACAGTGACGCAGCATGTGGTCTGTAGTCTTTGCCATTGGCGTTATTTGAGTCTCAAACATATTGAGTAAACACAATTTTCATCATATAGATTGTTATTTTCCCTTTTGTTCTTCTTCGTCAGAGAGTGGAATGTCGAGACTCTTACAGGAACAGCCCAAAAAGTGCTCCCTCATCCATGCTTTGTGTACTGTGCTCGGTACCACCCCACAGCCCAGAACCTGGTGGTGACCGGGGGCTATGATGGACTGATCAGAGTCTGGAGAGTAGATGTTGATGATGTAAATGGCCACCTGCTGCAGGAGTTTGAAGGTCATGGCAGTTTCATCAACACAGTTTGTTTTGACTCTGAAGGTATTAATTACATCTATTTATAAGAAATTTTTGCATTCTGTATATTGATTGTAAGGTTGTGTAATTGAAGTATGCTGTATATGTATGAGCATTTTGAATAGGTCAAAACTGCCCATACTCACTGTTTTTCCATTTTTTAATCTTCATCCCCCAGTGAAGTCACTATATACTCCAAGTTTTGACCTCTTTAGATTTTACTCTCACTTTCATACAGCTTAGAAATAGTAATTTTGTGCTATATACTGTGATTAGGGTGGAGAATGTTCTCTGCAGACAACACAGGTCTAATCATTGTGTGGAAAACGTCATTTAATGACAGCAGGCAGCAGCAGCAACTATGCAGTCACTGGGACATTGAGAAGGTACAGAAGTCTAGAATAAACCAGTTTCGAGTACAATTGTCAGTTGGTGGTCTTAGTCATTACTTAACTTGAAACAAAACATTTTACTTGAATTTATGTTTGCATCATCAGAAAATTGATGAGAGGGAGCTCAAAGGTATTCCCATCAATATGCTGCAGCTCCATCCTAATGGGCGGTGCCTACTTGTGCATGCCAAAGACACCATCCTGAGGATGATGGACTTAAGAATGTAAGTAATTTTGAAAAATCAAAATGCTATAAAGAGACATAAAATTGTTTCCTATTTAAAGGGGTCACTGACCGAAAAATTGTGTTTTTGCAGGTTTTAACGTTCTGAAATGTGTCTTGTTAGTCACAGGATTATGAAAAAAATATCAAAACACTCCTCTTTAAAAAAACACACACAGACTTTATCTTATTTTTCTGTCCAAGAAGCCATTTGACTCTTCCGCAGATTTTCCTGTACATTCAGAAATGGGAAATGTCACTAAAAGATAAACATCACCAGTGTAGAAGAGCTTGGAATAACGAGGCGATGTGACTTATAAACCAAAGTTTATTATCAGCTTCGCTCCTCTAACAAGTCTCATCTAGTGCAGCAGCAGAAGAAGTCAGAGAGCGAACACATTCGGCTCTACGTACTTATACTCACACATAACAAAAGACATGCATATCAAAGCTGACATCCCTCATTATCTTAATCCCCCTCCTTTGTCTTGGTACCCCTCCACCTGGCCCTGGGGGGTCAGGGCGACCTATCTGGTCTCCACCACAGCGCCTCGGATGCTCTTTGATCTTCACTGGCAGTTGAGACCTTTTGTCCTGTTCTGAGGTGTGAAGTCGCTTTACATATGTAATCACCAAACATTCTCACATGCTTATACATATGTAGGGTATGGGATATATGATTAATATAGACCACAGCCCCTACTCCCCAAACGACTAAGAAAAGGACAATAGAAAAATTCACAGTTTAAGATAATCATTATGACATACTAACTGCTACACCTCTTGACAAGGAAGAAACTTTCCAGCAGCTGTGCTCCTGTAGAGAATTCAGTGGTAACCATAACAGCAGCGTAGTAATATCACAAGTCAGTCTTAAACTGTTACAGCACAATTAAGCCACATTTCCACTATATAGTTCTGCGCTACTCTTTTCTTTTCTTTACTACTTGTTTCTCCCGCGGCTGCGCCTCCATCACAACCGCGGAAAGCCGAGAATTGCTGGGGTGGGCGGGATCGAGGTGGCGCTACACTGCTGACGTATAAAGGACGAGACTGACTCCTCAACAACACAGGAAAAAATAGCGGATTACGAGCGGAGGATTTCCACGGTTTTTAACACAATGAATGTCTTTAACGAGACAAGAGAATTTTACAGGAGAAGACGACGTGGATTGAGACAACACACTTTGGAGCAGGAGAGGAGAATAGCAGTTGCCAGGGAGGAATCTGAAGCAGCTGCATATGAAGCAGAGATCATTCAGAGATCATTTCATTTGTTCAGTGTTCATGTGCATACATATGTCAAACGTCTTTTTTAAATAAAATGTTGTGCACTTTTAAACTACGTCGCCTCTGTTGTTCAAAACGGTTAAATGTTAACAGACGGTTAATTAAATGATGAAACACCGGGGTAATTTAAAATTATGCAGAACCTTAATCCTAAACCCCTTTAATTTACCAAATAATTTATATTATAAAAAAAGCCAATCCAAATCTAGACCCATTTTGTATATTGTGTAATAATGATACACTGATGATAAACTGACTTCCCAAAAAAAGCAGCAGCTATACAACGCACTTTTGGTTTGATGGAATTGCCAATTGACCTTGGAATTATATGTGGAAACTTGTTATACTTCCAGTTAACTTTAACTTACAAAATAATTAAAAATATTTTTTAAAAAAAGCCAATCCAAATCTAGGCCCATTTTTTGTATTGTGTATCATTTGAGTATCATTGTACAATCTACTGTTATTTATAAGGGTTATCTGGGTTATAAGGGTTTATAAGGGTTATCTGTTCAGTGGTGGCTAATTACACACTAAAACAACGTAGAAAATGACTGCAAAGAAAAAGCTGCAGCTAGACAACTCACTTTTGATTTGATGGAATTGCCAATTGACCTTGGAATTATATGTGGAAACTTGTTATACTTCCAGTTAACTTTAACTTACAAAATAATTGATATTATAAAAAAAGCCAATCCAAATCTAGGCCCATTGTGTATCATTTTTCAAATCTATTGTTATTTATAAGGGTTATCTGTTCAGTGGTGGCTAATTACACACTAAAACAACGTAGAAATGACTCAAAAAAAATATGCTGCAGCTAGACAACTCACTTTTGGTTTGATGGAATTGCCAATGAACCTAGAAATTTTATGATGAAACTTTTTTTAATCCTACTAAATACACTGACATTGTCACACTGTCCAACACCAAATTATAATTTTCTTTTTCAAACCAAAGATCACTATGGATCTATTGAATCACAATCGCATAGGTTTATCATATACATGTCAACGTTTACAACATCGAAAATGTTATATTTGGGTTTACATGTATGGGTATTTTCGCTTTATATTATACTAGACTGCTTATAATTTATTTGAATTCTCAGAATTTGGAATGCCGATATAACATTCAATTCACATGTACTTACCTTTTACCCAATTCGACTTTTACCTTTATCAGTGTCTACTGCTGAATGTAAATTACACCTGTGCAACTGCTTACAATTTTACTTAAAAACTGTACCCAATGTATATGGATACAGCAGTGGTAATATTTATTAAATTTAACAATAACAATTACATTACCATTAAAAATCTTGACACCTTTATGGCTGAACAGCAGGATTAGGGTCATATGAGGCAATGGAATGTGTATGTAATTATTCGCCTTTATCATCCAGTGTTATAATATACAAACCACACTTTTATCCAAAAGACTAACATTTTATTACATTACAAATATTCCCAAAACATGTTAACAAATGGGGAGCTTTCAGTACTTCGACCAGACTGCCAAAATGGTTTCGGAAGGCTCCGTGGAAGGAAGCCGTCTCTGTCAGCTCATCCCTTCTTAATGTGGCTAACTGCAGGTGTCTTTCGCGCTGTTCGAGCATCCTTTCATGGATCCGCATCTCCTCAGCATGATTCTGGGCCATCAGTGATGCAAGGTCTGCAATGTTGCTGGACCTTTTCAGCTTGCCTATATGAAAGACAGAAGTCATTGTATTTAGATAACACCGGATCAAAACATGTCAGAAAAAATATTATGGAATTAAACTGTTGAAAGCCTGTGGTGGGATGCTTCGTTGCTGTATTTAAGCTCAACTGTCATGTTGTTGCCCCTCAGTAGAGTGGACTATAAGCAACTTCTGTGGTGATGTGGTTAGGCCCCCCTTCATTTCAAAAAGGATTAATTGTAAAAAGTATTTTGATTTAATGGGTTATTTTTAAAAGAATTTCTTTGTACTGTGGCCTCATAAATCAGAATGGGTTAATAGTGTTAGCTGACTTGAAGAATTTCAATCAAGCATTTTGATTTGAAGTCGGTACATGTGCTCCTTTTTTTTTGTGAAAATACAACAGTATTTCCACCACCAACACACCTATAACACTGGGCCACTGTGGCTATGAACACCCCTGAATCTAGTATTTTTATAAACGTAGAAAGACATTTTAAATTCCTTGTTATGCGTCTATAGAAAACAATCACATATAAAAACAACCGGGTGGTAATTTTCAGTTTGTTGTGCCTTACCAGCACTTGACTGGGAGATGCCGGGGCAGTCCAGTGAGGCGGACCCAAGGGATTTGAAAACTGTGTATAGAAGGAAAAAAACACACAATAACGCTCACAAACAAAGTGCAACATGTACCGCAAACACAAAACTTTTTAACCAGAATACAATAAGCTTACGTCAGCGTTTTGTTCACGTGAATACTGAAATAAAAGCGCGATTCTGCAGCTTGATGCCAGGTAGCAGCAAGGTACAGAGGTAGCTAGCTATTAGCGGGCTAGCCATCACCACAATTGCCCACAATCAAACAACTTTCTTTATTGCTAAAATAAAGTGCGCTTTTGACCGAAAGGCAAGAAGACGGACAATAACAAAACAACACTCACCGTCACCGTTTTCCAATTCCGTCGCCGTGTCGAGTCCAAAAATCTCTGCCATAATAGCAGGCCGGACACTTCCTGGTATATTTTTTCATTGCAAGTTGCCCCACCAACTCGCTCTGGATGTAGTCATCGGCTACGAGGGACAGAAAAGTCCGCACCTCCTCGTTTGTTCATGGAATAAACTTGCGCGTAGACATCGTTATATGAGAACACAATTTTGAATCCAGTCACGGCGGTTACTCGCTGAAATTACAAATGGCGGACGTGTAGCTTCAACAGAAAACAAACGGACGCGTTTGGTGACGTTACGCCCTGACCAATCAGCGTTTAGCAGTCGATTGACGTCAATTCACACCTCGCTTTTCGCTCGGCTGTACCCTGCCTCTGAACAGGCACGAAAATCGTAACGGTTAAACCGTGAGGACTTGGGTGGAAATGGCGAAAAACCGAAACAAGTAAAAAAAAGTAAAGCCCAGGCGATACTGGTGGAAATGGGGCTTTAGTGAACAACTTTTGAGTAGTTTGCATCAGTCTCTGTGCCGTCTGGGTTTAAGTCTTCTCCCGAATCTGCTGTGGGTCCACTTGGGCGTCCTGGTGGGACCTTCCTGTAAGGAATCTGCAGCTTGGGGAGGAGAGTGATTATTCGTTCCCTGCAGGGGGGCTGAGTCTTTTCTCTTAGGGGGTCTACCCCACCGAGGTGCTCTCGCCAACCGTGCAGGCTCGTCTCTCAACAAGAAAGCAGGTTTAAGTCTGTCAATGCTGACTGTTTCTTTTCTGTCCCCTAAATCAAGCACAAAATGCTTATCACCAGGTTCCAGCACTCTGAATGGTCCATCGTATGGTGGGCGGAAGGTTGGTTTTAAAGCTTCATGCCTAACAAAAACGAATTCAGCATTTTTTTAAAGCTTGGGGGACAAAACCCGTGGAAAAGAGTGATGTGCCGGTCCGGGAAGAGTGTCAGGACCGTTGCTGCCTAAAAACCTCGGGGCTGGAAGATGCCCTGGCTCTGGGTTCTCTGGTAAAAATTCACCTGGGAGCCTGAGAGGTTGTGCAAAAACTAATTCTGCTGGGGAGGCGTCTAGATCCTCTTTAGGCGCAGCACGCAACCCCAATAAAACCCAGGGAAGTTTATTTACCCAATTTGTATCCGTTAGTGAGGCTCTGAGGGCGGCCTTTAAAGACCTGTGAAAACGCTCGCATAACCCATTAGCCTGAGGGTGATAAGCGGTGGTGCGGTGAATTGTCGCTCCTAAGCTGCTGGCCATGGCTGACCAAAGCTCCGAGACAAATTGAGGCCCCCTATCGGACGTGATGTCCGATGGGACGCCGAAACATGCCACCCAGTTTGTCAAAAAAAACGCGAGCGACTTCCTCCGCTGTGGTTGACGCCAGAGGGACCGCCTCAGGCCAGCACGTAGTACGATCTATCATTGTTAACAGATGTGTGAAACCTTGGGAGGAAGGTAGAGGTCCCACGAGGTTGACATGAACGTGGTCGAACCTTCTAGCTGGGATTCGAAAAGGCTCTAGAGGGGCTTTTGTGTGTTTGTGTATTTTGGCGCGCTGACAAGAAATGCAAGTCTTTGCCCATTCTTTTACGTTTTTGCGCAGGCCGGGCCACACAAACTTTTCGGCGACCATTTTAACCGAAGTGCGCACACCCGGGTGCGCGAGGGAGTGAATTGAGTCGAAAACACGGCGGCGCCATGCAGCTGGGACTACCGGGCGAGGTCGGCCAGTTGAGATGTCGCATATTAGGTGGGGCACGCCGTCGCGTAAACCCCTTTCCTCCAGCCTTAACCCTGTTGGTCCAGACAGGAGTGCGCGCACGTCCGCGTCACTACTTTGCTCCTCCGCCATGGCTGCGTAATCTATCCCTATGTGGATTGGGGCTGCGTATGTGTCCGCGTTGGCGAAGAGTTCTGCGGCTGAGGTAGTATAATCTGTCTCCTCGTGCTCTGACGATGTCACAGCGCGAGAGAGGCAGTCTGCTACCACGTTAAGTTTGCCTGCCACATGTCGAATGTCTGTGGTGAACTCTGAAATCGCAGCTAGTTGTCTTTGTTGCCTGCCTGACCACGGTTCTGAAATTTTAGCCATCGCAAAGGTGAGCAGTTTGTGGTCTACAAAAGCCGTGAAACGCTGCCCCTCCAACCAGAACTGGAAGTGGCGGATGGATAAATGAAGCGCTAGCAGCTCCCTGTCAAAAGTGCTGTATTTACGCTCAGTTTGGTTTAGTGATTTGCTGAAAAATGCCAAAGGTTGCCAGATTCCGCCGACGTGTTGTTCTACAACCGCCCCTATGGCCAGGTCCGAAGCGTCTGTGGTTAGCGCAATGCGGGCCGAGGGATCAGGGTGAACCAACAATGTGGCGTTAGCTAGGGCACTTTTTACTTCCGTGAAGGCGCGTTCGCGCTCCGGGGTCCATTCGACCGCGTTGGAAGGTTTTTGTTTTCTGAGCGCATCATATAGGGGCTGCATGAGCTGAGCTGCGCGGGGGAGGAAACGATTGTAAAAATTAACCATTCCCAAAAATTCCTGCAGCGATTTGACCGTTTGTGGCCGTGGGAAACTTTTTACTGCGCAAACTTTGTCTGGCAGTGGGACTGCCCCCTTCGGTGAAACTCTGTCCCAAAAAATCAATTTGTGACACGCCGAATTTGCATTTGGCTGGATTGATTATTAACCCGTGCTCTTCTAGTCTCCGAAAAACCATAGTGAGATGCTGTTCGTGTTCTTCCTCAGACGAGCTGGCTACCAGCATATTGTCGAGGTAGACGAACACGAAGGGGAGGTTGCGTAATACCGCGTCCATCATCCGCTGAAAGGTTTGAGCAGCGCCTTTGAGGCCAAAAGGCATCCGCAAAAATTCGAAAAGACCGAAGGGGGTTATTACAGCTGTTTTAGGAATGTCTTCCGCTCGAATGGGGACTTGGTGATAGCCGCGGACCAGGTCTATTTTTGAAAAAATGCACGCACCCGCCAGATGTAATGAAAAATCTTGGATGTGAGGAATTGGGTAGCGGTCATGCGCTGTCGCATTGTTTAATCTGCGGTAATCGCCGCACGGTCTCCAAGAACCGTCGGATTTCGGGACCATGTGAAGCGGTGACGCCCAGGGGCTTTTTGAGCGCCTGATAATGCCTAGTTTTTCAAGGGTGGTAAACTTGTCCCGAGCTATGGCGAGCTTGGTCGCGTCTAAGCGCCGAGCTTTGGCAAATACGGGTGGGCCCGTTGTGGGAATAAAGTGTTCGACCCCGTGCTTAGCCACTGTAGCTGAGAATTTGGGAATTGTGAGTGCTGGAAATTGGGTGAGGAGTTGATCAAACTTACCTCCTGCTGTAGTGACGCTGGCCTGCACGGGTGGTGGAGAAACTCGAGCTGAGCAGGGAATAGAAGCAAAGGACAATGCATTAACCAAGCGTCTGTTCGCTAGATCGACCAATAACCCATGTGCACACAAAAAGTCTGCGCCCAACAAGTTAAAACTCACCGCCGCTACAACAAATGTCCATCTGTAGTTGCGGCCATGGATGCGGAGGGGCAGGTTCCTTTCGCCATAAGTGTCGATGATGGAGCCATTGGCTGCCACCGCTCCATTGCCCCGGGGGCCCATGGCCCAGTCTGCTTGGGAGGGCGTGATAAAACTCAGTTGAGCTCCCGTGTCAATGAGGAACTGCTTGCTGGTGTGTCCGTCCGTCACATATAGAAGCTTGCTTTTTTCGCCGAGAACTGCCGCTGTTAACGGTTCTCGGCTTTGGCGTTTTCCTGAAATCGTGAATTTGCAAGGGGGAAGGCATTTGTAAGCCTTCTCGGCGAAGCGGTGGTGGTAATAACAGACGCCGCTCCGTCTGTTACGTCTTGGCCGTGTCGCTGCCATGGCGGGCGGATTCTGCTCATTGGTTTGTGGCTCCCCGTGGCTCCGGACATCGGCGTTGAGGTCTGCGGATGCTGCTGTGGGTGTCTGTTCCCTGCAGGCGTTGACGAGTTGCTGCGCTTCGCGAGCCAGCGTGCGGAAGTCTTGCTGGGTGCTGCATCGCATGTTGGCAAGCGTCCCTCTCATGTGTGGCGGCAGCGTACTGAGGAATATAAATTGGAAGAGGAAGTTGTCATTGTCCTGAGACGCTGATCCATTGTCTCGGGGGGGCAATGGATCAGCGTTCTCGTCGCGCCCTCCGCCAGTACCCGGGCTCGCCTGGGGAAGCTAATGATCCTACCAGCAGACTAAATTCGAAGAGACGACGCCTCTGTGCCAAGTCAAAGAAGAATCCTAGTCACAGTCCTAAAGCAAACAGCCCCAAGAGCACTTTGTGGTAGGATCTGCCCTTCGCATATTACAACTAAACGTTGAAGGCCTATCTGCAGCCAAGCGAAGCCTTATCGAAGTCCTCGCCTTCCAACATTCGATTGATGTAAGCTGCCTCCAAGAGACTCATATTGGCACAGAGGAAGCTGGCTGCTTCACCATCAAAGGCTTTGACCTCCTGTGCTATGTTCTACATGCTAAACATGGACGTGCCACCTATGTGCGTTCTGACATAGTTGAAGCAAATCCCCTGATAACAACACATTTCTCAGACACCATAATCATTGGTGGCTTCCATATTGTCAATGTGTACAAGCCCCCTAATGCCAACTGGGATCTGCAGGTCTTACCCACCCTACCCCACCCTGCCATCTATGTGGGGGACTTTAACAGCCATCACCCTGACTGGGGGTACCCAGCAGTGGACAGTGATGGGGAGGCACTTTCAGACTGGGCATCCAGAAATGACCTCGCTTTGATATACGACCCCAAACAAAGAGGAACCTTCCACTCTGCTAGGTGGAAGAAGGACTATTCTCCTGACCTGTGTTGGGTCAGCTCTTTGAATGGGGAGCCATATCCTACACAGATCCTCATTCTTGATGATTTTCCACACAGCCAACACCGGCCCCTGCTTGTACACATTGGCCTACAACTTCCAGTCATATACAGCCCAAGGAAGATGCGCTGGAACTTCCGCAAAGCCAACTGGAAGAAATTCAGTGAAACTCTGGACCGGAGCGTTGTTACCATCCCACTCCACACCATCACTGTAGATGAAGCATACAACCGCTTCTGCAGCGCAATCTTCAAGGCTGCCCATACTGCAATCCCACGAGGCTACCGACCCCTCTGTGTCCCATGTTTGGACGGAGAAAGTGCTGCCCTCCTACAATCCTATCAAACATCAGGGGACCCAGAGATAGCAGACCATCTCATTGAATCGCTAAATACAGCCCGGCGAAAGAAATGGGAGGAGACAGTTGCTGACCGGAGCTTTACCCACTCTAGCAGGAAATGTTGGAGCCTCATCCGTCGCCTAGGAGCTGCACAGAATCCCCCTAGCCAAAGCCGAGCATCCGTCACACCCAACCAAGTTGCATCCCACCTACTGACTATCGCCAAAGCACCCCAAGACAAAGACACCAGAAGAGCAGTTACAACTGAGCTAAAAAAAACACCAAAAAATGCCTGTAGAGCACAGGTGTCAAACTCATTCCATGGAGGGCCAAGACCCTGCAGGTTTTACCTCCACCCAGTGTCTTCAGCAGGTGATTTCACTGAATTTCTTCCCACTGATTGCTGATCAGTGAAAACACCTGCTGATGACACTGGGTAGAAGCAAAACATGCAGGGTCTTGGCCCTCCATGGATTGAGTTTGACACCCCTGCTGTAGAGGAAACGAACCCTGAACCCTTCGAGGCTGCTGAACTGGAGAAAGTCCTACAGGGCCTGAAATGTGGAAAGGCAGCAGGATACGATAACATCTTCCCAGAATTCATGAAAAATCTTGGCCCCCGAGCCCTAATCTGGTTGACACAATTCTACACAAGGATCACACAAACAAACTCGATCCCAAAGAAATGGCGGACAGCAAAGGTCATTGCCATCCCAAAACCTGGCAAAGACCACAAACTACCAGCAAGCTACCGCACAATCTCCCTACTCAGCGTTCCTTACAAAATCATGGAGCACCTAATACTGCAACGCATTTCCCCAGAAATAGAGGATATTCTAAGTGTGGATCAAGCAGGTTTCCGCAAGGACCGCAGTACAGGAGAACAAGTACTGGCCCTAACCACCTTCATTGAAAATGGCTTCGAGAGCAGACTGAAGACAGGGGCTGTGTTTCTCGATCTCACAGCCGCTATGATACGGTCTGGCACAAAGGCCTCCTCCTGAAACTTATAAAGGCGATCCCTGCTTGGGCAACAGCAATTATAAAAACCCTGCTGACCAACCGAAGGTTCAGAGTCCACCTCAGTCAGAACACAAGTGCATGGAGAATGCAGAAAAACGGACTCCCACAAGGCTCAGTTCTAGCTCCAACTCTGTTCAACCTCTACATAAACGACCTGCCTACTACAAAATCCCGCAAATTCATCTATGCAGACGACATCTGTTTGGCATTCCAAGCACCAGACTTTGAACCACTGGAACCGGTGCTCACGGAAGATCTTGCCAAACTGGACCAGTTCTGCAAAATCTGGCGCCTAAAACCAAGCCCAGCAAAAACCGTCTCCAGTGTATTTCATCTCCACAATGCAAAAGCTGCCAGAGAACTAAACATCCACCTGAGCGGACTCAAGCTTAAGCATGCCCCAAATCCAACTTATCTTGGAGTGACCCTTGATAGGACCTTATCCTTCAAGGAACATCTAAAGGGGACGGCTGCTAAGGTGAAAGTACGAAGCAACCTGCTCTGCAAGCTCGCTGGTGCAAAATGGGGGGCGGCAGTCTCCACCCTGCGCACCTCAGCACTGGCCCTTTCATACTCTGTAGCAGAATATTGTGCCCCTGTCTGGTCCAGGTCATCTTACACACACCATGTAGACACCCAGCTCAACTCAACCATGAGAACTATAACTGGAACAATCCGCTCAACACCACTTCCCTGGCTCTCTGTACTGTCAAACATAGCCCCTCCACACATCCGGCGAGCAGCATTAACTCAAAGGATGCTCCAAAAAGTTAAAGATTTTCCTCACTTACCAATCCATGCAGATATCTACACCCCACCCACTGCCCGACTTTCATCCAGACGGCCGATTTGGAAAAACCCTCCCCCAGCTGACTTTACCATCCAGACAGCTTGGCAAGAGGAATGGGAGATCAAGGAGGTCCCAAACAAACAGCTGGTGATAAACCCCAACCAACAGGTCCCTGGCACCAACCTTCCAAGGAGACAGTGGTCTACACTCAATCGCTTCAGGACTGGACATGGCCCCTGCTTGGCCAGCCTTCACAGATGGGGCAGTAGCCCTAGCCCACTGTGCGCATGTGGAGAGGAGCAAACTATGGAACACATCATAGAGGCTTGCCCGCTCCAAAGACTGGAAGGAGGATTACACACCCTCCATACAGCAAACCAGGAGGCAACTGCTTGGCTTAAGGACTTTGCATTCGCTAAATAAATAAATAATTGTCCTCTTCTTTGAGCTGCAGCAAGTCCTCCATGAGGGCCTTGGGTCTGCATCCTCTGTGGCCGTAGACCGCCAGGATCCTCTCGGCTCTCTCCTCGGCAGAGGGGACGAAATTCGCCACGATGGTCGCTTTCAGTTCTCTATATTTGTCCTGGGCCGGCGGCCGCTGGATTATGCTCCGCGCACATCTCGAAGTGGCGGCGCCGAGTTTGGCGACGATGGGATAAAACTTTGTATCGTCAGCCGTTATGTCCACAAGTGCAAACTGGGCTTCAGCTTGCTGAAACCACGAGGTCGGGTCTTCCTGCCAGAAGTCCGGCAGCTTGACGGTGACGGCGTTTGTGTGGGCCGTCCCTGATGTGTCCGCAGGGTGAGAGTGCCTTCCTTCGGCTCTCGCAGCGGCGCTGGTGCTCGGTTGAGCCCTCTCTGTCACTTCTGCCGTGGGGGAACGTCGTCCATCTGTTCCCCTGTCTGCATGGGCGCCGGCGTCTGCCTGGGTCGCCACAGATGAGTCGATCGCGGGGGAACGCCTCTGGTCCATCCTTGCGTCAGGGTCACCAGTGTAGAAGAGCTTGGAATAACGAGGCGATGTGACTTATAAACCAAAGTTTATTATCAGCTTCGCTCCTCTAACAAGTCTCATCTAGTGTAGCAGCAGAAGAAGTAAGAGAGCGAACACATTCGGCTCTACGTACTTATACTCACACATAACAAAAGACATGCATATCAAAGCTGACATCCCTCATTATCTTAATCCCCCTCCTTTGTCTTGGTACCCCTCCACCTGGCCCTGGGAGGTCAGGGCGACCTATCTGGTCTCCACCGCAGCGCCTCGGATGCTCTTTGATCTTCACTGGCGGTTGAGACCTTTTGTCCTGTTCTGAGGTGTGAAGTCGCTTTACATATGTAATCACCAAACATTCTCACATGCTTATACATATGTAGGTTATGGGATATATGATTAATATAGACCACAACCAGCCTTGATACCTGTCCACTGCTTCTATTATTGGCCCACCTAGCTGTCTGTCATTTAGATGGATGGGAAGCCAAAGGCATTAGCTTAAGAGCTAACAGTGGTACTCGGAAGCTCATGTTTATATTGTTATTCTCTTTAGATTTCAGTCACCCTTACAGACATCACTGTTTCCTGCTGGTTCATTAATCCACAATCAAAAATATATCTCATGTCATTCCGGCCTATTTTTTTGTTATATTTTCACTAGGGCTGCAGCTAACAACTATTTTATGGCTTGGGTAATCGCCCACTTTAATTGAAGATTACTCGAGTAAGCTGATACTTTTTTAAGAAACTTGCATTGACCAACATTTGTGGAACGTTCTTTCCTAAAGAGCAGTAGTAATTGTACCAAACACTCAGTAACACAGCTACACATTTATTGCAATGCTTATTGCAATGTTTATTGCATAGAACGTAACTTTAAATGTCACACTGCATCATAAAGTTCCGTTTGCTAGCCATTAGCGTTTGCAAGCCATTAGCATCCGCTACTGCTAGCCGCTGGCGGATACTAACAGTGGTGGCTATATGTGTTTTGGTCATATAAGCATAAATAGCATAGCTGACTATATTCTGTTCATCTAAATTAAAATCACAATCACATACCTTGTCTCGGGTGCACTGGCTGTGCATGATATGGGCTGTTTTCTGCTGAGACACTGTAGCATCCGAAGTTGTAGGATGCTAGCTCGCCACTCGGCTTCCGTGTGCACACTGCACAATGTTTTCCTTCAATCTGAGCTTGAAATGATCCCAGACTTGAGATACTTTTGTTGTTTTTTTTATTTTCTTCCTCTTTGCCGGCCTGTCACTATGCCGCTCTGACATGGCACCGTTAAACAAATCTGCGTTATGTTTAGGTAGCGTGACTGGAAGAAGGTTGCACCGGAAGAAGGTCATAGAGACCAGAAGTGCTACATTAAATGACACGTCGAAGCATAAAATTTGAATAGAGAAATTTTTGTAATCGAATTATTCAAGTAATCATTGCAGCCCTAATTTTTGCCCTGATGCTACATTGTTAGCACCGTTGGCATCACCAAGGCAGCTGGCTGAAGCTAGCAGTTTAGCTACTAGTCTTGGCTCATTCACAAATATTTCTGTGCTTGTACTCCAGCGACCGGTCATATTCTGTCAACCATTTAAAACCACACACCCCTGTGATGCATTTTTTTTTTTCATTCATTCTTTAAGACAGATTTACATGAATTGGTTCTAAGCTATGAGGTAGGATCTAGCCTGCTAAGATGAGCAGTAGTGACGTGAGAGGAAAAGTGGACTTAAATGTGGCCTTAGAGATTAAAGAGGCATGCACTGAAACCAGCCATTCTGAGAAACCCTTCTAAACAATTTTGCTACAATAATTTTAAGGTGTTTTTTTTTTACCATAACTTTCCACAAACATTTCATTAAGGCATGTGTGAGCTGTTAAAATGTGGAAAAAGTGGTCAATGACCCCTTTGAAATGAAACAAATACCAAAAGATAAATGAACTCTATCATTATATTTCAATACACTTTTCTACTTTCTGAGTTTCAAATGCCCCTCTTTTAGTCTGGCTGTAAAGAAGTACACTGGAGCCACAAACTACAGAGAGAGGATTTACAGCACTTTCACGCCATGTGGGAACTTCATATTTTCTGGCAGTGAGGATGGGATGGCCTATGTGTGGAATACTGACACAGGTGAGGATCATGCTTTACAGCCCATTTCTTTCATTTCTGGCAAAACTGCATGTTTTCGTCAACTGTTTTGTTTATTCTAGGTGACCAAGTTGCAGTGTACTCAGACCTTTGTTACTCCACGGCTCTACATGGCATATCATTTCATCCTCATGAGAACATGGTAGCCTTCTGTGCCTTTGGTCAGAGTCAGCCTGTCCACGTGTACCTCTACGATCGCAAAGGTTTGTCTGGGTCTTGACCAAAAAAAACCTAGCAAGTCCCTTTATAGTTTTGTCTGTATAAAATGTGTGAATCTAATCAACGTCTTGTCAGTCTGCTGGGTAATTGACACTGTCCATTCTGATAAAAATACACTGAACTGCAACTTTGCTTCATGCAGTTTCCCAGTTGGAGGTGAACAGCATAAAAGCTTCAACTGGAGCAGCATTTGTAGACAACAAAACTGTCAGAAACACACCTGACCACACATTGGAGGCCTCAGCTCCTTCAGTCACAGATCCACTTCTTCAAGCCTCAAGACTTGCCCGGAAGATGCAGAGTGTGAAGGAACAACTCGATTCAGTTCTTGTAAATGCACATCTTTTATTTTTGTGTATGAAATTTACTGTTATAATAACAATATGCTGTTGTATACAATTTTGTTTCTTATTACTTTTCATACCTTCTTTAGGAACCACGTCAAAGTTCTGCCACTCCTGGATTATTTTATGAGCAAGGTAATCAATACAATCAAATGACAACTTGGATGGAAAGCAGCAGAATTTACTGCACTATGTTTTTCCATTATGTTCAGTAACATAGAGAATATTTTTTCTGTTTCTTATTTGCAGACAAAATGGGCAGTGCTTATGCAGGGAGGAGCTTTGCTTCAGATATCAGCACAGTGAGTTTTATTAGAACTTTCCAAATACACCTTTGTTTACTGTTATTGAAGCCATACAGTGTAACTCTTAAGAGCCCTTTCTATCAAGATTGATGTTGTCCTTGTATCTTGTATGAATGAGCTTGTTCATCAGTCTGGGAGGGAAGAAAACACTTTGTTTAGAGAATTATACATTGTTTATGTTTCTTGACAAAACCCAAGCCTTTGGGTCATTATTAATAAAGTTTTTCTCTATGCTTTCATCTTGTTTTAGGCCTTTTGTATCTTAAGACATTCAGCATTTTAAATACTAGACTAATGAAGACAAATGACTTTAAAACTCTACATTAGGTGATTGGCAATTATGATTTTTTTTTCACCCATAAAGATTTTGGTATATGACCAAAGTCTTTTTTTTTTCAGACAGGACCTAATCCCTTACTCCCCCCTCCGTCTTTCTTGTCACCACACTCCAAGCTGCAGCTCTCTCATTCTCTGGCAGAGCAGCTTATCCCACAGGCAGCTCTTAGCACCCAGCATCGTAAGTGGCTTGCTCAGTTCATCACTCAGTTATTTGTCTTTAACCAATGAATGGCTTTACTGGGACCATGTAGCATCCAAGGGTTAAAGGTTCATAAAAAGTACAGCTGTAAAGCTTGAAGAAATGTTCTAAACAGTCTTGTGGACAGAAATTGAATTGTACTTTTTTGAAATTTGATTTGTTTGTAGAGATTTATGTAGAAAAAACATAAATATATTAAATATAGAAATCAATGAATGAACCCTTTTCAGAACTTGTTTCCATACCCCAGGCTCTATTTCTGTATTGAAGTATACAGACCAGGTTTTGATTGAACATCAGAAGCTGGAATCTGGTGGCTAAGAAGAGTATTATACTGAAAAAGCACCTTTAACACAAGGATTGATTTTAAGGATGGCATGCATAAGAGTAATAGTAAGTTAGTGAGGTGACAATCACCGAGCAGCAGTACGGTTTCATGCCAAGAACGAGTACTACAGATGCAATGTTTGCTTTAAGTGTTTTGAAGGAGAAGTATAGAGAAGGTCAGAAGGACCTGTGTGATCAGAAGAAGATCAGAAGGACCACTGTGTCTTTGTTAACCTAGAGAATTCATATGATAATGTGCCAGTAGAGGAGTGTGGTGCTATATGAGAAGTCAGGATTGGCAGAGAAGTATGTGAGGGTGGTGTAGGACATGTATGAGGACAGGAAAATGGTGGTGAGGTGTGCTGTAGGAGTGACAGATGGATTCAAGGTGGGTGGGATCAGGGATTGAGCCCCGTCTTGGAGAGGTGGAGGGTATGCACTGGAGAGAAGAGGAATGAAAGTCAGTACAAGCAAGACAGAATACATGAGTGTGAATGAGAGGGGACTGGTCTAGTGATAAAGACGCAAGGAGTAGAGGTAATGAAGGTGGAGGAGTTTAAATATCTGGTGTCAACCATCCAGTGCAATGGAGGGTGCAGAAGAGAGGTGAAGAAAAAAGTGCAGGTAGGGTGGAGTGTGTGGAGAAGAGTGTCAGGGGTGATTTGTGACAGAAGGATAACAGCTAGAGTAAAAGGGAAGATTTATGAGATGGTCGTGAGACCAGCTGTGATGTATAATTTGGGGACAGAGGTACTGACAAAATGACAGGAGGCAGAGCTGAAGGTGGCAGAGTTGAAGATGCTGAGATTTCCACTGGGAGTGACTAGGAGGGACAGGACTAGAAATGAGTACATCAGAGGGAGAGCTCAGGTTGAGTAGTTTGGAGACAAAGTAAGAGAGGTAAGCCTGAGATGGTTTGGACATATGCAAAGGATTGATAGTGGATATAATGGACAAAGGATGTTGAAGACAAAGCTGCCAGTCAGAAGGAAAAGAGGAAGACCACAGAGAGAAGATTCATGGATGTAGTGAAGGTGGACATGGAGAGGGTTGGTGTTACTGAAGAAGATGCAAGGGATAGAGTGAGATGGAGGCAGATGATCCATTGTGGTGGCCCCTAAAGGGGGCAACCAAAAGGAGAGGAAGAGGATTCATAAGAGTAATAGGAGGAGTATTAGGGAAACCTAAAAAAATTACAAACAAAATTTCTGATCTGTAAAGACACAAGAGAGGCATAAAAGAAAATGGACCATATAAGGCTTCCTCATCCTACAGCCATGTGGGGGTTGGGTTTCTGCTCTACAACAGCAGTATAAAATAGCTCTGATGTTAGATGACCAGTAATACAATAAAAAGTTAGGCAAAGCTAAACCACCTGCTTCAGGAGGTTTTTGTAAAATATCTTTCTTATGGTGGATTCACAGTGCAACATTTGGACTGACTTTTACTGGCGTTTTGGCAAACGTCTGGCTCTGCTGGCAGAAGTTAATGATTGCTGGTATTTGTTGGCAAACACTGGCAAAAGTTGTGTACTTTGAAAATTTTCAACCTTCTGAAAATTTGCCAACGTTTGGAAATACACATTGGTGAAATTTGTGCTCAGTTTGTAAGAGTTCCTGAGCGCTGAGCTAAGTTATGCAGAGTTTACCTAAGTCAGTCTAAGTCAAAGCTGGGTTCACTCTATAGCGTTTGGACCGACTTCTACAGTCGTTTTGAAGAATCAGAGAAATAGTCAGCGCAGATTAGCTGACATCAGTGTCAGGTGACGCTCATATAAAGATCAGTGTTTGTGGAAGCTTCCTGCCATTCTGCTTCTGGCGTGAACACATCTCCCTTGGGCATACATTTCAGTATTTATTTTCATTTTATATTCCTGGTTACTTCTGCATACCCTTTTCCTCTATTCATTCATTCATTCATTCATTCATCTTAAAATAATGCATAGACTCCAACACTAAGTCCGCAATTAAAATGTGAATGTAGATGGAATATAAAACTATTTACTGAATCATGATATAAATAAAATGACGGGTGATTTTATTTTGACTGTTACACCTCTCTCTATTAAAATAACATAAAATCCTGTTAAATGTCATTTACCTTTTGACACCACATCAGCGCTGTTTTATTTCCATACTGAAAGTGAACCAATCCTGAAGAATGATTACACATGGAGCAGAAATTTAAGAACAGTAAATTTCTCTGAGATTTTTGATTTTTGAGGATGCAGCTAATGGCAAATTACTGGGCTAATTTGCAGGGGCATGGTGAGAATCATCCTACAGAAAGAGTGTTGGGGGAGTACTGGGAGGATAGGCGGGGTCAGTGGGACAACTTTAGTCGGGTAGGAAATAATATAGCAAAGTGTTTTGGAGTGTTTAGGTTGAAAATGAGTCCAACAGTTACATACCCGGCGATGGCTCCTTGGTTGTTAGTATGGCCTGATATAGACTGGCATCTGCTTGAGATGAAAAGGGAAGGAAAGGATGCTGTATATCTGGTTTGGTAAATGAGTTTTATCACCACATCATGATGGAGTATTGTAATTATACACTGGTATACACAGATGGTGCTAAACAACCTGAAACTGGGGCAACAGGATTTGGGTTGGTAGTACCGGGGAAGGGTATAGGAATAAACAGATGAACAACTGGTAATTTAGGGGTTTACACGGTGGAGATGGTGGCAATTTTGGTAGCATTACGGTGGGGGGAAACGAGTAAGCAGAGCAAGGTGTTAATTTGCACAGACTCCTCATCCATTTTTACAAGCATTAGGTCATTCCATTCAAGTAGTCAACAGGATATGCTCTATGAAGTTCTTCAATCGCTCTCCAGAATAACAAACGTAGGAAACCAGGTAAAATTTGTGTGGGTCCCAGCTCATATAGGCATCCAGGGAAACAAGGCCGACAAGTTGGCAAAGATGGCATTACAAGACACAATAGAAATGCTTGTTAGTGTTAGCAAGGCAGAGATGAAAGCTATAATTTGGGAAAAAGTCACGCAGCTTTGGCAAGAGAGGTGGGAAAGTGAAGGGAGAGTTAGGCGCCTATTTCAAATTCAGAAAAGTGTTAAAGGGATGAGAGTGGGATGTGGTGACAGGAGAAAGGAAATTGTGTTGACAAGGTTGAGGTTTGGGCACTGTGGGTTAAACAAAATACTGAGGTTACTAGGGAAACATAAGAGGTTTAAGGGTATGATGCACAGAGGGCAGTACTACAGACTGAGTTGAGGGAGCTGGGGGTGCAGGAACTTACACTGAGTGGACTACTGAACGTGGTTGAGTGGGCACAGGTTAGGGTTTTGGTGAAAATTTTAAAGGACATGGGGATTTATAATAGAATATGAGGAGTAGGTAAAAGTAGAGGAAGTTGGTTGAGACAGAGGGTGAAAGGTAGATACAGTATGTGTGGGGGTTTTTTTGTTTGTTTTTGGGTTTTTTTCTTGTATATTATTAGTCTGTGAACTTACCTCTGGCCCGCACTCCGGAGCAGTAGGGGACAGTAATGCACCAGTAAGTTAGTTGCCAACTGCCGTAAAACGAAGAAGAAGAAGAAGTCTGACAAGTTGAACTTTTTTCCAACTCTGAGTGCCGCGACAAAAAGCAGCCACCACCAAGAGTGTGCAAAAAAATCCCACAAACCCACAAATAATTCAAAACTAATCAAATTTCAGTTTATATATATATATATATATATATATATATACCATAGATTAAAAAAATTAAAAAACATGTCATACACACCATCACCAAACAAATACTGTACATTGTCCTCTTACATATATATTTTCTTTTTTTAAATTTCCCCTTCTCTCTATTTCTCTTTCGTTCCTGCATGTCTGAACTGAGTTTTGATCTAACAACATCTGTTTTCACTAGCATTTCAGTCAACGTTTGCCAGAGGAGCTTAACTTAGGCTGACTTAGGCAAACTCTCCATAACTTAGAGGAACTTTTACAAACTGAGCACAACTTTCACCAACGTTTATTTCCAAATGTCGGCAAATTTTCAACTTTTGCCAGCAGAGCCAGATGTTTGCCAAAACGTCAGTAAAAGTTGGTCCAAACGTTGTAGTGTGAATCCACCCAAAAAAGCAGGTCCAGGATGGCAGGAAGCCTCCATAAACGCTGATCTTTATATCAGTGTCGCCTGACACTGATGTCAGGTGACCTGCGCTGAGTATTCGTTTGCTTAAGTTAACCTAAGTTGACAACTGCTACACATACACTAGCCTAAGTTGGCAAAAGTTTGACAACGCTGAATGCAACGCTGGGAAATGCTAGCAGAAGTTCATAAAAGTTTGTAAAGGTTCATAATGGTGTGTGCTCACAAACATAATTTCACCAACGTTTGGACTGATTTCTCTGGTTTTTCAAAACATCAGTAAAAGTCGGTTTAACGTTATAGTGTGAACCCAGCTTAAATCTTGGGAACTTTTCTTGTTGCAAATAAATTGAGATTTTTTTTTATCAAGGTAATGGAAAAAAATATTTGGGGAGAAAAAAAGGCATACATCAAACAAATACAGTGTAAAAACTTGTGACGTGTATTCACTTTACTGCAATTTATCCGATTCCTTTGAAAAAGGCAAAAGAGGCCACTGATGAAAGTCCTGAGAATATTTTTCCAGCGGAGGGGAGAAATTGTATATAAATAAATCTGAATCTGAACCTATTTTGTAAGATGTGTGCCTGTGTTTGTGTCTTTGTTGAATGTAATTAGTGGCTTGTAAATATGGATGTCACCAGACTGCAAAACAAATCTACCTACGGGTACAAATAAAGTAACCTGAACCTGAACCTGAACCTGAATTTTACTTAATTATACTAATGCCCAATATTTGAAATACTCTAAAGAGATCCTTAATGGCAACTTTGAAAGAGTATAGGTAGCAGCTCCATCATTAATGGCCATAAGCTCACTTTCATGAAAATGCAGTTTGTAGCCTGAGATTTGCCCAAACTCCTGCATATCTGCACGGTGGCGCAGTGGTTTAGCACTGTGGCAGCACAGTTTTACCCTTGGCCGGGGGATCGCGGGGATCATGAGATCGTGGGTTCGATTCCAGCCCCCGACCAACAGTGAGCTGTGTGGAGTTTGCATGTTCTCCCCGTGTTGCGTGGGTTTACTCCGGGATTTCTCCGGTTTCCTCCCGCATACCAAAAACATGTAGGTTTAGGGCGCTCGCGCACGCAGCGACCAGTAGCCGGTGGCTTGTCACCAGACTGCAAACCAAATCTACCTACCTACGGGTACAAATAAGTAACAAAAAAAAAAAAAAAAAAAAATATTTAACACTGGGGAGATAGAATTATCTGGGACTGAGATAAAAAGTAAGAGATTGTCAGCATATAAAGACAATTCATGTACTATGCTACCTCTTGAGATGCCCAGCATCTGATTAGACCTAAAGGCCACTGCCAACGTTGCAATGGCAAACAACAATGAGGAAAGAAGGCGACCCTGCTGGGTACCACATTTAAATCAGAATAATTTAAATAATTTTAATAAGATAATCAGAATAGTTATTATTTGTGCAGACACATGCACGTGAAGAGTTATATAAAAGTTTATTCAAAAATATAAATATATTGTCAAAGTGTTTTATTGAAATTAAAAAAGGAAGGACAATTCCACATGGTTGAAAGCCTTTCTGCATCCATTGAGACGACCACTTCAGGAATGTAGGAAGAAACAAGTGAATACTGAATGTTCAACAGTTCTCTGACATTGTGGAAAGAGACATATGCTTTTTTAACCAGAGTCTTTAACTTGAAATTCAAAACATTTTTTACTGTGGAAGAGTCAATATTTAAGCAGCTTTGTCTGTTGTTTTCTTTTAATTCCAGGTGGATTTAGTCCTGTTGGCCAGCGTGTAAAAGGAGCCTCACCTTTTAGGCTGAAGACGGTAAAACTTTGATGTTTATCTTGTTTTTCTCTTAACAGTACCATAATCAGATGAGCATTACACCACTGCTGAGTAAGCTACAATCTGCAAAATAGCATGCTTTTTCAAACTGCTGTTACAGGATTAAACTGGTGTTATTTGTCTCTGTCAGACCCTTCCTGACCACATCGCTTCAGGCATCCATATGGAAACAGATTCTACCCCTGTTCAACAAGTAAGTTTTGAGCTCTGTCACAGTCCTCTTTTAGCCCTTACACACCGGACCAGGAAAGGCTCTGTCCTGGTGCTTTCTGTCAAACCAGTCCATTTTTATCCCCCCTCTAGTCAAAGACCCTTTTGGGCAAAGATCGAAGGGGGATTATAGTATGGGACGGTCCGTCCGTTTGTCCTCCTATTGTGAAATCAACTTGTCCTACAGTTTTGTTCTGATTGTTTTGAAACATAGTACCAGGGATTGATAGGCACTGATGATGCACATATTGCAATTTGATTCTGATTTTTGCAGGAATTATAGACCTTGAGGTCAAGGTTAGAGGTCAGTTTTCCCCTAAATCTTGTAAACATAATAACTACTGAAAGAAATGATGTAGGCTTTTCAAATTGATACCATAGTTGCATCTGCAACAAATCTTGGACGGCTTACACCCTGACCTGACTATGGTTTTGGGGTCAAAAGGTTAAAGATCAAGATTAGTATTCCCTATGCCCTCTTATAATAGAACAAGTCAAGCTCTTTAGGGTCACCAAACTTGCTACACAGGTTCACCTTATGATCCTGACCTACAACTATGGGTCATATAAAATTACTGTTGTTGTATATTCATGGATGATAAGCTTATCGTAATTTGGTTCTGCCTCAATAAATATATGGAAAAGTTGAAAACTGATCCTCTTCAGTAACATATTGGAATCTTCAAAGAAAACAAAGGCGGGGGGATATTGCACTTGCCTCAGAGTGTTTTTGTCACACCGGTTGAAGCATAACTAAAGTTCTGTGTTGATCATTACACAAGGCGGGCAAAAGTAAATAACAGTGGCTCTATTATGGGTTGCAAGAAAGAAGAAAAAATGGAAAAATGATCGACAGCTCTCTTAGCCCATCTTTGGCCCTGCACAAACGGGGAGCCTGTCCATAAATATGAGGAGGGGCTGAAAATTTCATAAGCTGACCATGATGCAGTAGTCAAATGTGGTTTATTTTTCAACATTTCAACATCGTTGTTGCAGAGCTTCCATCCTTGCGGTATAGAAGCTCTCTTCTTGATCCTCAAAGACATAACTCCTTCTTAGTAAGCCTGTGAACTTTTCAGCACCCCCTCATACAGCTGTGGTTGTGTAAAGGTTCTTATTGGATTTCTAAACCATCTTCCATCGCTTATCTGGGGGTACAGGTTGCGGGGGCAGCAGTTTAAGCAGAGAAGCCCAGACTGTGGTCCGATCCACATTGCACCCATGATCCCAGTGATCCTTTGTGATTGAGCCCAGCTCACTTCCATGAGCAGAAACCTGGCCATCAGCTACTTGCACAGCCCCTCCCACTGGCCTCTGCCTGAGCCCCTCCCCTTGGCATGGCTCCAGGGTAGGGTCCCGGTAACTCCATACTGAAAATGTAGATATCGATGTGGAAGCACCGTTCGATTCCAGAACTGGAACTGCCATGAAGTTTTACTGGTCTGATTGGCTATTTGGTTCTCGTTCACATGATTCCCTGCCCCCTTCCCCCTTTCTAGGTTGTGTCTCTCTATGACTACAAAGCAAATCGTTCTGATGAACTGACCATATGCCGTGGTGATGTCATCCAAGTCCTGTACAAAGACAATGAAAACTGGTGGTTTGGCCGCCTGGTCAATGGACAGCAAGGATATTTTCTCACATCTTATGTTGCCGATCACAGTAAGTGGATTTTATTTTGTTGTTGGAGGTACCGTATTTTTGGGACTATAAGGCACACCGGATTATAAGGCGCACTATCAATGAACGGTCTATTTGATGGTCTATTTTCATACATAAGGCGCACCGGATTATAAGGCACATTAAAGCGGGGTAGTCGGAGCCGGGAAAAAAAAAATTTTTGCGTGCATGGAAAGAAAATCCTATCTATAGTCATTATAGACACATATAGCGCGATTGTCTGCGAGTGTGAATGACCTGTTCCACGAGCAGGTGGAATGTTTTTAGTCTGTGGCTGTTTACGTCGCCATATTGGCCAGGATACTCGCTGGGTACTCGATACGGCTCGCTCTCCAGCGGCGGCCCTGATAAGTAAACATATGCCGGGACGCTTGAATTCTTTCGTCCCAAAAATATCATTTTTGAATATTTAATTACAGCTAAACGGGAGCAGTTTCAATGCCGAAATTTCACATACAAATCCTAATATACGTGTTCTATACACCATCGGCTTTTGGGTATTGTAGTCGGATCTGGGAATTTTATTTTTTTTTTGCGTGCATGAAAAGAAAATCTTATCTATAGTCATTATAGACACATATAGCGTGATTGTCTGCGAGTGTGAATGACCTATTCCACGAGCAAATGTACGTTTTTTGGTCCGTGGCTGTTTACATCACCATAGTGGCCAGGATACTCGCTCGGTACTCGATACGGCTCGCTCTCCGGCGGCAGCCCCGAGAAGTAAACAATGCAAACAAATGCCGGGACACTTGAATTCTTTCGTCCCGAAAATATCATTTTTGATTATTAATTACAGCTAAACAGGAGCAGTTTCGATCCACGATCCATTGGCAGATAGTGGCGTAACTCGCTAGCAATTTAACTTTGAACGACCTGTTGACACCAATATAGCGGTTGAAGTTCTTTGGTTAATCCACCCGGAATGATGGCAAGCTCCGAATTAGTTTGCTTCACTTGGGTTTTGACAGTATCGGTGAGATATTTTTTTTTTTTTTTATTTTTTTTTTTGTTACTTATTTGTACCCGTAGGTAGACTTGGTTTGCAGTCTGGTGACAAGCCACCGGCTGCTGGTCGCTGCGTGCGCGAGCGCCCTAAACCTACATGTTTTTGGAGATGGGCGCGCATGGAGTGGCAGATCAATAGGGATGGAGATTTGTGGAAAAAGCCATCCGGCCATTATGTTGAAGCACATATTACTCCGCGAGACTCCTGACTACCGTAATGCTCCGGCAATCCATCAAGCGGTTCGGCTTCATAGCTTACCAAAGTCGTACTAAAACATTTTTGACAGATTTTTGAGCGCCGTGTACCACATAAAATTGGTTTGAGGTCAGTAAGCACAACCAGAATTAATACATAAGGCGCACCGGATTATAAAGCGCACTGTCGATTTTTGAGAAAATTAAAGGATTTTAAGTGCGCCTTATAGTCCAAAAAATACGGTATACTGTTTCGAGGTAATGCATCATGTAATTTGAAAGTGGGGTTTTTGTAGGTGATTTCCAAGAAGAGGTGGCTCAGTCTCAAGGAGCACCCATGAATTTGCCAGAGGATATTGCTGAGAGGTCAACACCGACCAGGGTAAGGAGTAGTGCAAAGATGCCAGTCGTTTTTCATTGGAACTATACACTATTCACAAAACGTTAGGGATATTCGGCTTTTGGGTGAAATTTCAGGACGCACCTAAAATGCACTAGAACCTTTACATGTGAGCTTAATTTGACCTTCTCTTACCTTTTGAATGCACATGTCCAGCTGTTCAATATTTCAGTACTTTTTGCATAACTTGCTGTTGTCTAACAAGGTGCTTAACGGCAAAATTCACAACAGGTGTTTGAGCCATGAATCAACCAATAAAATTTCTGGTTCAATTAGAATTGGTATTTAAATAGTCCTCTTCATCATGCTGTTCACATTTTGACATCATGAGACCAAGACGACACCTAACAATTGATCAACAGTACCTTGCCATTGTGAGGCTTCAAACAGGATATTCTCAGAGGAAAGTGGCCACTGAGTTTAGAGTGTCACAGAGTGTCATCAGCAGGTTGCAACAGAGATACAGAGAAAACCTGTGTGATCAGCTGAGTCACCGTGTAGAGGCTTGTAACCCTGCACCCCACAACCTCAATGACCTGAGGGCCGCCTTTCAAGAAGAGTGGAATGCCATGCCTCAGCAGACAACAAGTCGACTTGTGAACAGCATGATACATTGTTGTCAAGCTGTAACTGATGCTCAAGGGCACATGACAAGTTATTGAGACATTGACATTTTTTGTTGTGGCACACCCACCACTGTTGTTGGCTTTTTTTTCAATAAATTGTTTGAGATGAGGAAATCACCATCGCATGCTTCTACTTAACCACTTGCACTCCGGGCAATTTTCCTAAAAATGCCCAAAAATAACGTGCCCAAAGTAAATCGAAAGCTGTTATTCAACCCTTTGCAGCATCTTCATGGGGTTGGTCTCATTTAAAAGAAAACACTTTGAATTTTTTGGCAAAAAAAACATAATCTCTCTACGTGCTCCGGCCACTGAGTTACAGTCATCTAAACATACTGAACTTGAAGAAAAAAAAATTGGACACAGTGTTTTTTTGGATACAAATGCTTGTAAATAACACACAGCTGTCCGATCCGGCTGGAAAATGCAACAGAAATGTAGAACCAAGTGTTATCCAGCTGAGATCCAAATTTGGTAACAATACCACCAAAAATGAATATTTTACACAGCTTTGTTCTCAGGCTGTTCCCAGGCGTTTTGGAACTGTGCCAAATTGTGCCAAATGGCACAGTTTGGAAAAACGTCTGTAACTTTTGAATAATTCAATGTAGAATCTTCATTTTAGGCTCTAATGAAAGGTCACACTCAGGGCTGTGTCTGTGTGTGTGTGTGTGTGGGCGGGGGGTCATTCCCCCCCCCCCCCCCCCGCTACCAAGGACCAAATTCGGCCCTCGCTACATGACGGAATACACTCTTTTTTTTTTTTCCTTGCATGTTTTCACAGCGGCTCCCCCCCCCCTCGCTACTGTGTGTGTGTGTGTGGGGGGGGGGGGAACCGTGAACGGACCGTGAACGCCCCCCCTTCCCTCGCTACAGAAGAGGGCCATCGCTACATGATGGAATAGACTGATATGCTTCCCCCCCGCGGACCGGGGAGCGTTCGGACCGTGCCCCCCCCCCCCCCCGCTCCTCTTCTGCAGCGGGGTGGGGGGGCGTTCACGGTCCGAACACGGCAAATGAACCGTTTATCGCGGCGCACGCACTTCGTATTTCGTGCGCAGTACAGTTGTAATTTACCGATCGGTCAAAAGTCATTTTTGGATTACAGTTTTCAGGGATAAATAATAATTTAGCTCAGGGGTGGGCAATCATGTGCCATGGAGGGCCATTCCACTGCAGGTTTTCTGTTCCACTCAGTCTCTTCAGCAGGTGTTTTCACTGATTAGCAATCCTTGAAGTTGATCAGAGCATACACCTGCAGAAGAGACTGGGCGGAACAGAAAACCTGCAGTGGAATGGCCCTCACTGCCCACCCCTGATTTAGCTTATAACACCTTACCTCTTCAAAGCAGCAGAGTCGTGGCGAACAGCTCTTCCCACGCGTCAGACGAACGCGACGCTGCTCCGCTCGTGGATCCCGATCAATATAATTCCATTATTGCCGTTTTGGTGAATGATTTACGACTTTTGTCGTCGGCCTCCGTCTATTCTGCTGGAATGAGTGCAGGTCCCACTTGTGGGTGTTCTCCATGCTGCTGGGTGAGCCTGGGTCTGTAGGAGATTCGTACAGAGTCCTTCTGCAGCAGTAAATATCGCTTCACCCAGCCAGAATTTCTGTGCTTCAATTGGCTCTTGCGTTCACAGTAGGCGGGTCCTCCTTCCTAGATTTTCATTCATTGGTTCTTCAAGGTTTCAGAAACCCAATTCAAGGCTCTTATTAGTTGAATGAGAGGTCAATCAGATGAACTAATCTGTTCGCGGCTGTCTCTGCAGTTTTTTTTTGAGTGGCGCTTGGACGCTACTACATCACCATCGCCACCATCATGCGTCATGCGCACGAGGGCGCACGAGCGCGCTCTCGCGCGCCCTCGTGCGTCATAGGACGCAGAGACTTGCCCGCCCGCGGAACAACGGAGCGCAAGTGGTTAAATGCCCTACTTTCATGATATACAGCCGTGGACAAAATTGTTGGTACCCCTCTGTTAATGAAAGAAAAACCCACAATGGTCACAGAAATAACTTGAATCTGACAAAAGTGGTAATAAATAAAAATTCTATGAAAATTAACCAATGAAAATCAGACAATGCTTTTGAATTGTGGTTCAACAGAATTATTTTAAAAAACAAACTCATGAAACAGGCCTGGACAAAAATGATGGTACCCTTAACTTAATATTTTGTTGCGCAACCTTTTGAGGCAATCATTGCAATCAAATGATTTCTGTAACTGTCAATGAGACTTCTGCACCTCTCAGCAGGTATTTTGGCCCACTCCTCATGAGCAAACTGCTCCAGTTGTCTCAGGTTTGAAGGGTGCCTTCTCCAGACGGCATGTTTCAGCTCCTTCCACAGATGTTCAATAGGATTTAGATCAGGGCTCATAGAAGGCCACTTTAGAATAGTCCAATGTTTGGCTCTTAGCCATTCTTGGGTGTTTTTAGCTGTGTGTTTTGTGTCATTATCCTGTTGCAAGACCCATGACCTGCGACTGAGACCAAGCTGTGTGACACTGGGCAGCACATTTCTCTCTAGAATACCTTGATAGTCTTGAGATTTCATTGTACCCTGCACAGATTCAAGACACCCTGTGCCAGATGCAGCAAAGCAGCCCCAGAACATAACAGAACCTCCTCCATGTTTCACAGTAGGGACAGTGTTCTTTTCTTGGTATGCTTCATTTTTGTGTCTGTGAACATAGAGCTGATGTGCCTTGCCAAAAAGTTCCAGTTTTGTCTCATCTGTCCATAGGACTTTCTCCCAGAAGCTTTGTGGCTTGCCAACATGCAGTTTGGCAAATTCCAGTCTGGCTTTTTTATGATTTGTTTTCAACAGTGGTGTCCTCCTTGGTCGTCTCCCATGAAGTCCACTTTGGCTCAAACAACGATGGATGGTGCGATCTGACACTGATGTACCTTGACCTTGGAGTTCACCATGAATGTGTTTAGAGGTTGTTCTGGGCTCTTTTGTTACCATTCATATTATCCGTCTCTTCCATTTTTCATCAAGTTTCCTCCCGCAGCCACGTCCAGGGAGGTTGGCTACAGTCCCGTGGATCTTAAATTTCTGAATAATATGTGCAACTGTAGTCACAGGAACATCAAGCTGCTTGGAGATGGTCTTATAGCTTTTACCTTTAACATGCTTGTCTATAATTTTCTTTCTAATCTCCTGAGACAACTCTCTCCTTTGCTTCCTCTGGTCCATGTTTAGTGTGGTACACACCATGTCACCAAACAGCACAGTGACTACTTGTCACCCTTTAAATAGGCCGACTGACTTATTACAAGTTTGTAGACACCTGTGATATTAATTAGAGGGCACATCTTGGTTGAACATGTCCCTATGGTCACATTATTTTCAATCTTTTCTAGGGGTACCATCATTTTTGTCCAGGCCTTTAATATCACTGTAGCGTGAACTTTTTACATTTTCCATAAATTTCACCCGAAAGCCAAATATCCCTAACTTTTTTTGAGTAGTGTGTATTAGCTTAAATTTGAAATGGGCTGTGGCTGCTACTGGGTTCCCTGTGGTGGTTCTGATTCTGATAATGACCTATCAGAGATATTTGTCACCCTAAATACATTATGTGGACATAAGTATAGGGCCACACCTCTTAATCATTGGCCATGTTTACATGCACATGGATAAACCGATCATAATCAGCCTTCTGGAGTTACATGATTATTCAAGTAGTCATGTAAACAGAATAATCAAGGCCATTATCACATTATGAAAAGTCACATTAACTCAAGGAGCTTACTGGCCAATAATTGGTTTATTCAGTGCATGTAAACACATCAAATCAGATTATTACCCTTATCTGATTATTATTCCCAGTTACCGGATCACTGTGGCCATGTAATTATTAGGATCATTGAATGCAGGTGTTTCATTCCAGGGAAATCTTAATACTTCATCTTAAAATGGCATTTTAAGCTGTTACACAGTGGGGAAAATAAGTATTGAACACATCAACATTTTTCTCATTAAACATATTTGTGATGGAGCCATTGACCTGAGATTTTCACAAGATATCAGTAACAACCCAAGTAATCCATACATACAAAGAAATCAAGGCAACTGTGTTCACAAAACACATTAAATTTAAAAAAGTGGAATGACACAGGGAATAAGTATTGAACACATGAAGAAAAAGCGGTACAAAAAGGCATAGAAAGCCAAGAAACCAGCTGAAATCCATCAGAGGAAGCGATCCCATCCCCAATCATTGCAAATTAATTTCAGCTGGTTAAGTCCTGACTGATAGCCTTTAAAAAGGTCTGTGAATATCAGATTGTCGTACTCATGATGGGTAGAAGCAAAGAGCTCTCTCTAGACCTTCACAATCTTATTGTTGCAAAACATAATGATGGTACTGGTTACAGGGGCATTTCTAAACTGCTGAATGTTCCAGTGAGCACTGTTGGAGCCATCATTCGGAAGTGGAAAGAACATCATTTTACCATAAACCGACCACGACAAGGAGCTCCTAGCAAGATTTCTGACAGAGCAGTCAAAAGAATTATCAGAAGTTATCCAAGAGCCAAAGACCACTTGTGGAGAGCTCCAGAAAGACCTGGAGTTAGCAGGTACTGCTGTTTTCAAAGAAAACAATAAGTAATGCACTCAACAGACATGGGCTTTATGCCCACTCACCTTGCAAGACTCCATTGCTGAAGAAAAAGCATGTTGAAGCTCCTTTAAGGTGGATTCACACTACAACGTTTGGACCGACTTTTACTGACATTTTGGCAAAAGTCTGGCTCTGCTGGTAAAAGTTAATGATTGCTGGTGTTTGTTGGCAAACGCTGGCAAAGTTGTGTACTTTGAAAATTTTCAGCATGCAGAAAATTTGCTGTTTGGAAATACACGTTGGTGAAATTTGTGCTCAGTTTGTAAGAGTTCCTGAGCGCTGAGCTAAGTTATGTAGAGTTTACCTAAGTCAGCCTAAGTTAAAGCTGGGTTCATGCTATAGCATTTGGACAACTTGTGGAGACGTTTTGAAAAATCAGAGAAATACTCAGCGCAGATCAGCTGACATCAGTGTCAGGTGATGTTCATATAAAGATCAGTGTTTGTGGAGGCTTCCTGCCATTCTGGACCTGCTTCTGGAGTGAACACATCTCCCTTGGGCATACGTTTCAGGATTTATTTTCGTTTGATATTCCTAGTTACTTCTGCATACCCTTTTCCCCTGTTCATTCATTCATTTATTTATTCATTCATTCATCTAAAAAAATAATAAAATAATGCATAGATTCCAACAGTCTGCAATTAAAATGTGAATGTAGATGGAATAAAAAGCTATTTACTGAATCATGATATAAATAAAATGACGGGTGATTATATTTTGACTGTTACACCTCGCTCTATTAAAATAACATAAAATCCTGTTAAATGTCATTTACCTTTTGACACCACATCAGCGCTGTTTGATTTCCATACTGGAAGTGAACCGGTCCTGGAGAATGATTACACACGGAGCAGAAAATTAAGAACAGTAAATTTCTCAATGAGATTTTTTTTTCTTTTGGGCTGTCACATTTTTTGAGAGATTACACACAGCCTAAGTGTCCACCAGATGCGTTTTTTGTCACCTGACCACCCTGAATGTCATTTTTTCAGTGCTTGTGCACTGCGCTCTGGGAAAAAAAAAAGTCTGTGCCATGTATCGAAGCAACAGCTTGTCAGTCACAGCTCAGCACTTCCGCTTTTCCTATGATCAGATATTTTACTTGTTTTTTAATAGCAATCTCTAAATAACAATGGACAGGAAACATATTCTAGCATTAGTAGCAGCTCTGGATGCAAAATATGATGACACGGAAAGCAGGAGTCTGAGTACAGACTGTACCAGCATCCTATATCCTGACCTTCCTTAATTCTGATTGGCTGCTTAGAAAGGTCTGGCATTGACAGCTCAACTGCAGTCTGAAAAGTTGAACTGTTTTCAACTCTGAGCGCCCTGACAAAAAGCGGCCACCGCTGAGAGTGTGCAAAAAAATCCCACAAACCCATAAACAATTCAAAACTAATCAAATGACCATTATATATATATATATATATATATATATATATATATATATATAAAATGTAAAATATATATATTTTATATATATATAAAATATACCACTCAAAAAATAAAGGGAACACTTTGAAAACACATCAGATTTTAATGGGAAAAAATAAGCTGGATGGACTAGCCTGCCACAATTTCGATATCCAGCTTATTTTTCCCATTAAAATCTGATGTGTTTCAAAGTGTTCCCTTTATTTTTTTTGAGCAGTATATATAGTGGCCACACATGGCCAAAACATAATGAGCAGCATCTTTGATAAGAACAAAGGGCAGAGTTTCCTTGGAGATAACAGGAAGCTGTGAAATGTGATCTTTTGTATGTCAGAGACGGCTTGGAGGATGCTTTGTGTGCCAGAGTCTGTGAGGGGGATGTTAAAGGATTAAGGAAGTGCATGCAGTGTGATCTTTTATGTGAATGCAATGTGACCTTTTGATATGTAGAAGGACCTGAGTATATAAGTGAAGAGTTCTGTGTGAGATGCCCTCTTTCCAACTATGCTCATGAGAGAGAATGTGTAATAAACTGCTTGAGACCAACTTGCCTCATCATTTACACATTCTACACTGGTGACCCAAGACGAAGCATGCAACACGAAGAGAATTCCCTGGAGCCAGCCTCGTTGGGAGCCCCCAGCCAAGCGTATGCTGTTACAGTCCAGCTACCGGACTTTTGGCAGCACAACCCGCACTCCTGGTTCCACCTGGTTGAGGCGCAGTTCGCCCTCCGGGGGATATCGGTAGATGACACGAAATTCTACCATGTGATCGCAAAGCTCGACAACCACACGGCTCAGCATGTGGAGAGCCTTCTGGAGCAGCCACCAGCCAGTGACAAATATGGCGCGTTGAAGGCCGCACTCATCCAGCACTACACACTCTCGGTTGAGGAGAGAGCAGAGAGACTTCTAGTGTGGACCAGGTTGGGAGATTGCACGCCCATTGACCTGATGGAGAGGATGCTGAGGTTGAAAGGCTCAGACGACGACCACTTCATCTTTACCCACCTCTTCCTCAGGAACCTTCCGTCAGCGACGAGAGCGGCCCTGGCCAGTTCGCCGTTGTTGGCCAAGTGGGACTACCGTGCACTGGCCCGGGAGGCACACCGGATCATCATGGCCAGCAGAGAGCTCGCGACCATGGCAGCGGCGACTGAGCTCGGCGCGACGGCCGGAGAGGGCGAGGAGCCATTGACGGCGGTAGCAGAACCACCGACGACAGCGGCGGCTATCACCGCCGCTTTGCAGAGAAGGCACGCAAATGTGTACCACCGTGCCAGTTCAAGCGCTCGGGAAAACGCCAAGACCGGGGGTCGGTAGCAGCTGCGACCCTTGGTGAGGAGAACAAGCTGCTCTACTTGACGGACGCACGCTCCAGGAGACACTTCCTCGTGGACACCGGCACCCAGCTGAGTTTCATCATGCCGTCCTACGCCGACCGGCTGGCAGGTTCCAGCGGCCCCCAGATGGCAGCAGCAAACGGCTCAGACATTAAAACCTTTGGTGAGAGGACTCTGCTTCTGTCTCTACACGGCCGTACATTTGAGTGGACTTTTGTCATAGCAGCATTGAATTTCAATATATTGGGGGCTGATTTTTTGTGCTCACATGGGTTGTTGGTTGATGTCGCTAACAGGCGCCTGGTTAATGCACTGTCTTTTGATTCTATTCCCTGTACAGCTCAAGCATTCCGGCCAACAGCATAAGCCAACGTCACAGCTGCAAGCGGTAAGTTCCATACACTGCTCACTCAGTTCCCAGCACTCACGGTCCCGACATTTTCGGCAGCTGTCACTAAACACGGGGTGGAACATTTTATTACCACCACCGGGCCGCCCGTTTTTGCAAAACCTCGGCGCTTGGACGCAGCTAAACTGGCCATAGCGCGCGAGGAGTTCGCCAACCTGGAGAGGTTGGGATCATCAGGCGTTCAAACAGCCCATGGGCTTCCCCGCTACACATGGTCCCTAAAGCTGACGGTTCGTGGCGACCTTGCGAGGATTTCCGCAGGTTGAACGACCGCTACCCAATTCCTCACATCCAAGATTTTTCCGTTCATTTGACAGGAGCGCGCGTTTTTTCTAAGATAGACTTGGTCCGCGGTTACCACCAAGTCCCAGTGCACGTTGAGGACATACCCAAAACAGCGGTGATAACTCCGTTTGGCCTATTCGAGTTTTTGCACATGCCATTCGGGCTTAAAGGGGCTGCACAGACGTTCCAACACATGATGGTTGCGGTGCTGCGCGATCTCCCTTTCGTATTCGTCTACCTGGACGATATTTTGGTAGCCAGCGCGTCCGAAGACGAACACGAAACCCACCTCACGGCGGTTTTCCGGAGGTTGGGAGAGCACGGTTTAATAATGAATCCAGCGAAGTGTCAGTTCGGGGTGACGCAGATTGATTTTTTGGGACACCGCGTCTTTCCCGAGGGAGCGGTTCCGCTGCCTGACAAAGTGCGCGCGGTAGCAGATTTTCCCCGACCACAAACGGTCAGGGCGTTACAGGAGTTTTTGGGAATGGTGAATTTTTATAACCGTTTCCTCCCCCGCGCAGCGCAGCTCATGCAACCACTGTACGCTGCGCTCAAAAAGCAGAAACCCGCGAATAAGATCGAATGATCCCCGGAGCGAGAGCGGGCGTTCTCGGAAGTCAAGGCAGTAACCTGGCAAACGCTGCGTTGTTGGCACATCCAGACCCAACGGCCCGCATAGCGCTCACTACTGACGCGTCAGAGGTGGCCATAGGGGCGGTCGTGGAGCAGCGTGTAGCCGGCGCTTGGCAACCGCTCGCCTTTTTCAGCAGGACTTTGCGCGATAGTGAACGTAAATACAGCGCGTTTGACAGGGAGTTGCTGGCTCTTCACTTGGCTATTCGCCACTTCCAGTTCTGGCTGGAAGGGCGCTGTTTCACCGCGTTCGTTGACCACAAGCCACTAACATTCGCGATGGCCAAGGTTTCAGAACCTTGGTCGGGCCGGCAGCAGAGACAGCTGGCCGCAATCTCAGAGTTTACTACTGATATTCAGCGTGTCTCGGGTAAACTGAATGTAGTGGCAGACTGCCTCTCACGCGCCGTGGCGGCCCCGGTCCGCGTGGGGATAGATTACGCAGCCATGGCCGCGGAGCAGGTTAGTGACGCAGATGTGCGCGCACTCCAGTCTGGACCAACAGGGTTAAGGCTGGAGAGCAGGGTGCTGCAAGACGGTATGCCCCCCCTAATCTGCGATGTCTCCACGGGGCGACTGCGTCCCGTGGTACTGGCCGCGTGGCACCGCCGCGTTTTTGACTCGGTTCATTCTTTAGCACACCCAGGAGTGCGCGCGTCAATCAAGATGGAAGGAGAGAAATTTGTGTGGCCGAGTCTTCGCAAACAGGTGAAAGAGTGGGCAGCAGCCTGCATGGCGTGCCAACGAGCCAAAGTACACAGACACACGAGGGCTCCCTTGGAGCCGTTTCACATCCCGGCTAAGAGGTTCGACCATGTTCACGTGGACCTCGTGGGCCCCCTCCCGCCATCACGGGGTGCACGCACCTTCTGACAATGGTGGACCGCACCACGCGATGGCCGGAGGTGGTTCTTCTGGCGTCAACCGCAGCCGAGGAGGTAGTGCGCGCGTTTTTAACAGCATGGGTGGCGCGTTTTGGAGTCCCGTCGGACATTACGTCCGACAGAGGCCCTCAATTTGTTTCCGAACTTTGGTCAACAATGGCCCGCAGCCTGGGTGTCACAATTCACCGCACAACCGCGTACAATCCTCAGGCTAATGGGTTATGCGAACATTTTCATAGGTCATTGAAAGCGGCTCTCAGGGCGTCACTGACGGATGCAAATTGGGTAGACAAGCTACCGTGGGTTTTATTAGGGTTGCGTTCTGCGCCTAAAGAAGACTTAGAAGCTTCACCAGCTGAACTCGTTTTTGCGCAGCCACTTCGGCTGCCTGGGGAGTTTCTCCCGGATAATCCTGCGCCAGGCAGCTCCCCGTCTCAGCTGTTACAGCATAGCAGTGTCACAGGCACGCTGCCGGGCCCCGTTCATCACAGTTTTCCGCGCGTTTTTGTGCCTAAAACTTTGAAAAACGCGGAGTTTGTTTTTGTCAGACATGACGCGCATCGCCCCCCACTGCGACCACCGTATGATGGACCGTTCAGAGTGTTGGAAACAAGGGACAAGCATTTTTTGCTAGATTTGGGGGGTAGGAGGGAAAAGGTTGGCATAAACAGGCTCAAACCCGCTTTTGTGGTGGCGGATGAGCAAGTGCTGTTGGCAAGGGCCCCTCGGCGCGGAAGACCCCCACAGGGGGCTTCCCAGAGTAGAATTTCCCCAGAACACCCACAGGGACAGACAAAAGGTTTTCACCCCCAGACAGCAGCTCCCCAGCATGACAGCGCCGCGGAGGCGGTGAATCCTGGTTACAGCAGATACGGGAGAAGACTGAAGCCCAAGCAGCATGTGGATTGATGTGTAATGATTCAGCATACAGACTGTTATTCTTTTGGTCAATCCAATATGCTCGAGGGGGGTGGTGTGGCCACACATGGCCAAAACATAATGAGCAGCATCTTTGATAAGAACAAAGGGCAGAGTTTCCTTGGAGATAACAGGAGGCTGTGAAATGTGATCTTCTGTATGTCAGAGATGGCTTGGAGGATGCTTTGTGTGCCAGAGTCTGTGAGGGGGATGTTAAAGGATTAAGGAAGTGCATGCAGTGTGATCTTTTATGTGAATGCAATGTGACCTTTTGATATGTAGAAGGACCTGAGTATACAAGTGAAGAGTTCTGTATGAGATGCCCTCTTTTCTACTATGCTCATGAGAGAGAATGTGTAATAAACTGCTTGAGACCAACTTGCCTCATCATTTACACATTCTACAATATATATATATATATATATATATATATATATATACAGTATATACAGTATCTGACAAAAGTGTGTACACCCCTCACATTTTTGTAAATATTATATTTTTTCATGGGACAACACTGAAGATATGACACTTTCATACAATGTTAAGTAGTCAGTGTACAGCTTGTATAACAGTGTAAATTTTCTGTCCCCTCAAAATAACTCAACACACAGCCATTGATGTCTAGATCACTGGCAACAAAAGTGAGTACGCCCCTAAGTGAAAATGTCCAAACTGTGCTCAAAGTGTCAATATTTTGTGTCGCCACCATTATTTTCCAGCACTGCCTTAACTCTCTTGGGCATGGAGTTCACTCGAGCTTCACAGGTTGCCACTGGAATCCTCTCCTGCTCCTCCACAACGACATCATGGTGTTAGAGACGTTGCGCTTCTCCACCTTCCGGTTGAGGATGCCCCACAGATGCTCAATAGGGTTTAGGTGTGGAGACATGTTTGGCCAGTCCATCACCTTTACCCTCAAGGCAGTGGTCGTCTTGGAGGTGTTTGGGGTCGTTATCATGTTGGAATACTGCCCTGCAGCCCAGTTTCCAAAGGAAAGGGATCATGCTCTTCTTCAGTATGTCACAGTACATGTTGGCATTCATGGTTCCCTCAGTGAACTGTAGCTCCCCAGTGCCAGCAGCGCTCATGCAGCCTCAAACCATGACACTCCCACCACCATGCATGACTGTAGGCAAGACACACTTGTCTTTGTACTCATCACCTGGTTGCCGCCACACATGTTTGACACCGTCTGAATCAAATAAGTTTATGTTGGTCTCATCAGACCACAGGACATGGTTCCAGTAATCCATGTCCTTAGGCTGCTTGTCTTCAGCAAACTGTTTGCAGGCTTTCTTGTGCATCATCTTTAAAAGGGGCTTCCTTCTGGGATAACAGCCTTGCAGACCAATTTGATGCAGTGTGCGGCATATGGTCTGAACACTGACAGGCTGACAACACAACCCCACCCCTTCAACCGCTGCAGCAATGCTGGCAGCACTCATACGTCTGTTTTCAAAAGACAACCTCTGGATATGACGCTGAGCACGTGCACTCAACTTCTTTGGTCAACCATGGCGAGGCCTGTTCTGAGTGGAACCTGTCTTGTTAAACCGCTACATGGTCTTGGCCACCGTGCTGCAGTACAGTTTCAGAGTGTTGGCAGTGTTCTTATAGCCTAGGCTGTCTTTATGTAGACCAACAATTCTTTTTTTCAGATCCTCAGAGAGTTCTTTGCCATGAGGTGCCATGTTGAACTTCCAGTGACCGGCATGAGAGAGTGTGAGAGCGATAACACCAAATTTAACACACCTGCTCCCCATTCACACCTGAGACCTTGTAACACTAATGAGTCACATGACACCGGGGAGGGAAAATAGCTAATTGGGCACAATTTGAACATTTTCACTTAGGGGTGTACTCATTTTTGTTGACAGTGGTTTAGACCTTAATGGTTGTGTGCTGAGTTATTTTGAGGGGACAGCAGATTTACAATGTAACACAAGCTGTACACTGACTACTTTACATTGCATTAAAGTGTCATATCTTCAGTGTTGTCCCCTGAAAAGATACAATAAAATATTTACAAAAATGTGAGGGGTGTACTCACTTTTGTGAGATACTGTATATCCCATAGATTAAAAATTTTAAAAAAAAAGTCATATACACCATATTATCCAGTCCCTCCAGGATTTTGCGATGTTACGGTTGCACCGATTCACACAAAATCAGCCAGTCAGTACAACTATTGTGCGACCATGCAACTTTGTCCATTCACCGCAACTTTCCCGCAATTTTGGCCAATCCTCATCGACTTCTGCCAATTTCACCAATCAAATTTGTCTCTAACTGGTGCTGAAATGGTCAGTCTAACCAATCAAATGCATCGCTGCACCACGTTCACTTCCGTGTTTACATTGAGTAGTGAGTTTATAGCTTACAGTGAATAACGGAACACATCAGCAAACAGAGTGTGTGATTTAAGAAAAACACTCACCCGCGAGGTTTTCAACACCATCCTTTCCTCCATCTCCCCCAGCCTGCCCGTGGATGCCTCACCACGTCTACGTCCTGACCACGTGTACAAAGCCCTGGGTTTGTGTTGAAAAACATGCGCCTGCCGAAAAGCACCCCATCGCGGGAGTGCGCATGAGAAGAGTACACTACTGTACAGCCAGTGTTTGAACATTTATACATCTTTCGAGGTAAAATCATTACTACATGTGGTCAATGAACTTTCAAACTCAATCTCCGGTGTGGACGGACACCCCCCCCCCCCCCCCCCCCGGCCGTCCCGCTGTAAATGAAAGGTGTGTGTGTGTGAAGACCGACATGCAGCAGGCAGGAAGGTATGGAAAAAGAGAGAATATTCTCTGTATTTTTTCAGAAAAACACAGACTCCTATAGCCAATACAGTGCAACAGAATAAATTATTTATTTTTTCCTCTCCCCTCGGTACCAAGTGGTTGGGAACTGTAGGGACTTTTCAAATGAAGGTACTGCCAATAATTTCCAAATCTCTATTCTTTAACATGCATTCAGTGCAATTTAGCTGTTGTAATGGACATTGTGTTAATGTTTGTATTTGCTGTTGCACAGAAGAGTTTTTCTGTATAGCAGAAATTTCTGCTTAATTTACAAATCACTATAATAGGAAATTTTTGACAATCCTATGCTTTTCTTGTATTGTTATACAGAATATCACTGCAGTCAGTTGGAAAAAGCATCTGCTTTAAAATGTGGAATTCTTCCCACTGTGGAGAGTGCAAATAAAGGAACCAGATCTGCACAACAGACGACTTTATTTCTCTCTCTCACTGCATTCATACACAGAAAAAGACTGTCTCCAATACACCAGGGTCTCTCCTTTTACTGTATATCACTCCATTCCTTCCTCCTGTTGTCTTAAATCTTGCATCACAATACATTTACACATTACAATACGTACTGTCCTCCATTTAATCCCCCACGCTCTGCCAGCAGAGGGAATATTCCCCTCCCCTCTGCTTCCAGTCTGAGATGATTATCCCAGCGTGGGTTTCCTACACCCCCCCCCCCCCCCCCCCCCAGAGTCTCAGACTTGAGTTTCAACCCTCACGTCCTTTTGGCTTCAGTCTCCTCCCATATCTGCTGTAACAAGGGACCTTTGACTCCACTGCGCTGCTGTGCCGGTTGGGGGCTCTTGGGGGTGTGTCTGTCTGCGGGTGGGAAAGGGGGGAGGGGGGCATTCTACTTGCCCGTGTGGCTGCACTACTGAATCTTCTACCTGGGGAGTTCTCAGTGGGGGTCTTCCACGCCGAGAGGCCCGAGCCAACATCACTTGCTCGTCCGCCACCACAAAGGCGGGCTTAAGTCTGTCTATACATATTTTCTCCTGACGACCCCCCAAATCTAACAAAAAATGTTTGTCCCCTGGTTCCAGCACTCTGAACGGGCCATCGTAGGGTGGGCGCAATGGGGGACGGTGGGCATCGTGCCTGACAAACACGAACACCGCGTTCTTCAAAGTTTTTGGCACAAAAGCGCGTGGAAAACAGTGGTGGGCTGGGCCCGGTAGCGTGCCTGTATCTGCGCTATGCTGTGAATGCTGAGACAGACAGTTGTCCGGCACGGGATTATCTGGTAAAAATTCCCCAGGGAGCCGCAGTGGCTGAGAAAAAACAAGCTCCGCCGGGGAAGCCTCCAAATCCTCTTTTGGTGCGGAACGCAACCCTAACAGAACCCACGGCAACCGGTCTACCCAATTTGCATCCGTAAGCGAAGCCCTGAGCGCTGCTTTCAGTGACCTATGGAAACGCTCGCATAATCCATTGGCCTGTGGGTTGTACGCGGTTGTGCGATGAATTGTGCGATGATTTGGCCAGAGAGTGCAACCTCTGCACTGAAAGACTGTTTTCTGCACACAGACTGGGACGTCTTCAAAATAGCAGCCTCCCAGGAAGACAAGACGGATGTGGAGGAGTATGCTGATACAGTCACCAGCTACATCACGAAGTGCACAGAGGATGTCACTACAGTGAAGACCATCACTATGCGGGGTAATCATAAGCCCTGGATGACTGCAGAGGTGCGCTCGCTGCTTACAGCCAGAGATGCAGCCTTCAGAGCGAAGGACAGGATCGCCCTCCGCTCAGCCAGGTCTGCGCTCTCAAAGGGAATTAAGGCGGCAAAGCGCGCCTATGCGGAGAAAATCCAGGGACACCTCTGTGACACTAGGAACACCAAGCAGATGTGGCAGGGAGTTCAGACACTGACGGGCTATAAGTCTAGGCAGGGGGTCGATGATGACGACGCTTCGCTTCCAGACAGGCTTAACGACTTCTTTGCACGTTTTAAAGCATCAAACTCGACAATCAGAGGGAGGGCTGGCCCACCCCCACCATCGGTCGGACCAGCTTTTACCATCAACACAGTGGACACACGGAGGACCCTAACCAGAGTCAACCCACGCAAAGCTGCAGGTCCGGACAACATTCCGGGACGTGTGCTCCGAGACTGCGCGAGCGAGTTGGCGGATGTCCTGACTGACATTTATAACATCTCCCTGAGTCAGGCCATCGTTCCCAGATGCTTCAAGACCTCTATCATTGTACCAGTGGCAAAGAAACCAGTTGTGTCCTGTTTGAATGACTATCGTCCTGTTGCACTGACACCAATTGTGATGAAGTGTTTTGAACGGCTTGTCAAACCACACATTACAGCCTGCCTCCCTGCATCACACGACCCGCTCCAGTTTGCATATCGTTCAAACCGCTCCACGGAGGATGCTATAGTCACCACCCTACACTCTGTCATCACCCACCTGGACCAGAAAGACACCTACGCCAGACTCCTGTACATTGATTTCAGTTCAGCATTCAACACCATTATTCCCCAGAGACTGATGGAGAAATTACTCCTTCTCGGTCTGAACACCGCCACATGTCTCTGGATCCCGGATTTCCTGACTGAGAGACCTCAGTCTGTCCGGGTTGGAAACAACATCTCCAACTCTGTCACGCTGAGCACCGGATCCCCTCAAGGCTGTGTACTCAGTCCACTGTTGTTTACACTTCTAACACATGACTGTGTATCCAGACACGAGGGGAACCAGATTATTAAGTTTGCAGACGACACCACGGTGGTGGGACTTATTCAGAGGGATGAGGAATCAATGTACAGGGAAGAAGTGAGAGACCTGGAGGGCTGGTGCAGGGAAAACAATCTGGTGCTCAACGTGGACAAAACGAAGGAGATGATTATCGACTTCCGGCGGTCACAGCCTGAGCACGTCCCCCTCAGCATCGGCGGCCGTTTAGTGGAGAGAGTAGAGAACATCAAGTTCCTCGGAGTGCAGATCTTGCAGGACCTGACCTGGAGCAAGAATTCCTTGGAGATCAGGAAGCGGGCTCAGCAGAGACTGCACTTCTTGAGGAAACTCAAACAGGCCTCTCTCCCCATCTGCATCCTCAGGACCTTCTACAGAGGTGTGGTGGAGAGTGTTCTGACGTACTGCATTGCTACATGGTACTCCAGTTGCAGTATGTCAGACAAAAAAGCCCTGCAGAGGATAGTCAAGGGGACTGAGAGGGTAATTGGAGTCTCCCTCCCCTCTGTCCAAGAACTTTTTCAGAACCGTTGTAGGAGCAGGGCACTGAACATTGTCAAGGACCGTTCTCACCCTCTGCATAAACACTTTGAACTTCTTCCATCTGGTAAACGATTCCGGAGCATCAGAGGCAGAACCACCAGACTGATCAACAGCTTCCTTCCACAAGCTGTCAGGATGCTGAACAGTTTACCCGGAATCTCTCATACACACTACTGCACCTACGGACATTTTGTATATTATTTGTATATTATAGTTAGTTAGGGTTTTTTTTGTTTGTTTTTTTTTTTGTTTTTTTTTTTTGTTTTTTTTCTCCCCAAGTATGTCTCAGGGATGTGTGAATGGATTGGGGGGTGGGGGTGGGGGGTGGAGCTATGTGGGAGTGTGTCTTAAATCATGCTGCTTCTATTTATATGAATGCCGAGAGAAATGCAATTTCATCTTGCCTGCACTACAGTTGTATGTACAGCAATATGGCAATAAAGTTTGATTTGATTTGATTTGATTTGAATTGCTACACCCAGGCTACGGGCCATCGCGGACCAGAGGTCGGAAACAAACTGAGGGCCCCTATCGGACGTGATGTCCGACGGGATGCCAAAACGTGCCACCCATGTTGTCAAAAAGGCACGCGCCACATCCGCGGACGTGGTTGCCGCTAGCGGGACTGCTTCTGGATAGCGTGTGGTGCGGTCCACCACTGTCAGAAGTTGCGTGAACCCCTGCGATGGCGGGAGGGGGCCCACGAGGTCCACGTGAACATGGTCGAACCTCTTAGCCGGTATACGAAACAGCTCCAAAGGGGCCTTCGTGTGTCTGTGTACTTTGGCTCGTTGGCACGCTACGCAGGCTGCAGCCCACCCTTTCACATTGTTTGCGCAGGCCTGGCCATACGAACTTCGCTCCCACCATTTTGACTGACACGCGCACTCCTGGGTGCGCCAGAGCGGGAACTGACTCAAACACTTGGCGGCGCCAAGCAACTGGGACCACCAGGCGCGGGCGTCCCGTGGAGACGTCACAGATTGGGGGGGGGAGCTGCCGTCTTGCAGTACTCTGCTCTCCAGCCTTAACCCTGTTGGTCCAGACTGGAGCGCGCACACGTCCGCATCGCCAAACTGCTCTGCGGCCATGACTGTATAATCTATCCCTACACAGACTGGGGCCACTACTGCGCGCGAGAGCCAGTCCGCCACCACATTCAGTTTACCGGCCACATGCTGAATATCGGTCGTAAACTCCGAGATCGCGGCCAGCTGTCTCTGCTGCCAGCCCAACCATGGTTCCGAAACCTTGGCCATCGCGTACGTTAGCGACTTGTGGTCCACGAACGCAGTGAAGCTGTGCCCTTCCAGCTAGAACTGGAAGTGGCGTATGGCCAGGTGGAGAGCTAGCAACTCTCTGTCGAATGCGCTATATTTACACTCACTGTCGTGCAAAGCCCTGCTGAAAAAAGCGAGCAGCTACCAAGAACCGGCGACGCGTTGCTCCACGATGGCCCCTATGGCCACGTCCGAGGCGTCGGTAGTGAGCGCTATCCAGGCCGCCGGGTCCGGGTGCGCCAACAGTGCGGCATTTGCCAGGGCTGTTTTAACCGCAGAGAATGCCTGCTCCCGCTCCGAAGTCCATTCTACTCTGTCCGCCGGCTCCCGTTTCTTGAGCGCGGCGTACAATGACTGCATGAGCTGAGCTGCACGGGGGAGGAACTGGTTATAAAAGTTAACCATCCCCAAAAACTCGTGCAGCGCCCTGACCGTCTGAGGCCAGGGAAAATTACCCACGGCGCGCACCTTGTCCGGCAAGGGTATTGCTCCCTCCAGAGAGATGCGGTGCCCCAAAAAGTCAATCCCCATCACGCTGAACTGGCATTTCGCTGGGTTGATTATTAACCCGTGCTCTTCCAACCTCCGGAAAACCATCCTGAGGTGGGTTACATGTTCGTCCTCGGACGCGCTGGCCACCAGGATATCATCCAGGTAGACGAACACAAACAGCAGATCGTGCAACGCCGCATCCATCATGCGTTGGAATCTCTGTACTGCGCCTTTTAATCTGAAGGGCATGCGTAAAAACTCAAACAAGCCAAACGGAGTTATTACCGCTGTTTTGGGTATGTCTTCTGTGCGCACCGGGACCTGGTGGTAACTGCGGACCAGGTCTATTTTAGAAAAAATGCGTGCCCCGGCAAGGTGAACGGAAAAATCCTGAATATGGGGAATCGGGTAGCGGTCATGTGCTGTGGCATTATTCAATCTGCGAAAATCTCCGCACGGTCGCCACGATCCCTCGGCCTTAGGAACCATATGTAGCGGGGATGCCCATGGGCTGTTTGAGCGCCTGATGATGCCCAACCTTTCCAAGTTGGCAAACTCCTCGCGCACTATGGCCAGTTTAGCTGCGTCCAGGTGCCAAGGTCGTGCGAAAACGGGCGGCCCAGTGGTGGTGATAAAATGTTCCACCCCGTGTTTAGTGATGGCCACCGAAAATGTTGGGACCATGAGTGCTGGGAACTGAGTGAGCAGTGTGTGGAACTTACCACCTGGAGCTGTGACGTTGGCTAGTGTCGTTGGCCCGGCCCCTCGAGCTGTACAGGGGAGAGAATCAAAAGACATTGCATTAACCAGGCGTCTGTTAACAACATCGACTAGCAACCCGTGTGCACACAGAAAATCAGCTTCCAAGATCGGGAAACTGCATGCCGCTATCACGAATGTCCACTCGTACATACGGCCGTGTAGGGATACAGTCAGTGTCCTCTCATCAAAAGTCCTAATGTCCGAGCCGTTTGCGGCTACCAGCTGGGGGCCGCTAGCTCCCGCTAGCCGGTCGGCGTAGGATGGCAGGATGAGGCTCTTTTGGGAGCCGGTGTCTACGAGGAACCGTCTCCCAGAGCGCGAGTCCATCACGTAGAGCAGCTTGTTTTCTTCACCGGCGGTCGCAGCTGCTCCTGACTGCCGGCCTTGGCGTTTCCCGAACGCTTGAATTGGCACGGTGGCACACATCTGCGTGTGTTCTCTCCAAAGCAGCGGTGGTAGCAGAGCGTGTCTCTCTGGCGCCTTCTGGCCCCCGCTGCCGCTACCGTCGTCGGCCTCTCACCTCCGCTGGTCGTCTCGCTGGGTTCCGACACCGCCGCATTCACTGTGAGGGCTTTGGTGGTGAGGATGATCTGATCTGCCTCCTGGGCTAGCGCCCGGTAGTCGTGTGCGGCCAGCAACGGCAAGTTGGCCAGGACCGCTCTTGCTTTTGTTGGGCGGTTCCGGAGGAAAAGGTGGGCAAACAGAAAATGCCCGTCATCCGTGCCCATCAACGCCAACATCTTCTCCATGAGTTCGACCGCCGACCCATCTCCTAACTTGGAGCGCCTCAGGAACCTCTCCGCTCTCTCACAGTCCAAGAGTGTGTAGCGCCGGGTCAGCACGGCCTTGAGAGCTCTGTATTTATCATGGGCTGGAGGCTGTTGGAGCAGGCTCGCTACTTGCTGAGACGTGCGAGCGTCCAGCGCTGCGACCACATAGTAATATCTGGTGTCATCTGCTGTTATTCCCCGGAGAGCGAACTGAGCCTCGGTGTGGTGGAACCAAGACCGCGGGTTGTGCAGCCAAAAGTCCGGTAGTTTGACCGAAACAGCGCATGCGTTGGTGGGGCTTCCCGTCCGGGCCATCTCTGGGATGCTTGCCGCATTGCTGGGACTTCCCGTCCGGGCCGACTCCGGGGTTCTTGCCTCATGTTCCATAATTCGTCAAGGGTCACCAGTGTGGAGAGTGCAAATAAAGGAACCAGATCTGCACGACAGACGACTTTATTTCTCTCTCTCACTGCATTCATAAACAGAAAAAGACTGTCTCCAATACACCAGGGTCTCTCCTTTTATATCACTCCATTCCTTCCCCCTGTTGCCTGAAATCTTGCATCACAATACATTTACACATTACAATACGTACTCTCCTCCATTTAATCCCCCATGCTCTGCCAGCAGAGGGAATATTCCCCTCCCCTCTGCTTCCAGTCTGAGATGATTATCCCAGCGTGGGTTCCCTACACCACAACTTTTAGTGCAAAAAACACTCAAAAACATTGCAACTTTTTAAAAAAAGCTCCCGCGAATTCAGGCTTTTTGGCCTGAATCATAAAGACATCCCATGAAATCCTGGAGGGACTGATTATCACCAAATACTGTACATTCTCCTGTTACATATATATTTTCTTTTTTTAATTACCCCTTCTCTCTGTTTCTCTTTTGTTCCTGCATGTCTGAACTGAGTTTTGATATAAAAACATCTGTTTTCACCAGCATTTTAATCAATGTTTGCCAAAGGAGCTTTCCTTAGGCTGACTTAGGCAAACTCTCCATAACTTAAAGGAATTTTTACAAACTGAGCACAACTTTCACCAGTGTTGATTTCCAAATGTTGGCAAATTTTCAGCATGCTGAAAATTCTCAACAAATACAACTTTCGCCAACAAACACCAACTATCATTAACCTTTATCAGTTTTTGCCAGCAGAGCCAGACCTTTGCCAAAACGTCAGTAAAAGTTGGTCCAAACGTTATAGTGTGAATCCACCCAAAAAAGCAGGTCCAGGATAGCAGGAAGCCTCCACAAATGCTGATCTTTATATCAGCATCAACTGACGCTGATGTCAGCTGACCTGCGCTGAGTATTCGTTTGCTTAAATTAACCTAAGTTGGCAACTGCTACACATATGCTAGTTTAAGTTGGCAAAAGTTTGACAATGCTGAATGCAATGCTGGGAAGTGCTAGTAAAAGTTTTTAAAAGTTTGTAAAACTTGGTGTGTGCTCACCAACGTAATTTCACCAACGTTTGGACTGATTTCTCTAATTTTTCAAAACGTCAGTAAAAGTTGGTCCAAACATTATCGTGTAAAAGTTTGCTGCACAATATTTGGCCATACTGGGAGAATGTCAGATCAGATGAGACCCAATCTGAACTTTTTGGATGCCACAACACACAGCATGTTTAGAGGAGAAATGGCACTGCACATCAGCCCCAAAACACCATACCAACAGTGACATTTGGAGGTGGGAGCGTCATGGTGTGGGGGTGTTTTTCAGCACATGGTACAGGCTGACTTGATATAATTGAAGGAAAGTTGAATGGACAAATGTACAGAGACATCCTTGAGAAGAACCTGCTGCCATCTGCCAAGATGCTTAAGATGAAATGAGGGTGGACATTTCAGCAATACAATGATCCCAAACATACAGCCAAAGAACCTCTCAACTGGCTCCAGAAAAGGAAAATAAAGCTGCTAGAATGACCGTCAGTCACCTGACCTGAATCCAATTGAAAATCTATGGAACGAACTGAAGATCAGAGTTCATAGAAGACACCCACGAAACCTTCAAGATTTGAAGACAGTTTGTGTGGAAGAATGGGCTGAAATCATTCCTTGGCAATGCCTGTGCCTAGTTTCTCCATACAAGAGGTGTCTGGAAGCTGTTATTACTAACAAAGGCTTTTCTACTGAATGAATGAATGAATTTTTGTTTATTTCGGATAGTACATTACAGGTTAAAAGAAACTGTATAATATAACAACAAGGTCAAATTAGACAAAGACTCCTTCTACTATACAATTCCACATGAGTTATCCGAAATGGGTGATGGCTGAAGCCGCAGCTTATATTGCCCACCCATATTCCATCCGAGAATTCAAAGGAGAAAAAAGAGAAAACAAGACAAGAGCGATTACAATTTAAAACAAGGCTAAGACAAAATATGACTGAGAGAAAAAGAAAACTGAGCTAGTCTAAGTTAAGCGGTTACTATTCAAAAACAAATCTAAGACATAGTGTCACAGAGAAAAAAGAAAAACTAAGCTATAACACAACACAGGCTGGAAATGTCAATCCTTATGTGAGTTTACATGTCGTTTTGTAAATATGTTTGGAGTATTTCTTCCTTTAGTTTTTGTTTAAATTGTCCAAGCTTTGTACATGATTTTAATTCAGGTCCAAAATCGTTTCATAATCTGACACCTTGCACTGGAATACAGTGTTGCTTGGTGGTTGTTCTCACTGTAGGCTTTTGAAATATACATGTTCCTCTGAAGTGATATCGTTTCTCCCTTGTTTGGAACAACTTTTGGATATTTGCGGGCAGTGATAGATTCTTCACTTTGAACATTATTATTGCGGTTTTAAAGTCGATCAGATCTTTCAACTTGAGAGTTTTTTGTTTAAGAAAAAGTGGGTTTGTTGGTTCCCTGTAAGCTGCTTTGTTGATTATTCTAATAGCTCTCTTTTGAAGCATAAAGAGTGGATATATGTTTGTTTTATATGTATTTCCCCATACTTCATTACAATATGTCATGTATGGGAGTATTAATGAACGATACAAGGTGTATAGTGTGGGTTGATTCAGCAAATTGTTCACTCTGTGTAATATTGCAATTGATTTGGATACTTTACCTTTTATATAATTAATATGTGGCTTCCAACACAGTTTGTTATCAATTATTACTCCAAGGAATTTAGTTTCGGATACCCTTTCAATCTCTACACCATTTACACTGAGTTTGGGTACTGGGTAGTTGTGATGGTTGTTAAAGACTATAAATTTTGTCTTGCTTAAATTGAGCGTTAATTTGTTTGAATCAAACCACAGTTTCAGCTTTCCTAATTCCTTTCCGAGTGTATCCAGAAGTTGTTCCAAATTGTTTCCACTGCATAGCAGGTTAGTGTCATCAGCAAACAATATTAAGTCCATTTTTTCTGAAACTTTACATATATCATTTATATACATATTGAATAATAATGGTCCCAAAACTGAACCCTGTGGGACTCCACAGGTGACCTTCAGTAGCTCTGAGTTTTTTGTTGTTAACACATACAAACTGATATCTATTCTTTAAGTAACTTCTTAACCAGGACAGTGCTACCCCTCTAATACCACAATTTTGTAGTTTCTTTAATAATAGATTGTGATCTACTGTATCAAATGCTTTTTTAAGATCCAGGAATACTCCAACTGAATACTCTTTATTTTCAATGGCTGTTGATATTTTTTCTGTAAATTCCATTAAGGCATATGCTGTTGTCCTTTTGTGTCTGAACCCATATTGCTGCTCACACAATAAATCATTCTTCAGTATGAAGTTGTCAATTCTCTCAATACTAAATATTCAATGAATTTCACCATGCATGTTCAATACTTATTCCCTGTGTCATTCCACTTTATTAAATATAGCATGTTTTGTGAACACAGTTGCCTTGATTTCTTTGTATGTATGGATTACTTGGGTTGTGACTTCAGTATGAAGTTGTCAATTCTCTCAATACTAAATATTCAATGAATTTCACCATGCGTGTTCAATACTTATTCCCTGTGTCATTCCACTTTATTAAATATAGCATGTTTTGTGAACACAGTTGCCTTGATTTCTTTGTATGTATGGATTACTTGGGTTGTTAGTGATATCTGGTGAAAAATTTCAAGTCGATGGCGTCACAGAAATATGTTTGAGAAAAATGTTGACGTGTTCAATACTTATTTTCCCCGCTGTATACTTGCAACCTTGTTCCAGCATGACTGTGCCCCACTGCACAAAAGAAGGTGCACTACACACAACACACTACAATACTCTACACGGTGTAGAAAATTCCTCCCAGTGATAAACTTATTGTACTTTAGTTATAACATTAGGAGCACCAGTCTTTCTCGTTGCATGTTTTTCTGCATCTGCATCTTAATGTAACCCCACTGGTCAGAAAGGTAGCTGCTTTAATGGCACAATTTCTTTGTTCTGGGAACAGCTGGTGATTCACACTTGGGACGTTCTTTTTTTATTCATGCATAAATTAATGCTGTGGTTTGTTTGGTATCTGCCTGGTGTCCTGTCTCCATGGGCTGCCATTTGTTTTCTTCTTCATACTCATTTCCAAGGTGTCTGCTGCTATTAGCTCTTCTGGGGAGCTTAGGTTTCTTTCTGAGCCGACACTTTCTGACACCGAACCTGAGATGGCCAGTGCCAAGTAAGTGGCTCTCTTTCCATATAAACTACAGTACATGGGGCCTGTACTGTGTTGTACTGTGTCTTAAAAAATACTGATGTTGAAATTTGGGATTTCCTACAGAATTAGAAGAAAAAAGAAGACAAAAAAAACAGGTATCTCTGCAGTTTCATCTCGTGGAACACTTTCAGATGCAGATGCTTCAGGGTTAACGAAGAGTGGAAGATTGAAAAACAGACCTCTGCCACCAAGGCCAAGGGGCCATGCAAACAGTGCCTTTGAACCTGATACATGAAACAAAACAAAAAAAACCCACAAATGTTGTATTTTATTCATGTTTTAATATTTTAAGCAATAATATGTTTATATATTCCTTATTGTACATATGTAATTACAGATCAGTGGATTGTTAAAATTTCTTTATAAAAGTTTTCACCTCAAGAATTGTATAACTCTTTGTATATATCAGCTTTTTATATGTTATCGTTGTAATGTTATAATATAGGACTAAAAGCTTCTGTAATGTTGTTATTATACTAAATAGAATGTCATGTGTCTGAGCATTTTTTTTCACAGAGCTCAGACTCTCAATTTATTTCTAAGTTTTTGCATATCTGTTAGTTTGGTTTTGTTAGTTTCTGTCTATATTTTGATTTGTTGTCACTTATGCCTCCTCTTTCCCAGACACTCCTACTAGCTGTTCAGTCTGCTCCTGTCACCTCAGTTGTGGGCAGTTAGTCTAATTAGGTCACCTGCTCACTCAGCGACTCACACCTGTGGCTTCCCCCCCCCCCCCCCCCCCCATGTATTTAAGCACTGCTTGTCCACTATTTCATTGCAGCAATATTAAATGTTCCAACGAATGTTCCTCTATGTACTCCACGTCTCAGCCTACTCCTGCATTCGCAGAGCGATGCCGGCTCTGGAACGCAAACTGTAAGTTATCCTCATTTGCATTTTTTGTGTGTTCTGCAGTTTTTTAGATTTCTGTTCTTTTGTTCGTAAATTTCATGAATGCAATTCAGCGCCTGGGTCTGTTTTCCTGCCCCAGAAGGGCATTTATAACATAGAATGCAAGTAATTAAGGTATGTCCAATTTCTTTGGATTCATCTCACTGGAATGAGCTACGCTTTCAGTGATGCCATGGTGGTTTTTTATTATTATTTTACCCTTTTATCATCAGAAGGTTTTGTAATACATAATAGCACATTTCAATTTAAAAAACACCTCAGTGAGTGCAGAAAAATGTGTGAGTATGTGAATATTTTAATTAGATATTTCAAATCAATAAATGTTAATGATTTCTACAGAAAGACACTGAAATGCATTGTTTCCTGTTACAGGATTCCACTGTACAGTGTGTGAGGTTTATTATGACCTCTAATGTAATATTTCATAAATGTTTGTTATTCTACGGTTTTCTTTACATTTCAGTTAATGAGGTCAGCAGATGTGGACATGTCACTTAAAGTACAAATTCTGTCTTGTAATGTAAAAAAAAATGACATTAATACAGAAGCGCATCAGAACAAAAAGGAGCATTCATCAGAAGTGGTTATGTACTGGTGAAGTGTTCTATTTAAATTCTGGTCTCCCAAGCTCAACACATATTTAAGGTGTTGTGTATAAAAATGGGTTAATGGATGAAGTGGTGCTGTGACTGGTGCCTTACAGCTAAAAGGTTAAAAGTTTAATTCCCACGGTGGGTGAGGGACTTTCTGTGTCTTGTCCCTGTCTGTAAATGTTTCCTCTCATTGCCCAAAGACATGCTTTCTAGGCTAAAGTAGTGATTTAAAATTGTGTGCCAGTTTCTGTCGAAAGTTCAGGTGTATAGAATAAGCCCCTGGTTGTGTAGCTAGATAGTAGGATGGAAATTGCCAGAGGCCGCACAATATGTTATTATCATGATATTGGGGCCACGATACGATATCACAATCTTGTGATGTGCTGAATATTGTGATATCATAAATTGCAATTTCGTATTCCTACTGTTGTCTTAGTCAACTCCTGGCTGGATCTCAGGAGTCACTCCTTTGCTGTGCTGACTTAATCAGACTGAACATTTAGCTTAGCACCATCTAATGGACTGAAAAGTCAATTGTTTTCTGTTTTTTTATTGCTCTGGTAAATACAGCAAATAGGGAAGTTTGTATGTGCAATATTTAACCCAGCCACAGGGGGTGCACAAGCCAGTGTACTCCTAGTGCCAGTCCCAAGCCCGGGTAAATGGGGAGGGTTGTGTCAGGAAGGGCATCCTACGTAAAACTTGGCAAATCAAACATATGGATCATGACGAATGAGACTTTCATACTGGATTGGTCAAGGCCTGGGTTAACAACGACCCCCACCGGTGCTGTTAACCGACAGGGTCTTGGTGGAATTTGGGCTACTGTTGGTCAAAGGTCAAGGAGGAAGAGAGGGGGAAGGTGTGTTAGGAGGGAGAGAGAGTGAAAAGGAAAGGTAGAAGTGTGGAGGTGAGAGTGGGGACTTTAAATGTAGGTACTATGACTGGCAAAGGTAGAGTGTTGGCTGATATGATGGAGAGATATACTGTGTGTTCAGGAAACCATATTGAAGGGAAGCATGAGTAGGAGCACTAGAGGTGGATTTAAACTGTTCTACCGTGGTGTAGATAGGAATAGGAATGGAGCAGGGGTAATCTTGAAGGAAGAGTATGTGAAAAGTATTCAGGAGGTAAAGAGGGAGTCTAGACAAGATCATGAGTTTGAAGATAGAAATCAAAGGTGTGATGTTGAATGTTGTTAGCACATATGCCCCACAAGTTGGATGCCAGGTAGATGAGAAAGAGGAATTCTGGAGTAAGTTGGATGAAGTGGTAGAGAGTTTTTCAGGATGGGGGAGGAGATTGGAGCAGACTTTAATGGGCTTGTAGGTGAAGAAAACAGGTGATGAGGAAGTTCTGGGTAGTTATGGTCTTAAGGAGAGAAATGTGGAAGGACAGATGGTTGTGGATTTTGCTAAAAGGATGGTAATGGCTGTGGTGAACACATTTCAAGAAGAGAGAGGAACATCGGGTGACTTACAGGAGAGGAGGGAGGTGCACATACTGTAGGTGGACTACATCTTATGCAGAAGGGGAAATCTGAAAGAGATAGGAGACTGCAAGGTGGTAGCATGGGAGAATATAGTGAGGCAACAATGGATGATAGTCTGTAGAATGACTTTGGAAAGAAAGAAGAGGAAGAGAGTGAAGGCAGAGTGAAAGATGAAGTGGGGGAAGTTACAGAAGGAGGAAGATTGCACAAAGTTCAGAAAGGAGTTGATACAGACTCTGGGTTTTAGGGAAGAATTACCAGATGACTGGGAAAATACAGCAAAAAAATTTTGAGGGAAATGGGTAGAAAGGTATGTGGTGTATCCTCTGGCCAGGGGAAGGAAGACAAGGAGACTTGGTGGTGGAATCAGCAGGTACAGGAACGTATTCAAAGGAAGAGGTTGGCAAAGAAAAAAGAGGGATAGTCAGGGACATGAAGAAAGTCAACAGGAGTATATGGAATCATTTTTTTCCCTGTCCTGTGTAGCAGCTAGGTAAGCAGAATGGACATCTGCTTCCCTTATTGTGCCAAACAGACTTTGCCAAAAGGAGCTTTACTAATATTTGATACGAGGGTCATTCAAAAAGTTCTAAGCCTCACCCAGAAGGAGTTGGAGAAACAAGAAAGTTTTTCACTATTTTTCAATATAGTCCCCCTTGACGTCAGTGCACTTGGTCTAACGATGCTTAAACATTACAATCCCATCACGGAACAAGGTTGGGTCCTGGTCCTCCAAAAACTCCTCCACAGCACATATGACCTCATAATTGTTTCCAAAATGTCGATCAAGCAGGTGGGATTTGAGTTTAGGAAACAGGAAGAAGTCAGATGTAGCCAAGTCTAGTGAGAAAGGGGGATGGGGTAGCAGTTCAAAGCCACAGTTGGCTGCTTCAGCTACTGCAACTTGAGCAGTGTGAAAGGGCGCGTTATCCTGGAGCAAGAGCACACTTGCCCTCAGCTTCCCTCTGTGTTTTGACTTGATTGCTTCCTTCAGTTGTCTTACAGTACTGTGAAAAAGTATTTGCCCCTTCCCGATTTCTTATATTTTTGCATATTTGTTACACCTAAATGTTTCAGATCATCAAACAAATTTTAATATTAGACAATGATAACCTGAGTAAATACATAATGCAGTTTTTAGATGATGATTTCATTTATTAAGGGAGAAAAGCTATCCAAACCTACCTGGCCAGATGTGAAAAACTAATTGCTCCCTAACTGCCGTTAAACCTAATAACTGGTTGTGCCACCATTGGTGCCAACAACTGGCAATGAGTCTTTTCCATCGCTGTTGTGGAATTTTGACCTACTCTTCTGTGTAGAATTGTTTAAATTCAGTCACGTTGGAGGGCTTCATGAACTGATGGCGGACATTCTCCTTCAGGATTTTTTGGTAGAGAGCAGAATTCATGGTTCTGTCAGTTAGGCCAAGTTGTCCAGGTCTTGAAACAGTAAAACAGTCCCAGACCATGACACTCCCATCACCATGTTTGACTGTTGATACAATGTTCTTTTTTTGACATTCTGTGTTAGTTTTATGCCAGAAAAAACAGGACACATCTTCCAAAAAGTTCAACTTTTGTCTCGTCAGCCCCCAGAATATTTTTCCAAAAGTCTTGAGGATCACCTAGATGTTTTCTGGTAAATGTGAGATGAGTCTTTGTGTTCGTTTTGTCTAGCAGCAGTTTTTGTCTTGGAACTCTCCCATGGATGCCATTTTTGCCCGGTCTCTTTATTATTATTATTCCATCGTGGACGTGTTCAAACTGAGGCAAGTGAGGCCTGCATTTCTTTAGATGATGTTCTGGGTTTTTGTTTCTCATCTGTTCTTGAATTTCTTTAGATCACAGTGGAATGTGTTGTTTTTGAGATCTTTTAGCCTACTTCAGGTTGTCAGACAGGGTCTATTTAAGTGATTTCTTGATTCAACAAGTCTGGCAGTAATCAGGCTTGGGTGTAGCTACTGAAACTGAACTCAGTTTTCCAAAAAATGTGGTTAATCAGTTAAAGCGTACCTATGGTGGTCGTGAAAAAAAAGATATTATATTGAGCCCCTGTCTCACGTTCTAGTTCAAGTTTAAGTTGAAATTCACGTTCAAAGCAATTTGATATAAATCCATTGCTGATGTGCTGGTTCAGCTATGTCAGCAAAACATGGGTACAGCCATACTAGCGGCTACATGGACTTCCAGGACGCTTCCTGTGACGTAATTTCGTTGCTACCGCGATCTGGATCAGTATTGGCTGAGCCTCGAGTACCCGGATGTGCAGCGGCTTTGGGGATATTCAAATTCAAATTCAAACGTTTATTTCAAACTCAGGGTTCATATTAAATGCAGAACTAAAGCGAGTAGAAAATAAATAAATAAATGCTTAAATTCAGCGGGCCGACTTTTCTGATCTGAGCTCGTAAAGGCCGATGATTCTAAAACTATGCGATCCAAGTACCCGGATGTGCAGCGGCTTCGGGGATATTCAAATTCAAACGTTTATTTCAAACTCAGGGTTCATATTAAATGCAGAACTAAAACGAGTAGAAAATAAATAAATAAATGGTTAAATTCAGCGGGCCAACTTTTCTGATCTGAGCTCGTAAAGGCCGATGATTCTAAAACTATGCGATCCAAGTACCCAGATGTGCAGCGGCTTCGGGGATATTCAAATTCAAACGTTTATTTCAATCTCAGGGTTCATATTAAACGCAGAACTGAAACGAGTAGATAAATAAATAAATAAATGCTTAAATTCAGCGGCTTGTCTCATCTGATCTGAGCTCCTAACTGCCGCAACACGGAAGATGATTCTAAAACTATATACAGAGCAGCAGACACTCGGTGCTCTTGTAAAAACAAAAACATACAATGCGATATGGATATCGCAACATGGCGGAATGTAAAGCCTTTGGATGTCTGAATAATAAGCGAAAAAAACAAAGAAACACTTTTTTTGTGTACCCAAACCCAGCTCACCTTGTCAGAAGATCGGAGCGGAAACAGGGCACAGACGAATAATTTCAGACGAAATTGCGTTGTGTGTGAGGACCACTTCGTCACTTTAACCCTCAGAAGACCTTTCTGGCTCAAACATGTAGCCATGTCGCCCGAATTCTTCCGCACAGTCAGAAAATTCGGCCATAATAGAACAAAAACAACAGACAACAGCACCGTAATCGCGGGGAAACGCTGATTATTGTCTTTTCGTATCCACGAAGGGACGTCACATCCGCAAGTGTCATGGCTGCACCCACAGTTTTCATTGGCTGCCCATGGCCAAGGTCCTATTTGAATATATGTCTGGTAGTATATGGCTGGCAAGAATTATTTACCAAAATAAGAAATACTTTTTCATAATGTTTTCAAGTTAAATGCGTCTTCACGACCACCAGAGGTACGCTTTAATTCATAATGTAATACAGGGGACAATGACTTTTTCACATAAGGGCCAGGTAGGTTTGGATAGTTTTTTTTTTTCCTTTGATAAATGAAATCATTATTTGAAGACTGCATTTTGTATTTATTCAGGTTATCTTTGTCTGATATTAAAATTTGTTAGATGATCTGAAACATTGAAGTGTGACAAATATGCAAAAATATAAGAAATCAGGAAGGGGGCAAATACTTTTCCACAGCACTGTAATTCTGATGTACAGTACTTTTTATTAATAGTTTTTCCTTTTCCAGGTAGTATAGTATGATTACGCCTTCAGAATCTCAAAAAAGAGAATCTGTCACCTTGCCAACAGACACTACCTGCTTGATCTTCTTTGGGGGTGGAGAACCACAGTGTTTCCACTGTTTGCTTTGAATCTTTGATTCAGGTTCAAGGTGGTGAACCCAGGTTTCATTTTGAGTTACTAATCTGCGGTGGAAATTCTCAGGGTCAGCCTGGAAGCGAGTCAGATGTCAACCCTTTTCAACTTCTGCTCTGGCATCAGCATTCTTGGGACACATCTTGCAGACAGCTTGCTCATCCCCAAGATTTCAGTTAAAACAGTGGGGACCAAACCAGAACTAATACCTATGGACTTAGCTATTTGCTGGACAGTCTGTAATTCAAAACCATGCGGTGAATGGCATCAACTTGTTCATCAGTGGTTGAGGTTCTTAGACAACCTGAGCGCAGGTCATCTTCTGTGCTGTCCCTGCCCTGCTTGAATTCTGCAGCCCACTTCTTCACAGTTGCATATGAAGGGGAGTCTTGAGCAAGTGTGTGTACCATGTCCTCATGGATTCTTTTGCAGATGCTTTATGACTGGGCCTCTGTTTTTTCATTTTTAGATTTGCCAAACACTTCTTACCTTTGTATGGGCCTCACCAGCACAGGAATTAAGACAGAAAACTAAATTAGTTTTTCTAGTTTTGTAAGAAGTGGGAGTGTGTTGCCACAACAACAATGTTCAGCTATGGCTCTTCTTTCTGGGTAAGGCTTAGAACTTTTTGAAAGGCCCTCGTATGTACTGTATATAAATAGACTCCTCTTGTAATAACTTTAATGCTTTATTTAAATTGTTTTACTTATGATGGACCTGACAGGGGGAATGGGGAAGGGAATTGAAAAGATCTGAAGTGGTCGGAAGGGGTGGCGGGTGAGGGGTGGGGAGGGGGGGAAAGAGAGAGGAACAAACAGAGAAAACAAATAGACGATCACAGCTGAAACAAACAAAAAACAAACTGTTTCTGATATCTCCACCTGTAAGAGAGCAGAGAGACATATGTATGTGCGAGTGCATGTGTGTGTATGAAAGTGCATACGAAAGTGAGTGTGTGCGTGTGAATGGTTTGCCAGGAAACATACAAAGAGGGTGGCAGGCCATAGCAACCCCCCACCCCCGTCCCCCCCAAAAAACACAGGAAAGCAAGACAGTGCCACCAACCCTGTGGGGCACAGCCACAGCCCTCACAGAGCACAAATGTTGTGAAGCCACCAAGCTCCAGGACAGTCAGAGGAGGCGTAATGAGTTGTATGAGAGGCTGAACACTAAGGAAGGAGAAAAGGACTTGTATCGATTAATTAGACAGAGAGATTGAGTTGGAACGGATGTGCAGCAAGTTAGGTTGATTAAGGATAGAGATGGTAATGTACTAATGAGTGAGAGCAGTATGTTGAGAAGATGGATAAAGTGCTTTGAGGAGCTGGTGAATGAAGAAAATGAGAAAGGGAGGAGGATGGATGATGAAAATACAGTAAATCAGGAAGTGCAGAGGATTACTAAGGTGGAATTGAGGGCAGCTGTGAACAGGATGAAGAATGGAAAGGTGGTTGGTCCAGATGACATATCTGTGAAGGTATGGAGATGTTTAGGAGAGGTGGTAGTGGACTTTTTAATCAGACTGTTTAACATAATCTTGGAGAGTGAGAGGTGTATTGTAAAGATGCACTAGTTTACATTGCGTATTGATCTCACTGCCCTGCTCGGCTGATGCATGGATTCAATGTGTTGGAAAGTAGGACAGGTGGACATATCCCTTCACGAGACCAACAAGTAGCATGTTAAAGCTACAGTAACTACGTGTTCCTTAAATAAAGAGCCGAAACAATGCAAGTTTTCCCTGAGTCTCTGTTAACACTGCATGGTGTCAGAAGATAACTATGACGAAGTTTAACCCACCGGAGAGCTTTGACTTTTGTCACCCTGAGACATGGCCGGAATGGAGACAGAGGTTCCACAGGTACCACATAGCCACAAAGCTGAACAAGGAATCCGGCGAAATTCAGGTGTGTACCCTCCTGTATGTCCTTGGAAATGAGGCTGAGCACATTATGAAGACATTTACTTATGCCGAAGAGGGGGATGAAAATAAATACAATGTTGTCCTGGCAAAATTCAATGAATATTTTGTGCCAAAGTGCAATGTTATACACGAGAGAGCAAGATTCCACCAGCGTGTTCAGCAGAGGGGAGAAAGCATTGAGGAGTTTATCAGAAGTTTACACGAGCTAGCAGAGACGTGAGTTTGGTGCAGCCGAAAATGAAAATACGTATAAGGGATAGACTGGTGATTGGCGTCAGTGATAGAGTTGTCACAGAAACTGCAGATGTTATTGGGACCTAACTTTGGAAGCATCGTACAGGCATGCCCGGCAGTCAGAGCAGATCAAAGTACAGCTCTCCGAGCAGAACGGAGCAGCAGCGCTGTGCAAAAATGCGAACAAACAGAGACGCGCAGCCTCCACTCTACCAAAAGGAGCTTTTAACCAGAAAGGAGAGAAAGACAGAGAAGTAAACAACCACCAGAAACAACACACACACACTTTACAACTCCAGGAGACAAGTATTTGCAGTGCGGAAGACCTCACAACAGGAACGATGTCTGTGCTGCTAGAAGAGCTGAGTGCCGAAAATGTGGCAAGAAAGGCCACTTTGCTGTTGTATGCCACACACTACAGGTCAGTAATGTAACCGACCGTAGCCCATGTATTTTGGCCCACATATGCATAAGCATAAAGGGGATGCTGGAGATTGCATGTGTGGATTGACTTCACGTCCTGAATGGAACAATAGGTCTGGACCACCTGCGGTTAACAACAAGAGGACGGAGGTACAGCGATAAGGGACTGAAAGGACTTCCCGACCTCCTAGGAGACAGGTGGAGGACTGAGAGACCGGAGGGGGAGTTAATGTCAATAGGGGGTTTTGACAGGGATATGTGATTCTCCCTTTGTGTGAAATGTATAAATGTGAAGGTCTGATGCAGCTCACTCTCTTGTGTTCTTGAGAGAAGGCTGGGGATGAAGTGCATGAATAAAACCTGAATTAAGAACCAATTCAGCTTCGTTATTTCACGCTCCCCACACCAACAGCAATAAAACAGACAATACAATGACAGATTTATTCCTTGGTGCAATTTCAGTGCAAGATGCTGGCAAACCCTGGTCAGTTAACTTGAATATACAAGATACAAATATTGACTTTAAGACTGACACAGGAGCAGACACTAATGTAATTTCCACTCAGACCTACAAAGAGCTCAAGAAAAGGCCAAAGTTGACATATGTTAAAGCTGCATTAGACTGACCTGGCAGGAGGCTCAAGAGCACAGGGAAATTTGAAACCACAACACGTTACAAAGGCACTGAGTATAGTTTCACAGTCCATGTTATCGAAGAACCTGCTGTCAACAACCTGCTAGGGCATGAAGTTTCAGCAGCTATGGTCCTGGTGCGCAGAGTAGACAACGTTTACGCTGAGAACAGTGATTTCATGGGCCTGCTGAAAACAACTCCGATTAAAATAAAGCTGAAAGAGGGCGCAATCCCATGCTCAGTCACAACTGCATGGAGAGTTTCTTTACCCCTTCTGCCCAAAGTTAAAGAGGAGTTAGACCGGATGGTCAAGGCAAGTGTGATAGAGGAAATTACAGAGCCAGCGGCATGGTGTGTGTCCACGGTACCAGTGCCTGGAAAGAACGGACATGTGAGGATATGTGTTGGTCCAAAAAAACTGAATCAAGCTGTGGAGCGAGAGAAATATACTGCTCAAAAAAGATAAGATAAGATAAGCATTTTATAAATCTTTAGAGGTAAAATCATTACAACATTTGTTCAATGAGCTTTAAACCTGCATTTCTGATCTGGACAGCCCCCCCCCCCCCCCCCCCCCCCGCTGTTGTCCTCCCGCAGTAAATGCGTGTCAAGACCAACATGCAGCAGATAGACAGGTAGGACTTATGCATGAAAAAGAGAGAATTTTGTCTTTTCTTTTTTTTTTTCAGAAAACACAGACTCCAATAGACGATACAGAGCAACAGAATAAATTATTTATTTTTTCCTCTCCGAGTGGTAGGGGACCGTAAGGAGTTTTCAAATGAAGGTGCTGCCAATAATTTCCAAATCTCTACTCTTAAACATGCTTTCAATGCAATTTGGCTGTTGTGATGATATTGTGCTAAAGTCGGTATTTGCTGTTGCACAAAAGAGTTTTTCTGTATAGCAGAAGTTTCTGCTTAATTTACAGATCACTATGTTTGACAATCCTGGCCTTTTCTTGTATTGTTATATATAATATCACTGCAGTAAACTGGAAAAAAAACATCTGTTTTAAAATTTATAATTCTTCCCACAACTTTAAGTGCAAAAAACACTCTAAAAACATTGCAACTTTCATCGCTACTTTTTAAAAAAAGCTCCCGTGAATTCAGGCTTTTTGGGCCACAACAATAATAAAAACATCCCATGAAATCCTGGAGGGACTAATATAATCATTGTGTACTTCGGGAGTCTCTCACACGACCAATGCCTACACAGAGTCCTGGAAACCCTCAGAGCTCAAGCTCAAGCTAAATGATAGCAAGTATGTCCTGAGACAGGCAGAACTCCAGTTCTTGAGTCACGTTGTAGACAAGGATGGCATCAAACCAGACCTGAGAAAAGTGGACGCCATAAGAAACCTTCAACCACCTCAGAACATGACAGAGCTTTAGAGTGTTAGACATGGTTCATTACCTTGGATGCTTCCTACCAAACCTGGCAGATGTAACATGTCCACTCAGTGACCTACTAAAGGCCGATGCAGCATGGGTGTGGAGCCCAATTCAAGAAGAAGCTTTCAAGAGTGTCAAACGGCTAAGGCTGCTTGTCCACCAAGCATGGTTTTTGTCACCCAACTCCCCTGAACATTTTTTTTTCAGCATTTGTGTACTGTGCTCTGGAAAAAAAAAATCTGTGCCCCGTATCCCAGCAACAGTTTGTCACTCTCAGCCCAACACTTCCGCTTTTCCTATGGTCAGACTTTCTACTTATTTTTTAATAGCAGTCTCTAAATAACAGTGGACAGGAAACATATTCTAGCATTGGTAGCAGCTCTGGATGCAAAATATGATGACACAGAAGGCAGGAGTCTGAGTACAGACTAGTACCGGCATCCTATGTCCCGCCCTACCTTATTCTGATTGGCTGCTTAGAAAGGTCTTACATTGACGAGCTCAGCTGCAGTCTGAAAAGTGGAACTTTTTTTAACGCTGAGCGTCCTGAGCGCTGCAACAAAAAGCGGCCACCGCTCAAAGCGTTTCAGCGCCAAGGGCGTTCAGCTCTGTAAACGCTGGACTACATAGAGAATGAATAGAAAACAGTCACCCAGAGCGGTAAAAACGCGTTTGGTGGACACCCAGCCTCATGTCAGAGGCACCAGCTTCAGCTTTTTACAATGTTAACAAACTGTAGAAGAGCTTGAAAGAACGAGGCGGTGTGATATATAAACCAAAGTTTATTATCAGCTCCTCTAACAAGTCTCATCTAAGTGCAGAAGCAAGAAAAGAGACCGAATACCTCCGGCTCTGTGAACTTATACATGCACATAACAAAAGACATGCATATCAAAGGCTGACATCCCTCATTATCTTAATCCCCCCATTGTCTCCGTACTCCTCCTCATGGCCCTGGGGGGTGAGGGCAGCTCCTCCGGTCTCCACCGCAGTGTCTGGGAACGTCTTTGTTCTTCACTGGCGGTTGAGAGTCTTTGTCCTTTCTGAGGTGTGAAGTCGCCTTACATATGTAATCACCAAACATTCCCACATGCTTCAACATATGTAGGTTATGGAATATATGATTAATATAGCCCACAGCCCCCCCCCAAACGACTAAGAAAAGGACAATAGAGAAATTCACAGTTTAAGATAATTACTATGACATACTAACTGCTATACCTCTTGCCACAGAAGAAACTTTCCAGCAGCCATGCTCCTAAGAGAGTTCAGTGGTAATCATAACAGCATAGTAAAATCACAAGTCAGTCCTAAACTGTTACAGCACAATTAGTGAACAACTGTTGAGTAGTTTGCATCAGTCCCTGTGCTGTCTGGGTTTTAATCTTCTCCCGAATCTGCTGTGGGTCCGCTTAGGCGTCCTGCTGGGACCTTCCTGTAAGGAATATGCAGCTTGGGGAGGAGAGTGATTATTTGTTCCCTGCAGGGGGGCTGAGTCTTTTCTCTTGGGGGGTCTACCCCGCCGAGGTGCTCTCGCCAACTGTGCAGGCTCGTCTCTCAACAAGAAGGTAGGTTTAAGTCTGTCAATGCTGACTGTTTCTTTTCTATCCCCAAAATCAAGCACAAAGTGTTTATCACCAGGTTCCAGCACTCTGAATGGCCCATCGTATGCTGGGCGGAAAGTTGGTTTTAAAGCTTCATGCCTAACAAAAACGAATTCAGCGTTTTTTAGAGCTTGGGGGACAAAACCCGTGGAAAAGAGTGATGTGCCGGTCCGGGGAGAGAGTCCGGTCCGTTGCTGCCTAAAAACCTCGAGGCTGGAAGATGCCCTGGCTCTGGGTTCTCTGGTAAAAATTCACCCGGGAGCCTGAGAGGTTGTGCAAAAACTAATTCTGCTGGAGAGGCGTCTAGATCCTCTTTAGGCGCAGCACGCAACCCCAATAAAACCCAGGGAAGTTTATTTACCCAATTTGTATCCGTTAGTGCGGCTCTGAGGGCGGCCTTTAAAGACCTGTGAAAACGCTCGCATAACCCATTAGCCTGAGGGTGATAAGCGGTGGTGCGGTGAATTGTCGCCCCTAAGCTGCTGGCCATGGCTGACCAAAGCTCTGAAACAAATTGAGGCCCCCTATCGGACGTGATGTCCGATGGGACGCCGAAACGTGCCACCCAGTTTGTCAAAAAAACGCGAGCGACTTCCTCCGCTGTAGTTGACGCCAGAGGGACTGCTTCTGGCCAGCGCGTGGTGCGGTCTATCATTGTTAGCAGGTGTGTGAAACCTTGGGAGGAAGGTAGTGGCCCCACGAGGTCGACATGAACGTGGTCGAACCTTCTAGCAGGGATTGGAAAAGGCTCCAGAGGGGCTTTTGTGTGTTTGTGTATTTTGGCGCGCTGACAAGAAATGCAAGTTTTTGCCCATTCTTTTACGTTTTTGCGCAGGCCCGGCCACACAAACTTTTCAGCGACCATTTTAACCGAGGCGCGCACACCTGGATGCGCGAGGGAGTGAATTGAGTCGAAAATATGGCGGCGCCATGTGGCTGGGACTAACGGGTGAGGTCGGCCGGTTGAAATATCGAATATTAGGGGGGGGACGCCGTCGCGTAAACCCCTTTCCTCCAGCCTTAACCCTGTTGGTCCAGACAGGAGTGCGCGCACGTCCGCGTCACTGCTTTGTTCCTCTGCCATGGCTGCATAATCTATCCCTGCATGGATTGGTGCTGCGTATGTGTCCGCGTTAGTGAAGAGTTCTGCGGCTGAGGTAGTATAATCTGTCTCCTCGCGCTCTGGCGGTCACAGCGCGGGAGAGGCAGTCTGCTACCATGTTAAGTTTGCCTGCCACATGTCGAATGTCTGTGGTGAACTCTGAAATCGCAGCCAGCTGTCTTTGTTGCCTGCCTGACCATGGTTCTGAGATTTTAGCCATGGCAAAGGTGAGCGGTTTGTGGTCTACAAAAGCCGTGAAACTCCGCCCTTCTAACCAGAACTGGAAGTGGCGGATGGATAAATGAAGCGCTAGCAGCTCCCTGTCAAAAGTGCTGTATTTACGCTCAGTTTGGTTTAGCGATTTGCTGAAGAATGCTAAAGGTTGCCAGATCCCGCTGACATGTTGTTCTACAACTGCCCCTATAGCTAGGTCCGAAGCGTCTGTGGTTAGTGCAATGCGGGCCGAGGGGTCGGGGTGAACCAACAATGTGGCATTAGCTAGAGCGCTCTTTACTTCCGCGAAGGTGCGTTCGCGCTCCGGGGTCCATTCGACCGCGTTGGAAGCTTTTTGTTTTCTGAGCGCGTCATATAGGGGCTGCATGAGCTGAGCTGCATGGGGGAGGAAACGGTTGTAAAAATTAAAAATTCCTAAAAATTCTTGCAGCGATTTGACCGTTTGTGGCCGTGGGAAACTTTTTACCTCGTGGACTTTGTCTGGAAGTGGGACTGCCCCCTTCGGAGAAACTCTGTGTCCTAAAAAATCAATTTGTGACACGCCGAATTTGCATTTGGCTGGATTGATTATTAACCCGTGCTCTTCTAGCCTCTGAAAAACCATAGTGAGGTGCTGCTCGTGTTCTTCCTCAGACGAGCTGGCTACCAGCATATCGTCGAGGTAGACGAAAACAAAAGGAAGGTCGTGTAATACTGCGTCCATCATCCGCTGAAAAGTTTGGGCGGCGCCTTTGAGGCTGAAAGGCATCCGCAAAAATTCAAAAAGGCCGAAAGGGGTTATTACAGCTGTTTTAGGGATGTCCTCCGCTCGAACTGGGACTTGATGATAACCGCGGACCAGGTCTATTTTTGAAAAAATGCGCGCACCCGCCAGATGCAGTGAAAAATCCTGAATGTGAGGAATTGGGTAGCGGTCATGCGCTGTCGCATTGTTTAATCTGCGGTAATTGCCGCACGGTCTCCAAGAACCGTCGGATTTCGGAACCATGTGAAGTGGCGAGGTCCAGTGGCTTTTCGAACGTTTAATAATGCCTAATTTTTCAAGGGTAGTAAACTCGTCCCGAGCTATGGCGAGCTTGGCCGCGTCTAAGCGCCGAGCTTTGGCAAATAGTGACTGCCTTAATGTGGCTTTTAATTCAATATTAGACTCGATTGGGTTTTCTCAGAAAGTAGGAAATTCTACTCATTACCTCCACCATACATTGGACCTTGTTCTGACATATGGCATAGAAATAGAAAATCTTGTAGTGTCTCCTCATAACCCTGTACTGTCAGACCATTGTCTGTTAACCTTTGATTTTACTATTTCTGACTATTTGGCTCCTAAAGAAAAATATTATCACAGTAGATGCCTCTCAGATGATGCTGTTTCCAAATTTATACAGATTGTTTCCTCTATGCCATGTGTCAACACAACGGAAATAAGCTATAGACAGCTTGCTCCTTCTGTAATTGATAACATGGTGGATAGTGTTTCAGCTTCTCTGCATCAGGCTCTAGACTTGGTGGCCCCCTTAAAAAAGAAAAAGTCTAATCAGAGATTTTTAACTCCTTGGTTCAACACAGAAACTCGTAGCTTCAAACAGAAGACTCATCAATTAGAAAGAAAATGGTGCTCCACTAATTTAGATGCAATCTATTTAGCTTGGAGAAATCATCTTTTAATTTATAAAAAATCTCTTAGAAAAGCTAGAACAAGTTATTACTCTGCATTAATAGAAGAGAACAAGAATAATCCCAGGTTTCTTTTCAGCACTGTAGCCAGGTTGACAAAGAGTCAGGACTCTGTCAATCCTAGCATTCCCTTAGAGCTTACTAGTCAGGACTTTATGAACTTTTTCAATAATAAAATTTCATCCATCAGAGATAAAATCAATCAGATTCTTCCCACAGTTAACTTAAATACTGTAACTACTACAACTCCTTCTATTGATGTCTGTCTTGATGAGTTTACTCCAATCAACCTTTGTGAGTTAGACAAAATAGTTTCCTCATCCAAACCTTCAACTTGTCTTTTAGATCCTATTCCTACTAGGTTATTTAAAGAAGTCTTCCCACTTATTGGTAACTCTATTCTTCATATAATCAATTCTTCATTAACTTTAGGCCATGTACCGCAGGCTTTTAAAACGGCTGTAATTAAACCCTTACTCAAAAAGCCAACGCTAGATCCAGGAGCTTTAGCTAACTATAGACCAATCTCTAATCTCCCTTTCATTTCAAAAATCTTAGAAAGAGTTGTTGCTACGCAATTATTTGACCACCTGCAGGGAAATGGTTTACTTAAAGAGTTTCAATCTGGGTTTAGAATCCATCATAGTACTGAAACAGCCTTAGCGAAGGTCACTAACGACCTCCTCATTGCATCTGATAATGGACTAGTTTCTGTACTTGTCCTTTTAGATCTTAGTGCAGCTTTTGATACTATTGATCATAATATTCTACTTGATAGATTAGAACACTATGTTGGACTTAATGGAACTTCGTTGCAGTGGGTTAGATCTTATTTATCTGATAGGTTCCAGTTTGTTCATGTAAATGATGAGTTTTCTTTCATCTCAAAGCTTAGTCATGGAGTTCCACAGGGATCTGTGCTAGGCCCTACTCTTTTTAGTTTATATATGCTTCCGTTAGGCAACATTATTAGAAAGCACTGTATACATTTTCATTGTTATGCAGATGACACACAATTATACCTGTCAATGAAGCCAGATGATACTAATCAATTAGCCAAGTTAGAAGCCTGTCTTAAAGAAATCAAAGCTTGGATGACTTGTAATTTCCTGCTATTAAATTCAGATAAGACTGAAGTCATTCTTGTTGGTCCAAAAAACCTTAGAAATTCCTTTCCAAATCAAACTTTCAGTTTGGACGCAGTTACTCTTTCTCTTAATAGCTCTGTGAGGAACCTTGGAGTTATTTTTGATCAGGATTTGTCCTTCAATTCACATATTAAATTTGTTTCTAAGACTGCCTTCTATCATTTGCGTAATATTGCCAAAATTAGGAGCATCTTGTCTCAGAGTGATGCTGAGAAGCTGATCCACGCTTTTGTTAGCTCGAGATTAGATTATTGTAATTCTTTATTATCAGGCTGTCCTAAAACATCTTTAAAAAGTCTTCAGCAGCTTCTGGGAAGATGGCGGAGAGACATAACACTTAAACAAAGAGCTCTCCCTAGCCGGATTAAAAATCATCGGTAAATGGCCAACTCGACATAAACGAATCAATAAACTAAGGGATGAAAACACGAAGGAACCGGGCACAAGGACAAAAACAGGGTAAAATTGAAGAATTCCTCTCCAACAACGCAGGAAAAACCGCTGTACGCAAAGCCCAAAAAAACGAGGTGTCTACAGCAGAGAAAATGGAAGACACCAGACTCGACAACATGAACGCTGGCATCGCCAGTTTGGGTGAAGAGTTAAGAGAATTCAAGCGACAGCTACAACAGGATTTAGCGGCTCTTAAGGAGGAACTGAAAAAAGAAATTAAGGAGGAAATCATGGACCTCCGAAGAGAAATGGAGCGTAAATTAACGGAAAACATGGAGGAGCTGCGCTCCCAGCGGGCGTGTATGACAGAAGCGCAGACCCGAATTTCGGAACTAGAAGATTGGAAAAGCGAGGCAAACGAACAACTACAAACCCTGACGACGCAAACGCAGAGGATGCAGGAGAAAATAAACGACTTGGAGAGCAGATCCCGACGAAGCAATATGCGCATCTTTGGAATTCCGGAGGGCATTGAAGGCAACTCGATGACAAAATTCATGGATCAGTTCTTAAAAAAAGAACTGGAAATACCCGGAGAAACGGATCTGCAGATTCAACGGGCGCACAGAGCACCGGCACAGAACCCGAAAACAAACTCTCCACCCAGGTCAGTTGTGGTAAACTTTGTGAAATATGACATAAAGGAAAGAATCCTGACGCAAGCATGGAAAAAAAAGATACGAATCGGCGACAAACAGGTATTTTTTGACCATGACTACCCGACAGAAATCGTGCAGCAGCGGAAGAAATATGCCAATATTAAAAAAACGCTGAAAGAGAAAAAAATTAGATTCCAAACGCCGCTAACGAAAATGAGGATTCATTGGGAGGAAGGCACAAGAACCTACAACACGGCCGAAGAGGCAGCGCGGGATATGATGGAGCGGGGCCTTGAGGTGAGCGTGCCGAAGGAGACGGCTGGAGCAGCGGCGGCCCTGAACGCACCACGACAGACGGAGTGGAGACGAGTGAACGGCGGAAGAAGGGGGAGAGACGTAGAGCAGCGGGCCCAGGACAAGCTACAAGGCTTTCAACTGAAAGCCTAGATCATAACAAAGATTAAGAAAGGCACAGAAGAAATGAAGGCCAAGAAGACCAGGTAAAAGAGAAACAGACGGCTAGGAGAGGTTTAAGTGATATTTGTTGGACATTTCTAGACTTATGACTATTACTTTGATAGTAATTAGAAGTCTAGGGAGGGCCCTTCACTCTGTGAAGACAAACCCCCCACCCACCAACAGGGACCAGTGGGCAGAAGAAAGGCCCAAAGTACGGAGGTCGAGATTTTTTAATGTGTTTTTATATAAATATGTGTTATTTTTGTTGTTAAAGGGGCTAGGAGCACAAGTTAAAAAAATGGAAAAACATGAATATGGGTAAAAATCTTAAGATAATGACATTAAACGTGAATGGTCTGAACTCACCTGTTAAAAGGGAAAGAATAATAAGAAAATTCAAGAAGGAAAAAGCTGAAATTATATTTATGCAAGAGACACATTTGAGCAAGACAGAACATGTGAAACTAAAGAGATTTGGCTATAAGAACTCCTACTACAGTTCATTTAAGGGAGGAGCAAAAAGGGGGGTTATGATACTAATCTCAAACAAAATACAATTTGAAAGTGAACAGGAAATCCAGGATAAAGAAGGCAGGTATAAAGGGAAGAATAGATGGTATGCAGATTACATTAGTGAACATCTATGCCCCACCAGAAAGTGACAAGGGTTTTTTTCAACATCTGTTTGATCTCATAGCAACACACAGTGAAGGAGTCCTAATTTGTGGAGGAGACTTAAATGCTGTCATGGATCATGAAGTTGACACAACAAGTGTTAAGAAGACAAAAAAACATGTAACAAAGTTCATAAGAACCTCACTGGCAGAAATGGGTATGGTAGACATATGGAGGGACCTGCACCCACTCGAAAAAGACTATACACATTATTCAGCAGTCCATAAAGTACACTCTAGAATAGATTACTTCCTTATGAATGAAGGTGACAGACACAGGGTGAGAAATTGTTGGATTGGAGGGGCAGAAATATCAGATCATAATCCTATATACATGGAAATATATTTGAACAATAGAAAACGACAAACAACATGGAAACTTAACGTAGGACTGTTAAATGATGAGAAAATGAAAGAAAGAATAAAAATAAACATAAACGAATATATCCAAGAGAATGACAATGAAGAAGTGGACCCAACAATACTATGGGACACACTAAAAGCCGTGTTAAGGGGTAAATTAATTGTTGAAACAGGAAAAGCAAATAAGACTAAACTGGAAGTGTATGAACAAAGATGTGAGAGACTGAGGGAACTAGAACGTAAACATCAAAGCACAAATGATCCAAAAATATATCAAGAAATTAAAGAAGAAAAAACAAAGATAAAAGAAACACAAATGGATGAAATTGAAAGGAAAAATAGATATCTAAAGCAAAAATATTATGAAACGGGGCCAAAAGCCACAAAACTGCTGGCAAAACGGTTAAGAAAACAACAAACAATGAATAATGTATACAAGATTAAAGACCCCACCACAAATAAAACCACAGTTAACCCAGAAAACATCGAAGAAATTTTCCATAATTTCTACCAAGAACTATACTCGCAACCTGAAGAAACAAATACTAAAGATATCAAAAGATTTCTAGACACATTGGACTTGCCATCAATAGGAAATCAACAAAATGAAAAACTAACAGCAGAAATAACAACACAAGAGATCAGAGATGTGATTAAGTCACTTAAAAACGGTAAATCACCAGGTAGTGATGGATACCCATCTGAGTTTTATAAACTGTTTATAGAAGAACTCACGCCACAACTCCTAAAGTCATTTAATTGGACGCTGAACAACAACAAAATACCTCCATCATGGAACGAAGCAATCATTTCAGTTATTTTAAAACCAGGGAAAGATAAAGAACAATGCGGAAACTATAGACCAATCTCTTTATTAAATGTAGATTATAAAATATACACAACAATTATATGTAAACGAATAAAGACATTCTTGACGGAATTGATAGAAGATGATCAAACTGGATTCATAGAGGGACGCCAAACACATGACAATATCAGGAGAACAATACATATAATTAACCAAATACATAAAGAAAAGAAAAGCGCAGTAATAATGAGTTTAGACGCAGAAAAAGCATTTGACAGGGTTAACTGGAAATTCCTATATAGTGTACTGGAGCGCTTTGGATTTAACGAAAAATCAGTACAATGCATAAGGACGCTATATCAAGAACCTGTGGCAAGAATCAAGATAAACGGTAGCTTAACAGACAAAGTAAATATACAAAGATCAACTAGGCAGGGATGCTGCTTATCGCCCACCTTGTTTGCTCTGTTCATAGAACCATTGGCTCAAGCGATACAACAAAATAAGAAATTAAAAGGTGTAACAATAAAGGGGGCGGAACACAAGATTGGGCTATTTGCAGACGATATTATAGTTTACCTTGAACAACCAGATAAATCAATAATGGAAATGATGAACTTGATAGAAAATTTTGGAAAATTATCAGGATACAAGATAAACATAACAAAAACACAAATACTGACATTCCACTATAACCCTCTAAACCAGATAACTGATAAGATCAAACTAAACTGGAACCAAAAAGAAATAAAATACCTTGGAGTGAACATACCTAAAGACCTAAGCAAAATATATAAAGCAAACTATGATAGGTTGGAACAAGAAATAAAAAAAAATATTGATAGATGGTCAATCTTAAATATGGATCTGAATTCAAAAATTGAGACAGTCAAAATCAGCATACAACCTAGATAACTTTACCTCTTCCAGGCTATACCAACAGAGATTCCAGATGCCCAATTCTCAAAGTGGGACAGGATGATATCGAGATTTGTTTGGGGAGGTAAAAAACCAAGAGTGAAATATAAAACCCTCCAATTACCAAAAGAGAAAGGAGGCATGGGCCTACCGAGTCTAAAGGAATATTACTACTCAGCACAAATAAGATATATCATATGTTGGTGCGACGAGGGATATGAGGCAAAATGGAAAGAAATGGAAAAGGAAATTGAGGGACTCCCAGTACAAAGCATAATAGGGGATAAAGATGCATATAAGCAAATCAAACAAATAGACCCAATCACTAAATTTACTTTAGAACTGTGGTATAAAATAGTACAAAAATATAATATAAGGGAAGACATAAAACTATTGAAATGGGTAGCATTTGACAGTCAGTTTGAACCGGCAAAACAAGATAGGGGATACAAAAATCTGGTGAACAAGGGAATCACAGCATGGGGCAATATCGGAAAAAAAGATCTCGGGAGCTTTGTAAATATCAGGAGAAAATTTAAATTAGAAAGATCGGAATTTTTCAGATATCTGCAGATGAGAGATTACTATATGAAGAAGATTAGGCATAACCTCCAAACAGATGTGAACGAGATTATACAACTTATTTAAGCTCATATGCAGGAAATAAAATAAGAATTATTTCAAAACTATATCAGAAACTTATGACAAACAATCATACAAGTAACTATATAAAGGAGAAATGGGAGAAAGAGCTCAATTTAAACATAACAGAAGAAAGCTGGCAGGAAATATGGAAAACACAACACACATCAACAAATTCAAGGGCATGGAGGGAATTTGGATGGAAAAACCTGATTCGCTTTTTCATTACACCACAGATTCAAGGAAAATATACAAATACCCAATCTTTATGCTGGAGGGGATGTGGGGCTCAAAATGCAGACCACTCACATATGTTTTGGAAATGCTACAAAATATCATCATTTTGGAAATCTATGCATGTGACAATACAGAGGATATTAGGATATAATATACCAATGAACTGTAACCTGATGTACTTATGTGATCTTAAAAAAGACAATGTTATACAGGCTGAGGACAGATATCTAGTTAAAATCTTGTTGATTGCATGTAAAAAAACTATCACAAAAAAATGGCGATCAGAAGTTCTTCCTGACCAAGAACAATGGACTGACATTGTTGAGGACATACGTATGATGGAAAAACTAACATATCGACGAAGAATGCAAGAAGGAATATGGGAGAAAAAATGGCGGAAATGGACACACTACAAAGTGCAACAACGAGGCAGAAATTGAAAGAATAACCAAAGACACTGAAAAAACCAGAAGAATTAAGAGATGGAAACTAAAAACTTGATGCTCCAACATTTGCCCCCCCCCTTTTATTTTTTTTTTTTTATTTTTTTTATTTATTTTTTTTTTAATTTTTCCCTACCCTAACCCCTTTGTTTTTTAAATGTAGAATGTGATCTGAATGCATTATATATGATGAAAAATGAATAAAAATCTAAGTTACAAAAAAAAAAAAGTCTTCAGCTGATCCAAAATGCTGCAGCAAGAGTTTTAACAGGTACTAGAAAGAGAGATCATATCTCTCCGGTTCTGGCCTCCCTTCATTGGCTTCCCATAGAGTTTAGAATTAAGTTTAAAATCCTTCTTCTCACTTACAAAGCTCTAAACAATCAGGCTCCTTTTTATTTAAAAGATCTGATACTACCGTATTATCCTAACAGAGCACTACGCTCCCAAAATGCAGGATTACTTGTAATACCTAGAATCTCCAAAAGTACAATGGGAGGCAGAGCCTTCAGTTATCAAGCTCCTCTCCTGTGGAATCAGCTGCCAATCTGGATTCGGGAGTCAGACTCGATCTCTGTTTTTAAGAATAGGGCTAAAACCTACCTTTTTGATCTAGCCTACAATTAGGGAGGGATCATGTGTTTCTGAACCCTCCCTTAGTTATGCTGCTAATAGGTTTAGTCAGCCGGGGGACCTCCAGTAATGCACTGGGCCTCACTCCTTTCCTCACTCTCTATAAATTTTTTTTTTTTTGCTGGTCATTAACATTTGTTTGTTCTCTCCCATAGATTGAGTCCCCATCGTGCTGTTTGCTCTCTACATGTCTGTTCTTTTCTTCTTCTCTATCCCCTCACCCCCCAGCCAGTCGCAGCAGATGACTGCCCCTCCCTGAGCCTGGTTCTGCTGGAGGTTTCTTCCTGTTAAAAGGGAGTTTTTCCTCTCCACCGTCGCCAAGTGCTTGCTCACAGGGGATCGCCTGATTGCTGGGGTCTTTCTGCAACTGTGGGGGTCCCCCCTACAGTTGATAGTGCTATGAGATGACTGTTGTTGTGAAATGGCGCTATATAAATAAAGTTGAATTGAATTGAATTGAAATACGGGTGGGCCCGTTGTCGGAATAAAATGTTCAACCCCGTGCTTAGCCACTGTGGCTGAGAATTTGGGAACTGTGAGTGCTGGAAATTGGGTGAGGAGTTGATCAAACTTACCTCCTGCTGTGGTGACGCTAGCCTGCACGGGTGGTGGAGAAACTCGGGCTGAGCAGGGAATAGAAGCAAAGGACAGTGCATTAACCAAGCGTCTGTTTGCTAGATCGACTAATAACCCATGTGCACACAAAAAGTCTGCGCCTAACAAGTTAAAACTCACTGCCGCTACAACAAATGTCCATCTGTAGTTGCGGCCGTGGATGTGGAGGTGCAGGCTTTTTTCGCCAAAAGTGTCAATGTTGGAGCCGTTGGCTGCCACCGCTCCGTTGCCCCGGGTGCCCATGGCTCGATCCGCTTGGGAGGGCATGACAAAACTTAGTTGAGCTCCTGTGCCAATAAGGAACTGCTTGCCGGTGTGTCCGTCCGTCACGTATAACAGCTTACTTTTCTTGCCGAGAACCGCTGCCGTTAACGGCTCTCGGCTTTGGCGTTTAAATTTGCAGGGGGGAACACATTTGTGAGCCTTCTCGGCGAAGCGGTGGTGGTAATAACAAACATTGCTCCGTCTGTTACGTTTTGGCCGTGTCGCTGTCACCGCGGGCTGGATCTGCTCCATGGGTTGAGGCTCGCCGTCGCTCTGGGCATCAGCGTTGAGGTCTGCGGATGCTGCTGTGGGTGTCTGTTCCCTGCAGGCGTTGACGAGTCGTTGAGCTTCGTTGGCCAGCACGCGGAAGTCTTGCTGGGTGTTGCATCGCATGTTGGCGAGCGTCCCTCTCATGTGTGGCGGCAGCGTGCTGAGGAATACGAATTGGAAGAGGAAGTTGTCATTGTCCTCCTCTTTAAGCTGCAGCAAGTCCTCCATGAGGGCTTTAGGTCTGCATCCTCTGTGGCCGTAGACCGCCAGGATCCTCTCGGCTCTCTCTTCGGCTGAGGGGACGTAATTTGCCACGATGGTTGCTTTCAGTATTTCATATTTGTCTTGGGCCGGCGGCCGCCGGATTATGCTCCGCACACACCTCGAAGTGGCGGCGTCGAGTTTGGCGACGATGTGATAGAACTTCGTATCGTCGGCCGTGATGCCCGCCAGTGTAAACTGGGCTTCAGCTTGTTGAAACCACGAGGCGGGGTCTTCCTGCCAGAAGTCCGGCAGCTTGACAGCGACGGCATTTGTGTAGACCATCACTGCTGTGTCCGCAGGGTGAGAATGCCTTGCCTCGGCTTTCTCAGCGGCACTGGTGCTCGGTTGAGCCCTCTCTATCACTTCTGCCGGGGGGGAACGTCGTCCATCTGTTTCCCTGTCTGCGTGGGCGCCGGCGTCTGCCTGGGTCGCCACAGATGAGTCGATCGCGGGGGAACGCCTCAGGTCCATACTCGCGTCAGGGGTCACCAGTGTAGAAGAGCTTGGAAGAACGAGGCGGTGTGATATATAAACCAAAGTTTATTATCAGCTCCTCTAACAAGTCTCATCTAAGTGCAGAAGCAGAAGCAAGAAAAGAGACCAAATACCTCCGGCTCTGTGAACTTATACTTGCACATAACAAAAGACATGCATATCAAAGGCTGACATCCCTCATTATCTTAATCCCCCCATTGTCTCCGTACTCCTCCTCATGGCCCTGGGGGGTGAGGGCAGCTCCTCCAGTCTCCACCGCAGTGTCTGGGAACGTCTTTGTTCTTCACTGGCGGTTGAGAGTCTTTGTCCTTTCTGAGGTGTGAAGTCGCCTTACATATGTAATCACCAAACATTCCCACATGCTTCAACATATGTAGGTTATGGAATATATGATTAATATAGCCCACACAAACCAACAATTGTGAGTGCTAATGCAAGCAGCTATGGACTAGGAGGAGTTAACTACATGACAAACAACTCAGGTCAGTTGCTTATTGTTCACGCACACTCACAAGCGCAGAAACCAAATATGCTCAAATCAAGAAAGAATGGCTGCAGGCTGGGCATGTGAATGTTTGCAAACAGATCACAGGCCGCTGGTACCCCTTATCAACAACAAAGATATTGATGTTGTTCCACTTAGATGTCAGTGTATGTTGTTACATTTGATAAGATTCCACGCTAGGGTTGAGTATATTCCAGGGAAATGGTTGGTTGTGGTAGACACTTTATCAAGACATCCATCCACAACATTGCAACTTGAGCCAGTTGAACTCAGTGAAGATACTGAGGCTTTGGAGGACATTACACGGGCAGCGTGACTAATGTCAGACATGTGTTTTGAAGAAATCAAAGAATATACAAGGAATGACAAGGTCTGAAAACTGTCCTGACGTACGTAAAGGATGGATGGCCCAGATATGGATCAAGTGTGCCCGAGCCTGTTAAACCTTACTACTCTAAGAGAGATGCCTTCACAATTTGCCATGACATACTGCTATATGGAAACAGAGTGGTTTTTCCCTCAAACCTGAGATCTGACATTTTGGAGTGCCTGCAAGATGGACACATGGGTATTGTGAAATGTCGAGAACATGCCAAACAGAGTGTTTGGTGGCCCAGCATTAGCAGAGAAATGCAGAAACACATAGAATCATACCAATTTTGCCAAGTCACAAAGCCCACTCCTAACAACTCCATTACCCAGCCGACCGTGAGAAAAGGTGACAGTATAGTGACCCACCATAACCTACGGGACAGGCAGAGCACTCAGCTTGAGCAATTAACAGAACAATGAGATGTATGGACTGATATCAATATGTAGATGTGCCTTGCAGCCTCCTTTGTCCTACAACTCCAGAGCAGAGAGGAATTCCAGCGCCAGTAATCCTGCTATTGATATGTGTGACTCTCATGTAAATGTCCCATGCATTCATGCTGTACTGTGATGCTAATATGCCATGCATGCATTGTCTGTGGCTGAGTATATAAGCTGACTGTATATGCCTCACTAGAGCTCTCTCACGTGCTTGTTGCTGACTTAGAGATGCAGGGCTCACTCCAGCGCGCTGCCACAGCGCTGAGTGAGCCTCATGATGGAGGATGAATAAAGCACCCTTTTAACCTTCAGTTCGCCATGTCCGCCTGCACTTATTTGAGCCTTGCCTCCACACTGGTAACCCTTATTCGTATCCTCCACACTGGTGACCCCGAAGAAAAGAACACCCTGGAGAGATGACCCCGAAGAAAAGAATACTCTGACGACGAACAAACGCAGCCCCCGACGGTGACTCCGACAGCGAACGAACGCAGCTGCCTGATGCGAATGGACTGCCCTCCCTTCTGCCACACAGGAGACCTCGACACAGAACCGACACCAGGCGAACTCCCTGGAGATCATCCATGACCGGGAAAGCTGCAGAAAGCGTCATGGTGCAACCCTCACCTGAGATCTGGGACCTCCACGCTGGGACCTGCCGAGGGACAAAGAACGTCTGCTCCCTCTCACCGCGCTGTGGATTACAGAGACAGAGGATCGCTCACATCCTCCGCATCCACACGAGCATGCACGCACCTCGTCCTCTCTTCACGACAGCGACCTCCAGGGCCGGACGGAGAACGCAGCGTGTGGACCAAAACGCACCATGACCCGGCATGAGCGAACGACAGCAACAGCCCGAACAGGGAAGACCATCGGCGCCGACGACGCTGATTTCCAGCAAGCTCCCTGACCCTGACTCACCTCTCGACAGCGGACCACCCACGCACTGAACCCCCGCACGCACACCGGGGGGTTATGAGGACAGCGCCCACGCACCAGGGACCATCTGGCTCCACAGACTGCCATCGTCCTCCGCCGCTACACATGCCCGAGAAACATGGCCGACCGCCATCCTCGGAACCTTCAGGGCTGCCCACGCACCTGAAGCAGACTCGCAGCCCGCACACAGGACTTTGTATGGGTCTCAGCCACGGCGCACATGGGAATTCAGCCGTCTGCTGTCCCTGAGGGCTTTAGGGCTGTGCCCGCACCTAAAGCCAACACGCCAAGTCCCTCACACAGCTCCACCTTTTGTTTTTTCTTCATGGCCGCTACGCATCCTCGCAGGACTGAGCCGCGAGAGGAGTCAGAGACAAATGTTTCTTCTCACAGCCGCTGTGGATCTCCGCCACGTTTAATGGGAAAGCCCCTCAACATCGTGGATCCACATGCAATTTTTGCGCGGCCTGGACAACTTCGCCGTCCTGGGCCGGCACTTGCTACCCCCACCCTCCCTCCACCTTCTCCTGCACAGAGCTTTTCCCGCAGCTCGCTTCCAAAGCCGGCCGATCGACGCCTTGGCCCCCTGCTGAGCCCTCTGGGGGGGAGCGGTATGGTGACCCACCATAACCTACGGGACAAGCAGAGTGCTCAGCTTGAGCAATTAACAGAACAATGAGATGTATGGACTGATATCAATATGTAGATGTGCCTTGCAGCCTCCTTTGTCCTACAACTCCAGAGCAGAGAGGAATTCCAGCGCCAGTAATCCTGCTATTGATATGTGTGACTCTCATGTAAATGTCCCATGCATTCATGCTGCACTGTGATGCTAATATGCCATGCATGCATTGTCTGTGGCTGAGTATATAAGCTGACTGTATATGCCTCACTAGAGCTCTCTCACGTGCTTGTTGCTGACTTAGAGACGCAGGGCTCACTCCAGCGCGCTGCCACAACGCTGAGTGAGCCTTGTGATGGAGGATGAATAAAGCACCCTTTTAACCTTCAGTTCACCGTGTCCGCCTGCACTTATTTGAGCCTTGCCTCCACACTGGTAACCCTTATTCGTATCCTCCACAACAGCGGACATTTGTGAAGTCAACAAAGAACACTACCTTGTAGTAGTTGACTGTTTCTCCAGGTACATGGACATTGCTTATCTACCAGACTTATCAGGCAGTACTACAAAAGCCCGTCTCAGCAACATCTTTGCAAGATGGGGGTGTTCAGACATACTGGTAACTGACAATGGTCCACAGGTCACTGGACAACAGTTCCAGCTTTTTGCTAAGACATACAGCTTTTGCCATGTCACGAGTCCACATTTCCCTCAGGCCAATGGGGAAGCGGAAAGGGCTGTAAGAACAGCAAAGCACATCCTGAAACAAAAAGATCCTTTCCTGGCTCTACTGAGCTACAAAGCTACCCCAATTCAGGCCACAGACTATAGCCCAGCACAGCTTATGCTTGGATGTCAATTAAGGACTCCGATTCCAACACTAGAGGCAAAGCTGAAACCTCAGTTGCCTGATTTAACCCGAGTCATTGCTTCAGATGCCAGAGCAAAAGCTAACTACAGGTACTACTACAATAAATGACACTGAAGCTGTAATTTGCCAGAGCTCAAGCCTGGAAATCAGGTTGCAGTTAAACTTGATGATGAAAAGACTTGGACTACTGCTGCCACAGTTTTGCAGAAGTGCAAAGCGCCACGATCGTACTTAGGACAGAGAGTGGAGTACTTCACAGAAACCAGAGACATCTGCAACCGCTCTCTCCATCCTTCCTTCTCCCAGGTGTTCTAGGAGAGGGGGAAATGGTCAAAGACAACACTGTTGAGAACCAAGAAAACCAACCTCAGGAAGAGACACTCACAGTTGCCCAACGAGCAGCCACACGGTAGAGGTGACAGCAGTTACCACTACAACGAGAGGCAGCATTATCAAGGCACCTTCTTACCTCAGAGACTTTGCAGTTAGTGCATAGATGGCCATGAGGCAGAATAATCCTCGGTATCTATGTGGGTGACTGGTAGTCTACCTGGGAACCCTAGACCAGGGTCTGTTATTTTGGTCATGCTATTTTGGGTTTATTTGCATAATATTACAAAGACTGCAAAAAAAGAAAAACTATCTTTAGAGTAAAAGAAATGTGCTAGGTTGACTAGTAAAGCCCAAGAGGTTTATTGCAGTTGCAACAACATGATTAAGCTAATTTGTAGTTCACAGTTTCTGTTTTCTTGTTTACACGTGATTAGTAAGACTGTCACTTTTGAACTAAAAGAAGGGAAGGTGTAATGTAAATATACACTAGTTTGCATCGTGTATTGATCTCACTGCCCTGCTCGGCTGATGCACGGTTTCAGTGTGTTGGAAAATAGGACAGGCGGACATATCCCTCCACAAGACCAACAAGTAGCATGTTAAAGCTAACTATGTGTTCCTTAAATAAAGAGCCGAAATGATACAAGTTTTCCCTGAGTCTCTGTTAACATTACAAGAGGATGCCCGAGGAATGGAGAAGTGTTGTGATATCAGTTTTCAAGAACAAGGGTGATGCTCAAAGCTGTAGTAACTACAGAGGCATAACGTTGATCAGCCATACTTAGAAGATATGGGAAAGAGTAGTTGAAGCAGGGTTAAGAGGAGAGGTGACAATCAGTGAGCAGCAATTCAGTTTCATGCCAAGAAAGAATACTACAGATACAATGTTTTCTTAAAAAAGGTTGATGGAGCAGTATAGAGAAGGTCAGGCGGAGTTGCGCTGTGTCTTTGTTCTATTTATTTATTTAACCTTTATTTATACAGGGTAGTTCCATTCCATCCTTTTTTTCAAGGATGCCCTGTTCACACTCACACAGTTAAACATTCACACCTGGAAGCTCCCCAGTACAACCACAGACTGACCTGTGGCCACTGAGCAGCTCCACTGGAGCAGTTGGGGTTAAGGGCCTTGCTCAAGGGCAACACAGTGGGGCTAAGGAGGGTGGGGCAAACACTGCTATGTCATATGTCATCTGTCCTACCCAGATCTGATCCTGCTGGTCCTGGGATTGAACTAGCGACCCTCCACTCACCAGTCCACATCCCAACTATGAGGCCACCACTGCCCACCACTTTGTGGCTCTAGATGAAGCATATGATAGCATATGATGGGGTGCCAAGGGAGGAAGTGTGGTACTGTATGAAAAAGTCAGGAATGGTAGAGAAGTATGTGAAGGTGGTGCAGAACATGAGGACAGCGAGACAGTGGTGAGGTGTGCTGTAGGATTGACAGATGGATTCAAGGTGGGGGTGGGATTACATCAGGGATCAGCTCTGAGCCCCTTCTTGCTTGCCCTGGGTATGGACAGGCTGACAGATGAGGTCAAGCAAGAGTCTCTGTGGACCATGATGTTTACAGACGACATTGTGATCTGTAGTGAGAGGAGGAAGCATGTGGAAAAGAACCTGGAAAAGTGGAGGTATGCACTGGAGAGAAGAGGAATACATGTGTGTGAATGACAGGGAGGCAGGTGTAACAGTGAAAATGCAAGGAGTAGAGGTAGTGAAGGCAGATGAGTTTAAATACCTGGGGTCAACCATCCAAAGCAATGGAAAATGCATAAGAGCAGTGAAGGAGAGAGTGCAGGCAGGTTGGAGTGGGTTTAGAAAAGTATCAGGGTGATCTGTGATGGAAGGATAGCAGCGAGAGTGACAGGGAAGATTCACATGTGAGACCTGCTGTGATATATGGTTTGGAGACAGTGGCACTGACAAAAAGGCTGGAGGTGGCACAGTTGAAAATGTTAAGATTGTCAGTGGGAATGACTAAGAGGGGCAGGATTAGAAATGAGTATATCAGAGGGAGAGCTCGGATTGAGCAGTTTGGAGACAAAGTAAGAGAGGCAAGGCTGAGATGGTTTGGACATGTGCAGAGGAGGGATAGTGGATATTTTAGACAAAGGATGTTGAAGATGGAGCTGCCAGGCAGGAGGAAAAGAGGAAGACCACAGAGAAGATTCATGGATGTAGTGAAGGAGGACATGGAAAGGGAGGTGGAAGGGATAAGGTGAGATGGAGGCAGATGATCCTCTGTGGCAACCCCTAAAAGGAGCAGCTGAAAAACAGAAGCATTTGCAACATTTCAGAATTTTTTAAATAAAGTGTCATGCTGGTGTCCCTGAACTGATGTAGTATTGTGGTGGCACGATGGGAGGTCTTACTCGCGCCCAGTGACTTTGGGAATGGGGGAAACAGTGAGACATGGTAATGCATGTGCCTCAGGCGAGAGATTTGAATGCAGGTGCTGTGGAACCCTGGGGGGAAGAGTTGAAAGGATGAGAGGCAGAGTTAGGTACCAGAGTGCTGGGGGGGTAAGAGGTGTTAAGATGTGCCTTCACAATTGGGACTGCAAGTGTGAATGTATTGAGATGTAATGTGCGCTATGGTAATGAAGTGTATTCTTGGTGCCAAAGAAAGGAATGTGTAAGATGTATTAAAGGTTGGCTTTTGTGGTGATCTGTGCTGTGTGTTTCCCCTGCTCACTAATTATCTTCCACAGCTGCGGTTTCACTCACACAATTAACACAGCCTTTATTAGGAGTGGAGCTTCATTGGTCCTTACCCCATCTCCCACATTGTCAATCCAGTTGCTCTCCGCTTGTCTCTTCCACCTTCCCTTTTTTTTTGTCCTACCTTCCATGTTTCCCAGGAAAAACCATTTTCCTCCAGCCCGTTGTGTCCTCCACCCAAGCCGCCGCCCCCTCAGGTGATGATCGATGGTGGTCCAGCGTTCAAGGTCAGCCGCATTATGGACGTTCGACACAAGGAGCGAGGTCTCCAGTAACTGGTGGATTGTGCGGGGTATGGCCTGGAGGTGAGATCATGGGTTTGGTCCTCTTTCATCACTGATCTGCAACTCATCAGGGACTTCCATCGGACTCACCCGAGCAGATTGAACCAGCCACCGAGAGGCGTCCCGTAAGGGGGGGGGGGGCACTGTGGTGATCTGTGCTGTGCGTTTCCCCTGCTCACTAATTATCTTCCACAGCTGTGGTTTCACTCACACCTTTGCCTCCCAATTAACACAGTCTTTATTAGGAGCGGAGCCCTGCACTCCTGCACAGAGACGTCTACGCTCCAACAGGGTGAAGAACTCCACAAGCTTGAGTTTACCCTTCTCTTCAAACAGGGAGTTTTGCCTCCCTTTTCCTCCAAGAATCTGCACCTCGTCGTCTAGGAGTTTCATCTCCCCAACACAACTGTAAGCACTGTCTACTGGATGTTATCACCTTCTGCTCCTGCCTTTCTCTCTCCCTCTTCCCTGTGCACAGGTGGACCTAGCTCTAGGCGGACTCTCTCCAGCGCCAGGCGGCGGACCAGACCACTACTCATGAGCCGGAGGCGCCACTCTCTTCAGTCTCATAAGTGCATTAGCCTCGGACTGAACTCTCCTTTTTCCCCCAGCGGAGATCTCACCTGCACCCAGCACTGTAATTATCTTCATGAGTACTTCTCCACCTTAGCGGGCCCCTGGAAATCTGGATAAGGACTAAGCTGCTTCTTAGTGCCTCAGCTACTCCCCATACTCCGTAAGATTATTTATTATTCTGCTCATTGATCCATTGATACTAGAGAGCTCATATTCTTGTCTCTCCTCTCTCCGCAGGGTTGCCATTCTTCTCCCGCTCTGTACGCACACACTCATGCACTCACACACACGCACTCTCACTCACACACTTTCACTCAATCAATAAAGATCATTGTGAAACTAATTGAGCCTGTGTCTGCACTTGGGTTTTATCTGAAACATACCAGCTTTGGCACCCAGAGATCATTCTTACTTTGCTGTCAGAGGAATAAAGTCTGTGTCTGCAACGCTCATGTCTCGTCTTGTTCATTCCTCTACATTGGTGACCCCAACGTGAAAATGGAAGACGGACCAAGCAGCTTTGCGGGAACATCCATGCTAGGATTTCCCTCCGGGACCCTGGCCACATGCGCCGTAGCAGTAAAACTCCTGGACTTTTGGCTTCACGACCCAGCAGCCTGGTTCATCCATGCAGAAGCGCATTTTTCTCTCTGCGGAGTCTCAGCAGACGAGACGAAATACCATCACGTGGTGGCTTCACTGGACCCGCGCGCCACTCAGCACACCATGAGTCTGCTCCGAGCCCCTCCAGCCCAGGGAAAATACAATGCGCTCAAACAGCTGCTGTTACGGTGGTACACCCTTTCGGATGGAGAGAGAGTAAAAAAGCTCCTCTCCCACTCGGAGCTAGGAGACGGATCGGATGTGGAATTGATGGAAAGTATGCTGGCTTTGATGGGCCAGGATGGCAAATCTTTTTTTTCGCCCACCTCTTCCTTAAGAAACTACCAGCTTTGATGCAGGCGATCCTGGCTAACTCTCCACTGCTGGCGGCCAGTGACTACCACTCGCTGGCTGAAGAAACAGACCGCATTATCCTGGCAAACAGGAGCTTCAGCGTTCAGGCTGTGAGACCTGGATCGTCGCCAGAGCCCGCAGAGGTCAAGGAGCCGAGGGTGGTGGTGAGAACGGCCACTCAGAGATGCAGGAACGGGATGACGTGCTTCTATCACCAGCGTTTTGGCACCGACATGCAATGTTGCCTGCTCCCATGTCACTTCAAAATGCCAGGAAACGGGCAAGCCGGTGGTCAGTAGCTGCTATGACCGCTGGCAACAGGGAGAAGCTGCTTTTCATTGAGGACACGTGTTCCAGTAGATGGTTTTTGGTGGACTCTGGTTCCCAGAAAAGCCTCATTTTGCCAGTCAGCACGGATAGGCTGGTGGAAGGCTGCAGCCTGGCACTAATGGCCACAAACAGATCCCCCATTATGACTTTCAGAGAAAGGTCAGACGTTTAGTGGATGCTTTGTCTTTTGCTTCACTACCTTGTATTGCTTGGGGAGTTGGGCCGCTGATAGAATAATTTTGTATTCTTTATCTTTTGTATCTCAGAGTCTGGGTGAAATGTGTACAAGGTCGACCTGCTGGACCTTTGTCTTGTTGTTCTCATGTGAACGTTCTGTGGTGTTATGATTATGGCTGAGGAGGGAGACAGTTTGGAAGAACCAGCCTGGACCAGATATTCTGTCATGGACAGTTTTGAGATAACAGGATGCTTAAAGACTGAAAGTTGTATATATGATTCAGTACAATTTCCATCGGCTACTCTGAGTGTATCACTTATTGTTCTCCACTGATCATTAAATTTACTGAAACTTTAATCCTGCCTGATTCTTTGACTACTTGTTGAAGAGAATTTTCCAACATATTTGACGCACCGAACAGGGACTCCAGAAATCTTTCTCCACACCTGCGGCATTTTAGACTGGTCTCACAGTCAGTACATGGGCTGCTGATAAGACCTCCCACCCGCATCCCAATTGGAGCGGTTTGTCTGAAGTGAGGCGACAGCAGAGACGGTCTGGAGCGCCGAGGAGGAGAGGGTGATGGAGCAGAACCAAGGTGGATTGAAGTGAGTAAAATTTAATTATTTATTAATATAATACTTATTAAATAATATTTACTAATGGTTAAGACGTTTGGCGTGGTCGGTTCCAGTCTGGTCAAGGGATTACGCGTAGAATTTGGTACCGTCGGTTCAAGTTTGGTTGAGAAAAGTACTACGGTTAAACAGAACTCAGTAACTCAAAACTCTGCTCAGTAATAAATACATTTTTACTGGATTTTAGTTTGAGTATAAAATCAGGAAAAAGGTGTGCGGAAGGATACATAGTACCGTGGAGTGATATTGGTGCGGAGTGCAGACAGTGGAGTAGTATCAGCAGTGGAAGGTACAGTACCCGTGGAGTGATACCGGGGCGGAGAGCACATCTCAGAGCATTATCAGCGCAGAAGATTACAGCAGCAGTGGAGGGTACAGTACCCATGGAGTGATATTAATGGCTGAAATAAACTGGAAAAATATAGAGAAAAAATACAAGAAAAATAGTAATAATAACAAATAGTCTTAAAATAATAAGGAATAACTTTAACAATAATTAAAAAACTATAAGAGATATCTCAAAATAAGCTAAAAATAGAATAAAATAGTCTTTAGACTAATAAAATAATAAATTAAAATAAATAACTGCAGTTTGTCTGGTCTTTCGCGTGTTCGTTTGTGTGCGTCTTTAATAAATAACGTCTTAACAGTTATTTTTTTTTAATGAAAATGGTAACTGCTATAGCAGAGGCAGAGATCGCGAGAGGCAGGAAGAGAGCAAGATTTTGCGACGTGGCAGGAAGAGAGGATGCGTGTGTCAGGCTGTTGTGGAACGCGAGAGGATGAGAATGAGATTTTTGTTTGAACGGAAGACGGCAAAAATATGCATGGGAGAGATAAAGATCGTACTCGGTAAGTGGGAAAGATAGCAAAAATGAATATGTTTTCAAGGAGACAGAAAGTGAATGACAGTGAAAACCTTTGGTTGCCAGATCTGCTTATGATAAGCAGCTTTGGGGTTGTTTACTAATGTGTGTGTATGTGTGTGTGAGAGGACTAACTTGTGTTTGTGCTGAAGGCAGTGATAAGGTCACACTGAACTGGGGATTTTGGTGAGATGAAATGTATTAGATGTTTGTTTTTATCTCAAGATAGTTTTGACAGTAATTTCTTTGTTGTGCAGATTTCTGTGGGATTTGTGCTTGCTTTAGGATGGATTACTTGTTTTAAGCAATGCAATCATACTTTGTTGGCAGATGGTTTTTTTTAATTATTTTTAACTAACATTATCTATTGCCACAATTTTTTGCTTATTTTAAGTAAAATTATAAGATAAGATAAGCCTTTATTAGTCCCACAATGGGGAAATTCCAGGATTGCAACAGCACAGGGATAGCAACACTCAGAGCAATAATTAAGAAGATACAAAAAATATAAATAAGAGCAGTGGATATACATATGTACACATAAATATATATACAAAGTGCAGAGCATTGTAGCAAGATGGAATAAACAGCATAACTGTCTACTTAGTTATCCTACATAGTATGAATATATACCCATACATATTGTCACCCTCCATAGCGACTGGTATTGTCCTAGTTGTATACTGGAGGGGACCATTTGTGTAAGTCTGTTGCATCTTTTGCATTCAGTACTACTAGGTCGTCACGTTTTTTTTCTATCTCTGCGAGCAGCCCTGCTCAGGTTATACAGTCTGACAGCCGTAGGTAGGAAGGACCTGTGAAACCTCTCGGTTGTGCACCTAGGATGATGTAGTCTACTCCTAAATGAGCTCCCCAGTGCGTTCAATATGTCCTGCATAGGGTGGGACTCAGAATCCAGCAGAGATGACAGTTTAGCCACCATCCTTCTCTCTCCTATCTCCTCCACTGGGTCAAGGCGTTGCCCCAGGACAGATCTAGCTTTCTTGATCAGTTTGTTCAGTCTCTTCCTATCGGCTGCTGTAATGCCGTTGCCCCAGCAGACCACTCCAAAAGTGATGGCTGATGCCACCACCGTGTCGTAGAATGTCTTCAGCAGCACCCCTTGTACACCAAAAGACCTGAGCCTCCTCAGTAGGAACAGCCTGCGCTGTCCCTTCTTGTAGAGTGCGTCGGTATTGTGTGACCAGTCTAGTTTATTGTTCAGATGAACACCAAGGTACTTGTAGGATGTCACCATCTCAATGTCTGTTCTCTGTATGTTTACTGGTGCTGTGAAGGGTTGTCCTTGCCTGCAGCAGTCCACCACCAGCTTCTTAGTTTTCCTCGCGTTGATCTGGAGGCAGTTCCGATGGCATCAGTCCACAAAGTCCTGGATAAGCCCTCTGTACTCAGCTTCATCTCTGTTGGAACTTCTGTAGATGGCAGTGTGTTGTGTTGTGTGAGAAGTCAGCAGTATAAAGGGTGAACAGGAAGGGAGCCAAAACCATTCCCTGGGGGCCCCCATGCTACCGATGATCGTGTCAGACACACAGTCTCGGGTTCTCACACACTGTGGCCGGTTAGTGAGGTAGTCCAGGATCCATGATGACAGGTGCTGGTCCACCCCTGCGCACAGCAGCTTGTCCTTCAGGATCATCGGTTGAATGGTGTTGAAAGCACTGGAGAAGTCAAAGAACATGATCCTCACCGCATTCCCGGGCTTCTCCAGGTGGGACAGAGAACGGTGAAGGAGGAAGACCACTGCATCCCCCCCCCCCCTCCAGTGCCATGCTGGTAGGTGAACTGGAATGGATCCATTGCTGGTCCTACCAGGGGGCGGAGGTGAGCAGGGAGCAGTCTCTCCAGGGTCTTCATCATGTGAGACGTCAGGGCCACTGGTCTGTAGCTGTTCAGATCTTTGGGGTGGGAAGTCTTTGGTACAGGTACCACACAAAATGTTTTCCACAACTGTGGTACCCTCCCCAGCTTCAGGCTCAGGTTTATCTGAGCCTGAAGCTGGGGCCTAATAAGCCTAATAAGGCCTAATAAGCTGGGGCCAGATAATTCAGCAGCCTGAATTATCTGCCAGCAGAGCAAGAAAATTTGATTTTTCTTTAGTTTGGGATGCCTCAAGGCATGTAAACAGCATTAGTTTATTTCATTTGACTTATATTTGACTTTTGAAGAGTGGACGCATGCGCATGCAGTGACAGGCAGTGGGTGAAAAGTTTGGAGTCTTTTAGTCTCTGTTTTTATGTACTTTAATGTGTTTTAATGTAATTCTATGTGCCGTTTTTGTCCTTGAATGTTTATGGAGTATATAACGAAGAACTCTTTGGTTCCATCAGTATGGATTTTCTTCTTGTTATTGCACTGTGGCTCCTTTCTTACTGGCTTTTTACCTGGGAAGTCAGCGCTGTCACTCCGGTAAAAATGCAGTATTCCAGAGACATGTTACTGCAGCTAAACATGGATAATCCAGCGTCTGTGATTGAGTTTGTGCTGCAACTGCCGGACTTTATTTTAAGAGACTTTCATGGACACAGCAATGAAAGGAGAGACAACAGGAGGAAACACGGAAAGCATGGAGGCGTAAGATTAAACCTGAGGAGATGTCAGCTTAACTGCATTCCTCTTCCATTATTATGGGGAGCGTACAACCCCTGAGAAATAAAGTGGATGAAATTCAAGGAAATGTCCGATATCAGAAGGATTTCAAGAACTGCTGTGTTATGGCTTACATAGAGATGTGGCTTACCAATCATGACCAGGACCCAGACCTGTGTATTGACGGCTTTGGAGCTCCACTTTGCTTGGATCAGCAGGAAGAGGTAATGGGGAAATGTCAGGGAGGCTGAGTATGTTTGCATATTAATAAACAGTACTGTACATCTGTTACGGTCAGAGAGTGCATCTGTACGCCAGATGTGGAAGTTCTGTTCGTATCACTATGCCTCTTTTATCTGCCGCGCGAGTTCCCCCAACTTTTCATAACGACTGTGTACATTCACCCGAGGACGGATACTGCCTCCACCTCCAGCACAGTCTTTGATGTGGTACAGCGGTTGCAGTCGATTTCCCCAGAGGCTCCAAATTTTATCCTTGGGGACTTTAACCATGTGTCTTTAAAGAAGGCACTGTGGGGGCATGGTGTGGGGGCTTTCTCCACCCAGAGAAGGGGAGAACAATGGACAGAAGGAGGAGGTGTCACTGGGGGGGTATCAGACGAGGCTGTAGGTCTATGCACCCCCCCAGGGAGAGTAAGAGCTGCTGGTGCCACTGAGAGAATGAGGGTGTTGTAGCGGCACCAGTGTTATGTTGTGTTAATGTGCCACACATTCCTTTGTTAAACAACAATGTATGATGGTCGGAAGTTCCGGATATCGATGCATGGAATTAAATATATAAATGGAGAATGCACAAAGACCCGGTATCACTGTTTTGCTGTTAGGTTGTTGGAGAAAGAGTAAAGCCTTGTGTCATTCAGCTCGTTGCCTCACCTGTTCCTTTCCCCACACTGGTGACCCCAAGACATGCCATGGGGAGCAAGCTGAGCACCGCTCCAGAGACTACCTGGAGGGAGAGCACCAGCACCGCGGATGCTGTTTCAGTCAAGCTCCCAGACTTCTGACTTCACGACCAGGCAGCGTGGTCTTCACACATAGAAGCCCAGTTCGCACTCCACGGGATAACTATGGAGATAGTACTACATGGTTGCGGCGCCAGACGCACCCGCCACGCAACAGGCGACAAGCCTGCTCCAGGAGCCGCCGGCGTCCTGAAGGGATTCCAGCAAGGTTAAGAAGCTGTTGGTGGTAGGCAGAGCAGACACCAGGAGATGCAGGAACGGGGCAACAGGGGTGCAGGGAGCAGCGGTCCCAAGTTTACAGCTACCCATGGATCCACCATTAGGACATTTGGTGAGCGCACACGGACGGTACGCTCACGGACACGAATTGGGTCGACCGCTGGCCCTGGGTTCTTTAAGGGCTGCACTCTGCACCTAAGGAGGATTTGGCAGCCTCCCCAGCTTAGGGCTGCGCTCCACACCTAAGGAGGATTTGGCAGCCTCCCCAGCTTAGGGCTGCGCTCCGCACCTGAGGAGGATTTGGCAGCCTCCCCAGCAGAACTCATTTTTTTTCTCATTCGCTGCTGATTCCAGGAGAGTTTCTACAGGAAAACCCCATGCCGAGGCTGATTCGCCTGTGCAATTTTTACACAGACAGAGGCTGGGAGTGACCCGGCCCAGCCTGCCATTGTTTTCCCCGCACATTCGTCCCGAGAAGCTTTCAGAAGGCCGGTTTTGTTTTCGGCAGGCACGACGCACACCCGACCCCGGGGCGGACGCCCACCATTGTTGGCTCCGCAAATTGGCGATCACTTGGCAGGGACCTGCGCTCGCGAAGTTGATGTGTTTCCCCCCTCCCCCTTTCCCTCCACAGACTTTCGTGCACTCCGGTACACCTCACCAGTAGGACGGTTTTACTGGATCGGCAACGCTCCGCTACAGCTGCTATGGGCACTGGCTTGAGCCCAAAGGACAGGGGGGTTAGTGCCCCTTCTGGGTGTTGGGGGGGGGTGCTGTGTGGGGGTTTTCTCCACCCAGAGAAGGGGAGAGTAATTGACAGAAGGAGGAGGTGTCACTGAGGGGTATCAGACGAGGCTGTAGGTCTATGCACTCCCTGGGGAGAGTAAGAGCCGCTGGTGCCGCGGAGTGAATGAGGGTGTTGTAGCGGCACCGGCGTTATGTCTTGTTAGTGTGCCACACATTCCTTTGTTAAACAACAATGTGTGATGGTATGATAGTCGGAAGTTTCGGATCTCGATGCATGGAATAAAAGATTTAAAAGGGGAACGCACAGAGACCCGGGATAGCTGTTTTGTTGTTAGGTTGTTGGAGAAAGAATAAAGCCTTGTGTCGTTCAGCTCGTTGCCTCACCTCTTCCTTTCCCCACAACACTTGAAAACTTTTATCAGTACATCTCCTGCCCAACCAGGTGGGAAAAGACATTGGACCTCTGCTATGGATCTATAGAGGGGGCCTATAAATCTCTTCTCCTTCCTCCTTTAGGCTCCTCAGATCAAAACTGTGTACATTTGCTGCCCGCATATAAAACTGCTCTCAAAAGACAGAAGACGAAGACCAGGGACATAAAGGTCTGGACAGATGATTCAGTGCTCTGCCTCCCGGAATGTTTTAACTGTACTTACTGGGAGGTGTTCGCACTGTCCTGCAGGGATGATTTGGACTCTTTGGTGGACATGACATGCTCTTACATGACTTTTTGCAGGGATATGATTGTTCCATGTAAACATGTCAAAATATATCCCAACAACAAGCCATGGGTTACTAAATCAGTTAAATCCTGCTTACAGAGGAAAGCACTTGCCTTTAAACAGGGGGTTGTTTCTGAGCTGCAGGTTGCCACAAAAGAGCTGAAGTCTGAAATTTTAAGAGCAAAACAGAATTATAAATCAGAATTGGAAAGCAAGATGGCAGCAAAGAAGCTTGGTTCAGCATGGGCTAGTATGAAAGCTATTGCAGGCCTTCAGAGCACAGAGCGCAGTAATTGTGTGTTTTTAGATGGTTTTAATTCAGGCATAGAGCTGGCTAATGCTCTTAATTGTTTTTATGGTTGTTTTGATTCCTTTGATTTTAGCATCAAAACCCAAGATTTGAAACAGAAACTCAAAGACAATCAGCACTTTAATATTGAGCTGCAGGATGTTAAAAAGGCATTCTGTGCTGTAAAAGTGAACAAAAGTCAGGGCCCTGATAATATATGTGGGCGCTTGGTAAAGTCCTGTGCACATGAACTGAGTCCTGTGTTTCACTACATTTTAAATAAGTCCTTACAGACACAACATGTGCCTAAGGTGTGGAAAGATGCTGTGGTTGTCCCTGTTCCAAAATCCAGCTGTCCTAAAATGGTAAATAATTTTAGGCCTTGACTTCAATTTTAATGAAATTTTTTGAAAAACTGGTCAGATTTGAGGTCCTAAAGCAGACTGAGCATGCACTGGATCCTTAGCAGTTTGCCTACAGGCCTCACAGAGGAGTGGAGGATGCCACTGTCACTCTGCTTTTTAAATATCTGGATTTTAATGGGACACATGCTAGGCTTTAATTTGTGGACTTTTCTTCTGCTTTTAATACAATCCAACCTCATATTTTAGTTGAAAGGCTCCTACAACAATTTGATGTGAGTAATAATCTGGTGGGTTGGATTCTGGATTTTTTAACCAACAGGACACAGAGAGTAAGGGTCAATAGTACATTGTCTGACCAAAAGTGTTCTTCTACTGGCTCTCCTCAGGGGTGTGTGTTGTCACCACTACTCTTCATCCTGTACACAAACATATGTCAGAGCAGACATGACAACAGACACATTATAAAGTATGCTGATGATTCAGTTATTGTCAGTCTCCTTCAGGATGGTGAGAGCGGCCACGGCCCAGTAGTTGATGATTTTGTTCACTGGTGTGATGATTCCTACCTGCAGCTGAATACGACAAAAACTAAAGATATGATTAATGACTTTAGGAGGAAAACTCACAGGCACAGTCACTGTACTAAAAGGCCAGACCATTGAATGTGTGCAATCTTACAAATATCTTGGCATTGTGGGGAGACTTGAATAACGAAACCGAATTGCCTTTCATTCCAGTTTATTCAAGTAATCATTCCACTGTCTGCTCTCATTCCTGAGCAGCGAACAAAGAGAGTGAACACACCAATGTTCTCTCATTTAAACATTCTGACATCAAACCATTTCCCTCGCAGGGGAAATCACACATCTATCTCAAAATCTCTTTATTCACATTCATTAGCCTTTTATTTACATAACTCCCCCTTCTCTCCTCTCGAGCCTCAGTGGTCAGGAAGTCTTCTGCCCCCTGTCCTCCGCAGGGGGTCCAGGCTCTGTGGCTCCGCACCGCAGGGGGCTGGCTCTCCTTCATCGTGGTTAAATCACATATGCAGTGCCCAACATATACATGTCTCACAACACAGCCATATAACCCCCCCCCCCCAAACGATGAAGAACAGACTAACTCCTAAAATTTAATAGCACCTTACTCACTACTGAATAATCAACACCAACATTCAGTCTGTGCGCCGCTTGGGCTTCAGCCGTCTGCCGAATCTGCTGTGCGTTGGCCCCGCCTTGCCTGCGGTGCTTTTCTGCTTCGGCTCTGTTGACTGAGGAAGAGAGTGATTAATTGCCCCCTGCGGGGGCCTGCCTCGTCGAGGTGCCACTGCGACCGGTACAGACACGTCCTTCATGACAAAAGCAGGTTTTAGTCTGTCAATACTGACTGTCTCTTTTCTGTCTCCAAAATCTAGCACAAATTGCTTATCACCTGCCTCCAGCACTCGAAATGGCCCTTCGTAAGGTGGTTTGAGCGTTGCTTTAAGGGCTTCGCGCCTGACAAAAACGAAATCGGCATTTTTCAAAGCCTTGGGGACGAAAACTCGTGGAAAAGCGTGATGAACCGGACCCGGGAGCGTGTCTGCCCCCGTGCCGACTAATGGTCCCAGAGCCGAGAGAGGTGGGGGCTCTGGGTGCTCTGGTAAAAACTCGCCCGGCAGCCTCAGAGTTTGTGCGAATACCAGCTCCGCTGGGGAGGCGTCTAAGTCCTCTTTAGGCGCAGAACGCAACCCTAATAAAACCCATGGAAGTTTATTTACCCAATCTGCATCCGTGAGCGACGCTCTGAGTGCTGTCTTCAAAGACCTATGAAAACGCTCGCATAAACCATTGGCCTGAGGGTGGTAAGCCGTAGTGCGGTGAATTTTGGCTCCTAAGCCGTTGGCCATCGCTGACCACAGCTCAGAGATGAATTGCGGTCCTCTATCGGACGTAATGTCCGACGGAACCCCGAAGCGCGCCACCCAAGTCGTTAAAAAAACACGAGCCACCTCCGCGGCCATGGTCGTCGCAAGTGGGACCACTTCCGGCCAACGTGTGGTGCGGTCCACCATTGTCAAAAGATACGTGAACCCCTGTGATGCCGGTAGGGGGCCCACAAGGTCGACGTGCACATGGTCGAACCTTCTGGCCGGAATGCGGAACGGTTCTAACGGGGCTCTTGTGTGCCTGTGAATTTTGGCCCGTTGACAGGAAATGCAGGTTTTTGCCCATTCCTTCACGTGCTTGCGCAGGCACGGCCAAACAAACTTTTCCGCCACTAGTTTCACCGACGCGCGCACCCCCGGGTGCGCCAGTGAGTGGACCGAGTCAAAAACACGGCGGCGCCACATGGCCGGAACCACCGGACACGGGCGCCCCGTCGACATGTCGCAGATCAGGGGGGGCATACCGGTTTGTAAACACTTGCTCTCCAGCCTCAACCCTGTTGGTCCAGACTGGAGCGCGCGCACGTCTGCGTCCGCCCCCTGGTCCGCTGCCATGGCTGCGTAATCTATACCCACGTGCACCGGGGCTGCGCGCGCCACCGTGCCGCTCTCCTGCGGCGCGGTCACGGTGGCCCGTTCTGCCTCTGCGCGTGTTGGGGTCGTGAACGCGCGTGAGAGACAATCCGCTACTACATTGAATTTGCCCGCGACGTGCCTAATGTCAGTGGTAAATTCCGAGATTGCGGCCAGCTGCCTCTGCTGCCTGCCGGACCACGGATCTGAAATTTTGGCCATGGCGTATGTGAGCGGCTTGTGGTCCACATAAGCGGTGAAGCACCGTCCTTCCAGCCAGAACTGGAAATGACGAATAGCCAAATGCAGCGCCAACAGTTCTCTGTCAAACGCGCTGTATTTTCGTTCAGCCGCGCTTAAAGATTTGCTAAAGAAAGCCAAAGGCTGCCAAACTCCGGCTACCTGTTGCTTAATAACGGCCCCTATGGCTAAATCTGAAGCGTCTGTCGTCAGCGCGATCCGTGCTGCAGGGTCTGGGTGGGCCAGGAGCGCAGCGTCAGCCAAGGCTTTTTTAACCTCCGTGAACGCGCGCTCTCGCTCCGGGGACCATTCGACTGCCTGGGTCGGTTTTTGTTTTTTGAGCGCGGCATATAACGGTTGCATGATTTGAGCTGCGTGGGGCAGGAATCGGTTATAAAAATTCACCATCCCCAAGAATTCCTGTAGTGATTTGACCGTTTGTGGACGGGGAAAATCCGCTACCGCGCGTACTTTCTCTGGTAAGGGAACCGCTCCCTCCGGGGAGACGCGGTGACCCAAAAAATCGATCCGCTCGACGCCGAACTGGCACTTGGCTGGGTTAACTATTAAGCCGTGCTCTCCCAGCCTCCTAAAAACTGCTGTGAGGTGCGTTTCGTGTTCGTCCTCTGAAGTACTCGCAACCAAAATGTCGTCGAGGTACACAAACACGAAAGGGAGATCGCGTAACACGGCATCCATCATCCGCTGAAATGTTTGCGCCGCCCCTTTGAGACCAAACGGCATGCGTAAAAATTTGAAAAGTCCGAACGGGGTTATTACCGCTGTTTTAGGAATGTCCTCCGGTTGGACCGGGACTTGGTGATAGCCGCGAACTAGATCAATCTTTGAAAAAATGCGCGCCCCCGCCAGGTGCACCGAAAAATCCTGAATGTGCGGGATGGGATAACGATCGTGCGCCGTAGCGTTGTTTAGCCTGCGGTAATCCCCGCACGGTCTCCAGGAGCCATTGGCTTTCGGTACCATGTGCAGCGGCGAAGCCCACGGGCTCTTCGACCTACGAACGATGCCCAGCCTCTCCAGGCTGGCGAACTCCTCGCGCGCAATGGCGAGCTTAACTGCATCCAAGCGCCGAGCTTTTGCAAACACAGGAGGACCAAAAGTGGGGATAAAGTGTTTCACCCCGTGCTTCGCGACCGTCGCTGAAAAAGTGGGCACAGTGAGTGCTGGAAATTGGGTGAGGAGTGTGTGAAACTTACCACCTGCTGTAGCGACGTGGGTCTGTACTGGTGGCGGGGACACTCGAGCTGAACAGGGGAGAGAGTAAAAAGAGAGTGCATTTACCAGCCGTCTATTAGCAAGATCCACTAACAGATTGTGTGAACACAGAAAATCCGCACCCAACATGTTGAAACTCACCGCCGCTATTACAAAAGTCCGTTCATATGTGCGGCCATGTAAGCACAAAGGCAAGGTCCTTCTCCCGTAGGTGTTGATGTTCGAGCCATTTGCCGCTGTAGCTCCGCTACCGTGGGGTCCAGCCACCCGGTCCGCGTATGTTGGGGTGATGAAGCTCACTTGTGCTCCGGTGTCGATGAAGAACTCTCGTCCGGAGCGCGCATCCGTGATGTAGAGCAGCTTGTTGCGTTCTCCGAGGGTCGAAGCTGCTAGCGACCCCCGGTCTTGCCGTTTCCCGAACTCCTGAAGATGCAGGGCGGCACACACCTGCGTGCCTTCTCTGCGAACCTCCGATGGTAAAAGCAGAGATCTTCTCCTCCGCTGTGTCCTGCCCGCGCCTCTGCCGCCGGGCTATTGGCTCCACCTCGTCGCGGCCGTGTTGCCGCCGTCGTCGGCCAGTCTGGTTCTGCTGCCTCTGGCTCCCCGCTGTCTCGGGTCGCCGCTGTGGTTGCTTGCCCGCCGCAGGCGTCCAGGATCCCATCTGCCTCCTGGGCCAGCTCCCGGAACTCCTCCAGGGTGTGACACTTTTTGCCGGCCAGCGTGCTTCTCGCATGCGCCGGGAGGTTGGAGAGGAAAATGAACTGAAAAATGAAATCATCATTGTCCAACCCTCTCAGCTGTATCATCTCCTCCATCAGGGCGCTCGGCCTGTGTCCACCTTGGTCTAGCAAAGACAGGATCCTCCTCGCCCTCACTTCAGCCGAGGGGGTGAAAAACTTGATGAGGGTGGATTTCAGCTTGCCGTACCTGTCGGTCGCGGGTGGCTGCTCCACCAAGCTTTGCACGCACCGAGCTGTGCTGTTGTCCAGTTTAGCGATGACATGGTGGAACTTAGTGTCATCCACCGTTACTCCTGCGAGCGCGAACTGCGACTCTGCTTGCAGAAACCACGACCGTGGGTTATCCTGCCAGAAATCAGGCAGCTTAACGGCCACTGCGCTCGCCAGCTCTGAGCGCTGTGAGTCCGGGACCCTGAGAATTTCTTCGTTCATTCTCAACGTCGTCAGTCACCAATGTGGGGAGACTTGAATAACGAAACCGAATTGCCTTTCATTCCAGTTTATTCAAGTAATCATTCCACTGTCTGCTCTCATTCCTGAGCAGCGAACAAAGAGAGTGAACACACCAAAGTTCTCTCATTTAAACATTCTGACATCAAACCATTTCCCTTGCGGGGGAAATCACACATCTATCTCAAAATCTCTTTATTCACATTCATTAGCCTTTTATTTACATAACTCCCCCTTCTCTCCTCTCGAGCCTCAGTGGTCAGGAAGTCTTCTGCCCCCTGTCCTCCGCAGGGGGTCCAGGCTCTGTGGCTCCGCACCGCAGGGGGCTGGCTCTCCTTCATCGTGGTTAAATCACACATGCAGTGTCCAACATATACTGTACATGTCTCACAACACAGCCATAGGCATGATCATTGATAGTAATTTAAATTTTGAAGAGAACTGTGAAAGGGTGTGCAAAAAGGGTCAGCAACATTTGCATTGTTTAAGGAAACTCGCACACTTTCATATTGACCAAACCATAATGACAGTGTTTAATCGGCTTTTATTGAATCTTTTTTATCCTTTTCTTTAGTGTCATGGTTTGGTCAGATAAAACTGAAACAGAGGAAGTCCTTAGACCAAGTAGTTAGATGGTCCAGTCGTTTGCTTGGTGAGTCACAGCTGAGCCTGCCATCCCTGTACAACAGACTGCTACCTCCATTTTAAATGATGACTCCCACCCTTTGCACTGCCACTTTCAACTTCTTCCCTCCAGACGGAGGTTTGTTGTCCCAAAATGTAAAACCCAGTGCCACAAAAACAGCTTTGTTCCTGCCGCTGTCAAAGAGTTGAACAAGATGTAACAATACATTGCACATAATTTATTTATTTATGAATTTTATTTTATATTTATTTATTTTTGTAGGTTTTTTTATTTGGGTTTTAAATCTTTCATTGGGTTTTACACTTTTATTGAGTTTTTAATCTCTTTGATTTAGCTTTTAACTTTTTTACTATGACCCTTCTCTTTTATCTCTTTTTTTGTCTCATGTCCTGATTGGTGGAGCTTTGAGGGGTTTTTTGGAGCCTTTATCGTGTTTATAGTCAGTTTCATGTTTGCCTGTGTTTGTGGTCATGTTGAATGTAATTGTGTTTTGTAAATATGTGTCTAAAAGGATGTCACCTGACTGCAAAACAAATCTACCTACGGGTACAAATAAAGTAACCTGAACCTGAACCTTTTTGCAGTGTAATTGTATTCTCTAGCTCACAGTTGCGTTATGGCTTCAGATGGTTAAAAAAAAAAATAGAGCAACAGGCTGACTTGGATCTTGTGACGGTAAAATCTAAATCTGCTGATGAATCTAAAAAAAAAAAAAAAAAAATTGACCATGGTAAAAAAAAAAAAAAGTGGTGCATGACGAGTCTGAGGTGGGGGCAGGGGGCCGTGTTTCTGCTCCTCCTCCTCCATGTCCCCCCGCTGTTGAGCCCATATACCCTGACATTACCGAGCACCTCCAGGCTGGGGGGGGGGGGGGGGTTTGCGGGTGACATAACCTCGCCTCCGGTCATCTCCACTCCTCTACCCGCTGATGCTAAACCCAAAGCAAAGAAGGAGTGGGGTACCCGGGAGCAGCCACATCGGGGCGCCAAAGAGTTAAGTTGATATGCACACATGTCCACTCCACACTCACCATCAATACGATCAATAAAACTGAAGATTATGAAACATGTTGTCACTGAACAATATCCTATGATTAAACTTTCAAATACAGCTTATACGGGATGATCCAAGCCACAAACAAGGTAAAGATGAAAGTGTGGAAGCTTATAGAACTAGGTTACATGAGGTTTTTGATAGCTATTCTGGTTTAAGGCTGATAATGATCCAGGTATAGAACCTGTTAGAAAAATTCTTGAAGACCTTCAGTCAAAAACCAGGTTGGATCAAAGTTTCAGCAAATTTAATTGTACTGATCAGCGGAAGACAATACAGAGTACAGCTCTCACAGACTGCTGCAGTGCATTGGCTTCCCTAACAGAGTGTTTCTGGCTAATATATATCCAAGGGGCCGTCAGGGTGGGGTCTCTTCTTGATAAGTTCATTCATGACTCAGTGGGATAAGATTTGCTGAGCTTCTTGATTATTTCATTCATGATTAAGATTGTATCTGCTGAATCCATGCAGAAAACATTAGTGATAAGCTGTACAGTCAGTGATAGAACTGAACATTCACAGTCACATCAGCATTATTCAATCTGTTTTTTCCACTACTCAACAACTCCAAATATGGTAACAGGATTTCCTAGGTATACACATTAAGCTTTATAAAGAAAAATTCATATTCATAAAATTCATATAACTCATTGTAAAATAGAATTTTTCCATCATCCCCCCCATTGATGCCCAAAAGGCATCATAAAAGAAAAGTGGTTACAAGTTATGACATTGAAAACCATGCTTTTAACCATTCTTTGTTCCACCATTTCAATCACTTCGCCAGGTGATCAGCAAAAGAGTTCATTAGTGGTTGGTGGGCACTGCTGATGAGTCCTGGATTTGGGACCTTTGTGGCATAATTCCAGACAGATGATCTTCTTTCTGTTGTATAGTCACATATGAATTGCTGCTCGTTGAAATGAAGCTGTTTGCATCCCCACGATGTCAATCTGAGCCCCTCCTTATCTTCCTCAGTCTCCTTCTACAGTCTGCCTGAAAGGAAGGAAAAAGGATAAAAGTCTCGCTTGCAAAATCCAATGGTGTTTTGTTTTAATTTTTCTTACAATTATAATATTTCAAATTGATTAAAGCAGTTGCAGACAGAACTGCTTTTATTCTCTTACTTTTAAATAAATGGTGCATCAGTGCAACATATAACAAATTGATCCACACATTGGTTAGTTATTCAGTTTCCTGTGTAGTCCAGTGTAGTGTGCTAAGGTCACTCCTCTTGACACACACACTCATTCAGCCGCTAATCAGGCTTTACTCCAAACTTGTCCAGATTTGCAGATGTATTATCAGAATCAATCAAAGCTATATTTGTATAGCTCTTTTCGTACAAAAACTGTAACCCAGAGTGCATAAAAGATAACAGATCATTAGGATTAAGACAAGAGCATTTTGATACTGTTAAATCATATTTCTTTCATTTTCTGTCTGCTCTCACTTTAATCTTGTAGAAGTCAAAATTTAACTCGCCAATAGAAGAAGCATCTTCTTAGTTTTATTTAGTTTACTGCTTTTACCTATGGAGAAAGCAAAACAAAAACAACCATATCTCCAGATACTTACCACTTACCTGTATACAATCTAAACCCAATTCATTTGAAATGTGTTATTGTGCAAACAATGTTGTTTTGACGGTAGACATGACAAGGCAAGCTTATAAGGTAGTCATCATTATTAGTTGTGTCCATGACGGGATGGGTTAAAGGTGGCATATTGAGCTCAGGATTTCAGTCAGTGTTCATGCAACTCAAAGAAAAAACAGACACTTAATTACCTGCTTGATGGACTCTTGGTCTGCATTTTCCTCAGACCTATAATGAATGTTTAAACCAGTAATTTTCTAGATTTCATTTACACATAATATACTCACCTTTTAAGTCAGTATTAACTTTCTTCAGCTTTGTTTTTTCCCCCTGTGTTTACCAATCTGTTAAAAGGTCATTAAAATCATCAACTTTGGTTTAAAGTCAACAAAGTTCCTCATACATCCTACCAAGTTATCAATAGATTCAGTAAAATACCCTTTTAACTTACTATTTTTTTAAATTAGAAATTCCCATTCTTATTAGGCATACAAAGATTCCTTTATTATATATATACCTATTCAAATTAAATTAGCTATAATTTAATTTGTTTGCTTGCCAAATAATTTAACCTGTATCAATAAATGTTAATCTCCAATAACTTTTATTCTTCAAACATTAAGTGTCTTCTTTTATAACAATGTATCTTGAACCAACCAAAATTTAATCACTTTTGTCTCTAAATTAATAAGATTTGCAAAACTTCAATATATAGGGAAAAACCAACAAATAAGGAAGCTGCTCCTAAAGTATATTCCAGATATTGCCCCCCCCCCACACACACACACATCACCTCAAGGGGAGGTAGACAAACATAAACAATTCAGGACAAAAAACAAACATCAAACAGAAAAGGTAGCAGAAGGTAGATTATCAGTGTCATCTGAAGTCATTCTAAATGTAATAATCAGGTCATCTGAGTCCAGTCTCTAAATATCAAACTTCAAAATGTTAATAGTCAGTTTACTTTAGAATCAAACTATATTTCAGTCAGGTCATGAGGCCTTCATCCACTGACAGTGCATCATCAGGGTGCCTGCATTGTGGTTAAGTATGCTGACAGAAAGGTTCCTTTATCAATATTATTTTTTACTTAACCATGGTGTCAAAATATCATGTGAAACACTGAATATCACTTGGAACATGAATTCTAATAAAACTAAGGTCTCAGTGTCTCAAAAACAAACAAAAAAAAAATTGTTATTGCATACAAGCGTTGTTGTTCTTGTGATGTAATTTTTTCTATCTGAAAAATTTAAAATACAGTCATTTAATAACTGTTTTCTTTTAAATTTTTGTATGTGATCACATAGTTCAGATTAATCTTTGCTTTACAAACCAAATTATAATTTACTTATTTCAATTTATGGCCATGTAGTCAAAATACTCTAATTACTTGTTAGGTTTTGCAGTTTCTATTTTGTTGTTCAACATTTTATGAAATTAGTTAATCATACAGTTCACAGGACTGCTTCCTCTGGATGCCAATTTTCAAGCTTTTCTCCATAGTCCAGGTTCAAGTTTGTCCTGTAATGAGGAAAACAGTCATTTTCCAAATTTATTTTGTAGTCACCCTTGAAGGCTGAAGTCTGAGATGTGCATGAGTAAGATTCTCAATTTTCAGGCAATGGAAGAGCTCTTCAGTTTCTGTTTTTGTTATTTTGATCTCAAAATATATTTATTCCATGCATGGTTTAGATAAAACTTTTAGTAATTGTCATTTTGGAAATTCAAATATAAGCCTATACTTTTACACTTCCAAAGTATATTTAGATGTAAAAAGGTTAACCATTATCTCAAATTCGTTGGCTGCCATTTTAAATAATGTTGCACATAACTTTTGATTAAAATTTATCAACACCCGTGATTTAAACACTTTTCTCTCTCTGGTTTGCAGCTTGTCAAACATTCGTTCACTCATTCACACATTCACTCATCAGTCTACTCCAGTTCTGGTCTGTAATCTGTCTGGTGTGTAATCAATTAGGCGTGAGGGTATTATTATCCTTTTTATTCTTTTGTACTAGTAAGGGTGTGATTACTTAAGAATACTTAAAAATACTTATTACCGTGAGCTAGTGCATTTTTGCACTCATAACTGTAAACTATATGTCAAATGTGTATGTACTTTGTCTGACTATTGTCCTACGTATAAAAATATCATGTTGACAGGTAAAACAAACAACAAAACAAATAAACAAATAAAAAAATTGTTGGTGTAGGTGTTTTTTACCAGTTTTTTTTTATCCTATCTGTTGGGTTAGTAAACCATGGAAAACAGTGTCCATTCATCTCTCTTTTTGGCACCCAGAGAATGTCCATCTTATCATTGTCTTTGTCCATTCTTTGGCTCTCAGCTGTTATCTTCAGCATACACAAACAGCAGAGAATGTCCATCTTATCATTGTCTTTGTCCATTCTTTGGCTCTAAGCTGTTATCTTCGGCACACACACGTGGAGCAGAGAATGTCCATGACCCACTTACAGAGTTGGGGTTATGTTACTCAGCAGTTCTTGGAGGCGATTGCCACAAACAAAGCAAACAGAGGTGGAGTCATGTGTGTCACTTAGCAGTTCTTGGTTACAGGCCATTTCCACAAGCAGAGCAATCCGGACCTGCCTTTGTCTTCAGCCACCCGCCGGTGACTTAGCAAGAAAGTTCTTAGTCCTGTTGTGCCAGAGAGCTGCTCCTTCAGGAAGCCTGCATGCTGTAATGCTGGTTGATGGATGGATCCGGTGACGACGTCGGTGTTGACCCTGGGTGATGATGCCCAGGTGAGGGAGGTAATGAGACAATAAAGATAGCACTGGCCAGCCACGGTTCAGTTTGCAACCCCCCCCCCCCCCAAAAAAAGTATAAAGGAGAAAAAGATTCCTGAGACTTATATTGTGTTCATACTGTATATCATCTACATGGAAATTAAAACTAGGACTTAAATAAAATGCCACTGTTTCTCTGTTTTGGGCATCAGTCTGTGAGGTTACTGTCTTAACCACTTGCGCTCCGTTGTTCCACGGGCGAGCAAGTCTCTGCGTCCTAGGGCGCACAAGGGTGCACTCCTGCGCCCTCGTGCGCTCTCGGACGCATAGTCCAGATGGTGGTGATGTAGGTGGTGTTGGCGTCCAAGCGCCACTGAAAAAAAAAGCTGCAGACACAGCCACGAACAGATTAGTTCATCTGATTGACCTCTCATTCGACTAATAAGAGCCTTGAATTGGGTTTCTGAAACCTTGAAGAACCAATGAATGAAAACCTAGGAAGGAGGACCCGCCTACTGTGAATGCAGGAGCCAATTGAAGCATAGAAGTTTGGGCTGGGTGAAGAGAGACTTACTGTTGCAGCTGATGAAAAAAAAGGACGCTGGACGAACCTGCTACAGACCCAGCAGCATGGAGAACACCCACAAGTGGGACCTGCACTCATTCCAGCAGAATAGACGTTTAGGATTCTCTTCTGTCATCATAGACCGACGGAGGCCGACGACAAAAGTCGTAAATCATTCGCCAAAACGGCAATAATGGAATTATGTTTTGACCGGAATCCACGAGCGGACCAGCGTCGCGTTCGTCTGACAATGGGGAAGAGAAGTTCGCCAGGACTCTGCTGCTGTGAAGAGGTAAGGTGTTATAAGCTAAATTATTATTTCTCCCTGAAAACTGTAATCCAAAAATGACTTTTGACCGATCGGTAAATTACAACTGTACGGCGCACGAAGTACGAAGTGCATGCGCTGCGATAAACGGTTCATTTGCCGTGTTCGGACCGTGAACGCCCCCCCCCCCCGCTCCTCTTCTGCAGCGGGGGGGGGACAACCCCCCCCCCCACACACACACACAGTAGCGAGGGGGGGGGGGAAGCCGCTGTGACAGCGTTGCTGTGGAAACATGCAACGAGTGTAATCCGTCATGTAGCGAGGGCCGAACTCCGTCCTTTGTAGCGGGGGGGGGACAACCCCCCCCACACACACACACACACAGCCCTGAATGTGACCTTTCATTAAAGCCCACAATGAAGATTCTACATTGAATTATTCAAAAGTTACAGACGTTTTTCCAAACTGTGCCATTTGGCACAATTTGGCACAGTGTAGAAGAGCTCGGAATGACGAGGCGATGTGACTTATAAACCAAAGTTTATTATCAGCTTTGCTCCTCTAACAAGTCTCATCTAGTGCAGCAGCAGAAGAAGTAAGAGAGCGAACACATTCGGCTCTGTGTACTTATACTCACACACAACAAAAGACATGCATACAAAGCTGACATCCCCCATTAACTTAATTATCCTCCTTTGTCTCCGTACCCCTCCACCTGGCCCTGGGAGGTCAGGGCGACCTATCTGGTCTCCACCGCAGTGCCTCGGATGCTCTTTGATCTTCACTGGCGGTTGAGACCCTTTGTCCTGTTCTGAGGTGTGAAGTCGCTTTACATATGTAATCACCAAACATTCTCACATGCTTATACATATGTAGGTTATGGGATATATGATTAATATAGACCACAGCCCCCCCCCCAAACGACTAAGAAAAGGACAATAGGAAAATTCACAGTTTAAGATAATTATTATGACATACTAACTGCTACACCTCTTGACAAAGAAGAAACTTTCCAGCAGCTATGCTCCTGTAGAGAATTCAGTGGTAATCATAACAGCATAGTAATATCACAAGTCAGTCCTAAACTGTTACAGCACAATTAGTGAACAACTTTTGAGTAGTTTGTATCAGTCCTTGTGCCGTCTGGGCTTTAATCTTCTTCCGAATCTGCTGTAGGTCCGTTCGGGCGTCCTGGTGGGACCTTCCTGTAAGGAATCTGCAGCTTGGGAAGGAGAGTGATTATTTGTTCCCTGCAGGGGGGCTGAGTCTTTTCTCTTGGGGGGTCTACCCCGCCGAGGTGCTCTCGCCAACCGTGCAGGCTCGTCTCTCAACAAGAAGGCAGGTTTAAGTCTGTCAATGCTGACTGTTTCTTTTCTGTCCCCAAAATCAAGTACAAAATGCTTATCACCAGGTTCCAGCACTCTGAATGGTCCATCGTATGGTGGGCGGAAGGTTGGTTTTAAAGCTTCATGCCTAACAAAAACGAATTCAGCGTCTTTTAAAGCTTGGAGGACAAAAACCCGTGGAAAAGAATGATGTGCCGGCCCGGGGAGAGAGTCCGGTCCGTTGCTGCCTAAAAACCTCGGGGCTGGAAGATGCCCTGGCTCTGGGTTCTATGGTAAAAATTCACCTGGGAGCCTGAGAGGTTGTGCAAAAACTAATTCTGCTGGGGAGGCGTCTAGATCCTCTTTAGGTGCAGCACGCAACCCCAATAAAACCCAAGGAAGTTTATTTACCCAATTTGTATCCGTTAGTGAGGCTCTGAGGGCAGCCTTTAAAGACCTGTGAAAACGCTCGCATAACCCATTAGCCTGAGGGTGATAAGCGGTGGTGCGGTGAATTGTCGCTCCTAAGCTGCTGGCCATGGCTGACCAAAGCTCCGAGACAAATTGAGGCCCCCTATCGGACGTGATGTCCGATGGGACGCCGAAACGTGCCACCCAGTTTGTCAAAAAAACGCGAGCGACTTCCTCCGCTGTGGTTGACGCCAGAGGGACCGCCTCCGGCCAGCGCGTAGTACGGTCTATCATTGTTAACAGATGTGTGAAACCTTGGGAGGAAGGTAGTGGTCCCACGAGGTCGACATGAACGTGGTCGAACCTTCTAGCAGGGATTCGAAAAGGCTCTAGAGGGGCTTTTGTGTGTTTGTGTATTTTGGCGCGCTGACAAGAAATGCAAGTCTTTGCCCATTCTTTTACGTTTTTGCGCAGGCCGGGCCACACAAACTTTTCGGCGACCATTTTAACCGAAGCGCGCACACCTGGGTGTGCGAGGGAGTGAATTGAGTCAAAAATACGGCGGCGCCATGCAGCTGGAACTACTGGGCAAGGTCGGCCGGTTGAGATGTCACATATTAGGGGGGGCACACCGTCGCGTAAACCCCTTTCCTCCAGTCTTAACCCTGTTGGTCCAGACAGGAGTGCGCGCACGTCTGCGTCACTACTTTGCTCCTCCGCCATGGCTGCATAATCTATCCCTACGTGGATTGGGGCTGCGTATGTGTCCGCGTTGGCGAAGAGTTCTGCAGCTGAGGTAGTATAATCTGTCTCCTCGCGCTCTGGCGATGTCACAGCGCGAGAGAGGCAGTCTGCTACCACGTTAAGTTTGCCTGCCACATGTCGAATGTCTGTGGTGAACTCTGAAATCGCAGCTAGCTGTCTTTGTTGCCTGCCTGACCATGGTTCAGAAATTTTAGCCATCGCAAAGGTGAGCGGTTTGTGGTCTACAAAAGCCGTGAAACGCCGCCCCTCCAACCAGAACTGGAAGTGGCGGATGGATAAATGAAGCGCTAGCAGCTCCCTGTCAAAGGTGCTGTATTTACGCTCAGTTTGGTTCAGCGATTTGCTGAAAAATGCCAAAGGTTGCCAGGTTCCGCTGACGTGTTGTTCTACAACCGCCCCTATGGCCAGGTCTGAAGCGTCTGTGGTTAGCGCAATGCGGGCCGAGGGATCAGGGTGAACCAACAATGTGGCATTAGCTAGGGCACTTTTTACTTTCGCGAAGGCGCGTTCGCGCTCCGGGGTCCATTCGACCGCGTTGGAAGGTTTTTGTTTTCTGAGCGCGTCATATAGGGGCTGCATGAGCTGAGCTGCGCGGGGGAGGAAACGGTTGTAAAAATTAACCATTCCCAAAAATTCTTGCAGCGATTTGACCGTTTGTGGCCGTGGGAAACTTTTTACTGCGTGAACTTTGTCTGGCAGTGGGACTGCCCCCTTCGGTGAAACTCTGTGTCCCAAAAAATCAATTTGTGACACGCCGAATTTGCATTTGGCTGGATTGATTATTAACCCGTGCTCTTCTAGTCTCTGAAAAACCATAGTGAGATGCTGTTCGTGTTCTTCCTCAGACGAGCTGGCTACCAGCATATCGTCGAGGTAGACGAACACGAAAGGGAGGTCGCGTAATACTGCGTCCATCATCCGCTGAAAGGTTTGAGCAGCGCCTTTGAGGCCGAAAGGCATCCGCAAAAATTCAAAAAGGCCGAAGGGGGTTATTACAGCTGTTTTAGGAATGTCTTCCGCTCTAACGGGGACTTGATGATAGCCGTGGACCAGGTCTATTTTTGAAAAAATGCGCGCACCCACCAGATGTAGTGAAAAATCTTGGATGTGAGAAATTGGGTAGCGGTCATGCGCTGTCGCATTGTTTAATCTGCGGTAATCGCAGCACGGTCTCCAAGAACCGTCGGGTTTAGGGACCATGTGAAGCGGTGACGCCCAGGGGCTTTTTGAGCGCCTGATAATGCCTAGTTTTTCAAGGGTGGTAAACTCGTCCCGAGCTATGGCGAGCTTGGTCGCGTCTAAGCGCCGAGCTTTGGCGAATACGGGCGGGCCCGTTGTGGGAATAAAGTGTTCGACCCCGTGCTTAGCCACTGTAGCTGAGAATTTGGGAATTGTGAGTGCTGGAAATTGGGTGAGGAGTTGATCAAACTTACCTCCTGTTGTAGTGACGCTGGCCTGCACGGGTGGTGGAGAAACTCGAGCTGAGCAGGGAATAGAAGCAAAGGACAATGCATTAACCAAGCGTCTGTTCGCTAGATCGACCAATAACCCATGTGCACACAAAAAGTCTGCGCCCAACAAGTTAAAACTCACCACCGCTACAACAAATGTCCATCTGTAGTTGCGGCCATGGATGCGGAGGGGCAGGTTCCTTTCACCAAAAGTGTCGATGATGGAGCCGTTGGCTGCCACCGCTCCATTACCCCGGGGGCCCATGGCCCGGTCTGCTTGGGAGGGCATTATAAAACTCAGTTGAGCTCCCGTGTCAATGAGGAACTGCTTGTCGGTGTGTCCGTCCGTCACATATAGAAGCTTGCTTTTTTCGCCGAGAACTGCCGCTGTTAACGGTTCTCGGCTTTGGCGTTTTCCCGAAATCGTGAATCTGCAGGGGGGAAGGCATTTGTAAGCCTTCTCGGCGAAGCGGTGGTGGTAATAACAGACGTCGCTCCGTCTGTTACGTCTTGGCCATGTCGCTGCCATGGCGGGCGGATTCTGCTCAGTGGTTTGAGGCTCCCCGTGGCTCCGGACATCGGCGTTGAGGCCTGCAGATGCTGCTGTGGGTGTCTGTTCCCTGGAGGCGTTGACGAGTCGCTGCGCTTCGCGAGCCAGCGTGCAGAAGTCTTGCTGGGTGCTGCATCGCATGTTGGCAAGCGTCCCTCTCATGTGTGGCGGCAGTGTACTGAGGAATATAAATTGGAAGAGGAAATTGTCATTGTTCTCTTCTTTGAGTTGCAGCAAGTCCTCCATGAGGGCCTTGGGTCTGCATCCTCTGTGGCCGTAGACCGCCAGGATCCTCTCGGCTCTCTCCTCCGCAGAGGGGACGAAATTCGCCACAATGGCCGCTTTTAGTTCTCTGTATTTGTCCTGGGCCGGCAGCCGCTGGATTATGCTCCGCGCACATCTCGAAGTGGCGGCGTCGAGTTTGGCAACGATGTGATAGAACTTTGTATCATCAGCCGTGATGCCCGCAAGTGCAAACTGGGCTTCAGCTTGCTGAAACCACGAGGCGGGGTCTTCCTGCCAGAAGTCCGGCAGGTTGACGGTGACGGCGTTTGTGTGGACCGTCACTGATGTGTCCGCAGGGCGAGAGTGTCTTCCTTCGGCTCTCACAGCGGCGCTGGTGCTCGGTTGAGCCCTCTCTATCACTTCTGCCGTGGGGGAACGTCGTCCATCTGTTCCCCTGTCTGCATGGGCGCCGGCGTCTGCCTGGGTCGCCACAGATGAGTCGATCGCTGGGGAACGCCTCTGGTCCATCCTCGCGTAGACCACCAGTGTAGAAGAGCTCAGAATGACGAGGCGATGTGACTTATAAACCAAAGTTTATTATCAGCTTTGCTCCTCTAACAAGTCTCATCTAGTGCAGCAGCAGAAGAAGTAAGAGAGCGAACACATTCGGCTCTGTGTACTTATACTCACACACAACAAAAGACATGCATACAAAGCTGACATCCCCCATTAACTTAATTATCCTCCTTTGTCTCCGTACCCCTCCACCT